>OZ017741.1:114062436-114219936 GCA_963969285.1 Odontomyia ornata
AAATATTTTGTACGCCGTACAAAGAAGTGATATGCCTCTATAATTTTCGCACTGTAGCTTGTCACCTTTTTTGTGGATAGTGAATATAATTGATTGGCTCCACTCTTTCGGCATATTTTCTTGTTGCCAAATGTACTGGATGACTTTGTGAATAGCTTTATGAACACTGCTACCTTCATATTTGATGAGCTCCACTGGAATCACATCGATGCCCGGCGCTTTATTATTCTTTTGGGCTTTGATGATGGAACAAACTTCATCCAAAGATGATGGGGCCAATGGAGGCTCTCCACAGACATCTATAGTTCTGGAGCTGAGCGGAGAATTAAGGAGGTTCTTGAAATATGATGCCCATCTTCCTTAATCTTGATTTCATCAGTGATTATATTGCCGCTGTCATCACGAAAGAGCGTGGTTTTGGGCTGGTAACCACGTTTCAGGCGTTTCACTACTTTGTATGCTTGTCTTATTTTATTGCTCGCAAACCTAACATCTATACTGCTCAATTGGTCGTAATAGTATTTTCTTTTCTTAATCCTAATTATCTTAGTCGCTACTGTTCTGAGATTTTCATAGTGTTCTCTCTTCGTCCTGGTTTTCCTATCTACGTATTCTTTGCATTCTGGCACTCATCATCGAACCAATCATTCCTCTTGCACCGGGCTTGATGTCCGATCGTCTGTTCTGCCACGGTGCTGATAGCCGCTTTCACTTCCATCCAGAGCTCGTTGCTCGTCTCTAAAGATGCGTCTGATAAGATGGGAGCCGGCTGGTTGTCGAGGGTCTCACAGACGCCGTTTGGAGCCTTTCGATGTCAAATTTTTGTAGCGGGCTGGTCTTCGCTGAATATGCCTTTGACATACGACATCGATAGGTTAATTCGATCAAGTAATGATCTGAGTTACAATTGGCTCCTCGGTATGTACGGACGTTAAGTATGCTCGAGGCCCAACGTTGTTGGATCAGAACATGATCGATCTGGTTGTGTGTTTTGCCATCCGGTGATACCAAGGTCATTTTATGAATATATATATATATATATATATATATATATATATATATTTATAAATATATCTGTATATATATATATATATATATATATATATATATATATATATATATATATATATTTATAAATATATCTGTATATATATATATATATATATATATATATATATATATATATACATATATATATATATATATATATATATATATATATATATATATATATATATATATTTATAAATATATCTGTATATATATATATATATATATATATATATATATATATATGTATATATATATATATATATATACGTATATATATATATATATATATATATATATATATATATATATATATATATATATATAGATATATATATATACATAGATATATATATACATACATATGTAAATATATGTATATATATATATATATATATATATATATATATACATAGTTATATATACATACATATGTAAATATATATATATATATATATATATGTGCATATATATATACAGAGGTGGCCAAAAGTGATCGGACAATACAAGAAACAAGCAATAAAATACTTTTACGAGCATAAGCTTTGAAATGAAATAAAAATTTTTCCCTTATATAAAAGTCACTTGTATTCTCAATTAATTCCACAAAAAAATAAAACAGAAATAAAAAGAATTTCACAAGAAAATTAACAACTAATTCAAATTCACATTGCATCAAGTGGACAAAAGTAATCGGACGTTCAATTGTAATACTTTTCTTTCTGATGATTCCATTAGAACATAGGCTTTTAATATCTAGTTGCGTATCCTTTTTGTTTTATAACTTCTGTTAACCTATTGGGCATAGACTGTACCAACTTACGGGTAACGTCCGGAGTAATGTTGTCCCATTCTTCTAATAACACCGTTTATTAGTAATGTGATGGTTCCTTATTTTTTTATCCAGATGATCCCAAAGATGTTCGATGGGATTTAGGTCTGGGGATTGCGGTGGTGTTTTTAATTGACCAGGAGTGTTGAAAAGGAGCCACATACGAACATCATGAGCTGTATGCTTTGGGTCATTATCTTGCTGGAACAAATAATGACCATCAAGACCCAATTTTTGTGCACTTTTTTTCAAATTTTCTTTCAAAATCGATAAGTAACCTAGTTTGTCCATAGGTTCGTCAATGAAAACAAGTTCTCCTACACCGTTGGCAGCCATGCAACCCCAGACCATTACACAGCCACCTCCGTGTTTTACTGTATGTTGAATGTTTTTGGGATGAAGCTCACTATTTTGAGTTCTCCACACCAACAACCTGCCGTCGGAGTGGTAGATATTAAACTTACTCTCATCAGAGAATATTATACGAGTCCAAAAGTCGAGCGGCTTGCTTTTAAATTCTTTTGCAAAGCATAATCTTTTCTTCTTATTAACTTTGCTAATTAGTGGTTTCTTTCGAGGTACTCTCGCTTGATAACCAGCACGGCTGAGAGCTCTACGAATAGTCCGGGCACTAACATTGGTACCATTTACATCTGCTAATTGATCCCTAATACTTCTGGACGTTGTAGTCGGATTCTTTTTAACAATTCTTAAGATTTTTCGTGCGTCTGTCTCTGTTAGTTTACATGGTCGACCACTCCTAATTTCGTTTTCCACCTGATTATTTTTTCTGAACCGTTTCACGATATCGAAAACTGTCGAACGACTTCTTCCAATTATTTTTGATATTTCAGAAAAGGATTTATTCTCTTTATACAACTTTATTATAACTTTTCTTTACAGGTTTCTTTGCGATTCTTAGCCATGTTTAACTTTCTTCACTTAAAACTGACAAGTAAATGACTGATATCAGAAAAACACATATCAACATATAATTAGGGGAATTCCCTTTTAAACTCGGAAATGAAAAGAAAAGAATTGCTCCAAACTTCAATGACTAATTTCACACTTTTCAAAATGTCCGATTACTTTTGTCCACTTGATGCAATGTGAATTTGAATTAGTTGTTAATTTTCTTGTGAAAATCTTTTTATTTCTGTTTTATTTTTTTGTGCAATTAATTGAGAATACAAGTAACTTTTATATAAGGGAAAAATTTTTATTTCATTTCAAAGCTTATGCTCGTAAAAGTATTTTATTGCTTGTTTCTTGTATTGTCCGATCACTTTTGGCCACCTCTGTATATATATATATATATATATATATATATATATATATATATATATATATATATATATATATGTATATATATATATATATATATATATATATATATATATATATATATATGCATCTATATATATATATATATATACATAAATATATACATCTCTCTCTCTCTCTATATATATATATATATATATATATATATATATATATATATATATATATATATATATATATACACAAGTTCTTAAGAACATATTCTTTTCGTATCGGTTCTCCCATGTTGTTTGGTGATCAGAACTAGACTTATATGTTACAAAAAACTCATCTACCTACTCTTGAATCTAGTCGTACATATCAAGATGTACTATTATTGTATAATATTATAAACTCTCTAGTTGACGCACCAGATTTATTAGGTAAAATTAACTGGCATGTTTCACCAAGATATTTAAGACGTACAAATATTACGTTTGCCAAAAATTTAGAGTCGAGTACTTACTTACATAGAAATATTATTAACAGAGCTTGTAATGTAGTTAATGAAAGACTTGGTAGTATTGATTTGAATCTTGCAACTCTTAATGATATGAAAAGAATTTTGAGATCAAATATATTATTTCGAAATGAAGAATTGTAAAAAAAACATTGTAATTTAAGCCCCAAATTGTTAAACTTCTATATTGGGCCCTGCCCGTGAACTGAAATAAAATAAAATAAAAAAAAATAATATATATATATATATATATATATATATATATATATATATATATATATATATATATGTATATATATTTATATATATATACATCTATATTTATATATATATATATATATATATATATATATATATATATATATATATATTTATACATATGTATACATCTGTATATATATATATATATATATATATATATATATATATATATATATATATGTGTGAAGACATTTGTACTTGGATATGTAAACATAAAGTTATCTCTGCAATCAATCTCAAGAAATTTACTTTAAAAGATCCTTCTTAACCATATTTCTCGTTCACGCTTAACTATGGCACATAATTTTCATGAAAGTTTCGTGGAAATTGTACCCTAGAGTTCTATGAAATCGGCTTTGCATTTTCATGTTCATCTTTAAAGTTATGATTAGTTTCAGAAGGAAAAGTATCTCCTTTTAGGTTTCGATTCCCGCCGGTCTTTAGTATGGAAATCACTAATTTAAGATTTCTGGGCATATAATGTATAATACGAGTATTAACTGGATAGTACCGAATCAACTTTATAATTTGCAATCACTTATTCCTTATTATTTCTTCGGGGAATTTTAGAAATGCTATGTGTAACGTTTACATCCAAGGATGCTAGAAGAATCCTCTACTAAGTTCATCAGTAAGCAAAGCATGAATGCGGAAGAGAAAAGCACTTAGAAATTATCCCTCTAAATATTGTTGAACTGTATTTATGCTACATTTAGAATTAATTTATTGGTTATTTCCGGTAGAAATGATTGACTAAAAGGTATCATTTATGCAGACAGTTAAGGATACAGATTGTTTTTATCATCCGTCACTAAAGGACTCGGTCTTTCCATCAAATCCTTGAAGAGTGCCAATTAATTAGCACTTTTCGTACGACATATTATTTAAATTCAATTTCTCGATATCAATGTATCATATTGAACTGTTAATATCTCCAGAGTCCTTGAAAGGATTACAATTCAGTACCAATACATTTTAGAGCAATATGTTGTCCTTCATTTGAAGCCTCTACAATCAAAATCGGGATGAAAGTCGAAAATTTTTTAATTTTAACGGTAAAAGTCCTTTAACGTTATTTGAATTTCTTATCCTTTCAATAGGACCCAACAAGAAGAAGGACGTATCATTTGCCGAAAACAGGACCCTTCTATCTATCTCCGTTTAAAAATTATAATTATAATTATAAAAAAAAGCAAAAAAAATATACGTGATGAATTGATAACCTTCTTTCCTATGGAAGTCGGTTATTCAATAAATTATTTCTAATCAGAAAGAAATACAGCTTTTTTAATTTTACCAACTATTCTGCCACTATTCAAGCAAACATATATCTCAAACGCTCAAGCATAATGATCTAAACATTCCTAGCATATCCGAAACTCCTAAACATCCAACACAACTATACCATGCATAACTATCTAATGAGAGACAAAAAAAAACCGCATGAGTTCATTCAACTCAAGTGTACATCTGTTCATAAAACTACTAGCAGACAAACACTTTCTAAAAGTAATAATCATCCCTTAACATCCTGCAACAACTCGTGACCATCCTTATCAAGAACACTCCATAACATATGCTACTTGTCTATACATACATGTTACGATGAGAACGATCTAAAAATAGCCTACCATAAATTCATACGCTACCTCACATCGTTATTAATACCGGAATATCTTACAGAATCATTAGCCTAAGTGATCTATAGTAGCAGTATGCCAACCCAAAACTTACCCCATATGTTGAAAACTAATTAGATCTTCGTCAAACCTATATCAATCAAGCATCTAGTCGAGAAATTGTGATAAGAAACAACTCAACTAGAAGATATTAAGTGGAAATAATACTTGAATATTTCAATGAGCATACCCGAAAACCCCTACGATGATCAATCTACGAGTAATATATTTAAAATGCAGTCAATGCGTATTTTACTTAATTCTCAAGTATTGAAAATGCATACGAATAAAGCAGCAATGACTTTACGCTTGATACAAGCATACAAAGTATGCGGTTTGTAAATTCTCATGTTATCATTTAGGCACGAAAAGCAATAACATGCATTCGAAAAGTATTAAATAAAACATCATCCAAGCATGCATCCTTTTCCTAAGGAGGTAATAAATCAGAGATTCTCATACTCAAACATCAACAAGTTCCTATTGCAGATACGGCTAAAGAAATTCGGAAATGACAAAAATGATACTAGAGCAATCCATACATTAATAATTTTTCCATACTAGAAACCATGATGTGAAGAATATGAGACAAGCATAAAATAACACTTTTACTCTATTTTACACTGAAACTCTTGAAACTATCTGAAGTAAATAATACAGACCCACAATAACAACACCTAATTTAAAGTAAATATAAAATTTCATTCAATCTAGTGCATGCATATAATGCCATCATATGGAACTAAAAAATATTTGTTCATGCACAAACCCCTAATGTCAATGACCTACCTTATTCACTTTTTTTTATATTAGCTTTTTCCTTTCAGTACGTACCAAAAATTTATCAATGACAATGTGTTAAGATTCTCGCTCATTAGAATCACTTCGATGATTCCTTCATCCATCATACATAAACTCCATAAAAAAGTAGCATCCAGAAGCCATAAATCGTGAAATCTTTCCTAGACAACATCCATAAATAACAAGAAATTTGGGATAGATACCCAAAAAAATACATATCAACATAGTGATCTAAAAAAAAAAACCAAGCACTTACCAAAAGGGAAAAATCATAAGCAAACGATACGATGTACGAACAGAATTATTGCCATCGCATGCACTACAAGATCATTCATTTGAAAAAATAACTCGTCTTGGAAGAAATTATTAGAATTTTTGAACAAAACCAATGAGCATCCTCTAGTAAAAAAAAATGAATGAATGAATATACGAATGTCATACTTCTACATAATAGTAAAATCATAGAATGAAGTATAGAAACTGCTTTAAGAAATATTTGATACGATAAGATATATTTCACTATATCCATAGATTTGAGCAATCAGCATAGTAGTCTAACTGAAGCAATTACATTGTAGACGATTGTTAAAGTACTATTGACATGAAACCGAAAAAAGCAATAATATGTAAAAGCAATGAGTCTGAGAACAAAAAGCAACAAGAAACCGAAAACGATCAATGTAAACACTAATCAGCAAACTAGAATAGGCGCATCTTTGAATGGACATATATAAAAACACGTCTCGAGGCCACGCATCACGTTATCCGCTGCCCACGGGTACCACAACAAAAAACCGCCTCCATCAAGCAAATTCACATGGCCAAGCAACGTCGAACGCACACTCATCAGTAGGCGTAGACGTATTTGCTAGGCCACTTTTTTCATACAAACTTCAAATGTTGTCGAGGGTGTGTGTCTTGGATGTCCGTTTGTTCCGTTTCATTTCGTTCCCATTTAGGGTGACATAAGTGGGTGCCTGGGATAGTAAGGTGTGAGCCCGGGATAGGTGTGGGTTTCTCGGGTGGTTGCCGGGGAGGATGTGTGTCTTGGATGTCCGTGTGTTCCGTTTCATTTCGTTCCCATTTAGAGTGGAATAAGTGAAAGATAAGAAGGTATGAGTTCGGGATAGGTGTAGATGTCATGGATGGTTGCGGCGAGGGTGTCGATCGAGGGTATGTGTGTATGTATCAGATTAGTTTCGGTGTGGACCTTAGGTATGTATTGAATTAGCATAGGTATGCGACTAGGATAAGTAGGCGCGAGTTTAAGGTAAGTAAGAAATCGGTGTCCTGGTTAAGTAGGCATGCGTTCCGGGTTCTAGTAGCTTAGTAGAACTAGTCTTGATGGTTGTGTTCTAGAATCGACATATGTCTTTAGATTACAGGTGCGCTTTCTTAGCATTAGTAGCCTCTAATGGTAAATAGTGAAACTAGGCATATTGACTATAGTCTAGATTAGTCCCATATTTTCAATTAATAGATTAAAGATCTAGATGGTGGTCATATATTCATTGCTTCTAGTCTTCGAGTAATTTTGTTATTCATAGTTGTGATAATCTTTAGTGGAAGTGCTTCTCGGGACTTTAACACTTCTAGCGATGGATAGTTTTTTATCCATGACTACTTTAATGTATAGGAGATCCATGTCTAGAGTTGATAGCTTGAAGTATTAGGGTTGCTTATCCATTAGGGAAGTACTATGGATAGGCGGCGCGCTGGGTGATAGGTCTACTGCTTATAGGGCTTGAGAGTTTCTAGCGTATCTCACTACTGAGAGGCTTCCGGGTAGAGCGATTTACTTTATCACATTAGGCGTGCTGAACGTTTTTTATGGTGCGATTGGATGCGTGGTGACGGCGGGCGTTTGTATAGACGGATAACTGCGATATTGATGGGTGATGGACTTGTCTGTCAGCGCGTATTCTAAGCCATGGGAATTTACTTCATGGGCGCTTGGATAAGGAACGCATTGCTCAGCGATTGGTGTCTTTGGCTAAGGATAGACGGCCACGTGTGGAAATGACCGACTCGCTTGATCATGCTAGGCGTGCCGGAAGTTTTTATGACGCGAGTAGTTGCGTGGTGATGGAGGGCACTGCTATAGACGGGCGGCTTTGCATTATGTATGGGCGACGGGCTTGCCTTTCGATACGTGTTCTAAGGCGTTACAATTTGCTTCGTGAGTGCTTGCTTAAGGTGCGCGTTGCTCTTCGGTTGATGGATGTAGTTAAGGATAGATGGTGTTGTGGGCGAGAAAACGTCGCGCGTGTTGGTTGCTGGAGGAAGTAATTCGAGGTATACGTTTCCAAGGCAGCGGATGTTATGAGCCGTAGAAATTTGTCTCGTGAGCGTTTGGTTAAATTTCCGCGTTGCTTATCAAAGGGTGCCTGTCTTTAAGAATGGATGGCCTTGTCGGCGATTCGGAATGATTTGCGTCGCTTTTTGGAGGATCGTGATTGGGGAGAAGATTTGTTCGGCGGTGAATGCTGTCAGGCATAGAAATTGACGTCAGGAACCCGTGACATATGTAAGTGACTTTGCTTTTTAAGATTAGTATGTTGTGCACATAGACTTCCCTGTCGGCGGGAGTTTTAGGGCATCGGAATCTACAGCGTGGAAGATAAGTGGCATGGCGTACATTGCATTGCAATATGGTTTTTCTTGATGGAGGTGGGCATGTTTGCTTGAAAAAGATAGCGTATGCGTTGCGTGTTGCTTGGCAATGAGAATTTTTAGAAGTACTAATATTTTTTTTTCGTGTCCATGAACTGCGGATAACGTGATGCGTGGGACTGAGACGTGCTTTCACAAATGTCCATTCACTGATACGCCTGCTCTAATCAGCCGAATGTTGTTTACATTAATCTTTTTCGGTTTCTTTTTGCTTAGGTACGTCGTTTCTTTGTTTTGTGACTCATTGCTATTGTATATTATTGCTTTTATCGATTTCATGTCAATAGTACTTTAAGAATAGTCTACAATGCATTTTGTTCGGTAAGGCTACTATGTTGATTGCTCAAATCGATGGATGCAGTGAAAGAGATCTTAATGTTTAGTGTAATGCATTCTTGATATTTAGTGTAGTATTAAATTTTAATTTGCTTGTAACAGCATTTTGTCTGTCTTCATCATCATCACTTATTTCTTACAGCAGCTTTTATTCATCATTCTCTGATTTTAATAATATGTAGAAGTATGACATTATATTCATTCATTTTTTCTTAACTATAGGATGCTCATTGGTTTTGTTCAAAAATTCTAATAATTTCTTCCAAGACGAGTTATTTTTTCACATTAATTATCTTGTAGTGCATGAGATGGTGATAATTCTGTTCGTATATCGTGTGATTTGTAAATGGGTTGTCCCTTTTGATAAGCGCATAGTAAAGATGCGATATTTTTTAAGATCACCATGTTGACATATATGTTTTGGGTATCTATTCCCAATTTCAGATTATTTATGGATGTTGTCTAGGAAAGATTTTTACGATTTATGGCTTCTAGAACGCTACATGATGCCACGCAGGCATCAATGACCGGTCATCATGCGTTATGACGTGTCATAATGCATGATGAGGGGTTCAATAATAGGCGCAAATCGTTCCGGGTGTTACGGGAACCGCAGTCCAAATATTGCTCGTTTCGTGTTCCGTCGTTCCTCTCTGTGTACTGTAAATGACAACATACATATACGAAAAGCTGCAAATTGTAATCAATGCATCTGTGGGCGCGGTGTCGTATCATGGATTAGCAGAAGTGGGTGTGTATCCATACTCGTATTGAGTATCAAACATATACACACAAGACTTATTACCGCGTTAACTTGGGGTGCTCCGGTCAGGCTCTTCTCGGCCCCGGATAGCTCCGTCGGAGACGGCGCAGGCGCCACTCGTTCGCCCTTTGAGCCCGATTGGAGCCGCCGAACGAGATTGCGGCTCCCCGGAGAACAATGAATGCAAATTCCACCTATTCCAAAACCTTTTCTACCAATATCAATCCCTACAACACCTGAGAAACAGAAAACGCTGGATACGCCCGGAACTAACTTATATCGCGAGCTGACCACGGCGGGTGCTTGGCAATCCCGCGACTCCAAGACGATGCTAGTCAATTCCCTTCTTGGGAAACAAAAAAATATCTTTCCGCTGACGAGCAGAAAGTTTACAAGTTGAAAAAAAATTCACTAATCAAATTAAATGAAACACCCGAACTGAGTTTACTATTATAATTCGTTTATATGATGAAATGACACAGATGAATCTATTAACACTGCGTACGCAAATATAACTTTAAAAATCCAATACAAAATATATCTATTATAAAAGAAAACGAGAAAAGAAAGAATGGTTGGCCAACACTTACGATGATTATTTCGCTGATGTGGGGATCCCCAGATGATTGATTTCTTATCCGATTTCTACTGTAGAACCGCCAGATACTGCCAATCTACCTGATGAATCTTTCTCCGCTCGCTCGTAGCACCGTGTATCCACTAGCCACCCTTCACCGTGAAAACGTTTCGCCAACAAGAAGAGCGGGACACCCTTCCAGCCCCCTTTTATTAGCTTGTCAGCCAACGGCGTATTCGGGGGAGGTTGAAGACCTTAAAAATTCCCCGGCGTGTGGTCGGCAAGGTAGTTTCCCACCACTTGAATCGACGCTTTTGCGTGTTCATGGAATCTCACTCCTGATCAGATGTACGGAGTTGTTTAGTACTGTTTCAATTCCACCGTTGACCATTCGCACTCGATTTTCAATACTCTATGATATTCGGCACTTTATTAATGTTGATTATTCTTTTTAATTCATTGTATTTGAATTTGCTCTAATCATGTTCGCTTGAAACAATTCGCCGATCTATTAATTTCATTAGCAATAGAATCCGGGAATTGTTAATCTTTGGTTTCATTTTCTCCTTTTTTTTGTGTTATAAAGCCTTTATTGTAACGTTCGTGTACTATTTTCTTAGCTAATTATATTCCAGTTGTAATTCATTCGCTTTCTGGATGTTTTATGCGATTTTACACAATTCGAACATAAAATTGTGCGATCGTTTTCGTACATAATTGCGAGGATTCGTTTTAGTGCATAATTGCGAGTATTCGTTTATATGCATTACCAAACGAAGCAACTTTTTTTTAAAAGATGAATGAATGATTGTTTGGGTTTGTAAGACTATCTACATGCGAGTCAAGTTGAAACTTTCAGAGTCGGCTTATTATTCCATTGTCGAGTCTAATTGCTGTGGTCAAATATGATATTCCGTTTGCACTCAGGAAATTAAATGTCGGTTGACTACCTCCGGGGGATCGTTTCGCTAGGACAGCTACATTGCCAATGACTAACTTCGGATTTCCATGTGCGTGGCCTCCATTCGATAATGAATCGATGAATATATTCCCGCGATTACCGTCGCTCACCAGTTTCAGAATTTGATGTTGATTCGTTAAATCATTGGCTGTTAAATTTATCACATTTGCGCTGCCCGCAGCATCTGAATTGGAGCTAAAGGTTGTATGCTCCAAAAAAAAATCCTCACTAACGATTACTTGTCCAGGTTGTGCCGCTTGCAAAATTGTTGTGGTTGTAGATTGATGATAAAGAGATGATTGGGTTTGGTGCCGTGCATGTTGTTGAACTTGATGAATTTGTTGAGTTAAACTAGTACCAATTTATAATACCAAAGACATTTTTGGAGTACGTTACTTTACACTTTCTGCTCGTGGGGTTTGCGTTTATTCGCGGCTGATTACGTAAACTCATGCCAAGATCCCTTCGTGGTCGTCGCGAATGTAACCTACATGGCGTTACCCCGTAACATTCTCCCCCTACTTGAAGTGTGTTTCCCCGAAATACACTACATTATCCTCGTTCTATACCAAAGCTAAAAATTCTGGCTACTAGCTAATGATACGAGTAATTTTAATCGTAACCTCTCAAATAACATTGCCTCGATACTTATTTTAATGCTACAAACCGTCCGCCGCAATAATAGATGAGATTTCAGAGTATTGTTGGCGTGGATTTCGCGAATTTTTCCGATTTTTAAAAGGAGAAACTCGCAAGCCTAAGAATAACGCAGGTAAATTAGGAAAGAGAAGAAAGTATATGCATTTACCATTTATGTATATATTTTCTTCTATCTCCTCTTCCGAACAACAATCCAGTCCATCTTAAAAATAATCCCTCATAAACTGAAGCCTGTTCTTAACACCGAATTCTACTATCCTAACCATTCCAAAAAGATGTCTCTACTATTTCCAGACCGTGCCGCTTGAATGAAACCCTAAGCACTAATTTCGATTTGGAACCAATTCGACCACTAATTCCTCTCGCTACGCTTTTTTTTTCTTTTGCTCGGGAAACCAATTCCCTACGTCAGAAGGAAAAGGAAAACTTCAAAACGAAGGAAATAAAAAGGAATGAAAAACCATTAGGAGGAAATGCGCACCTAATGAAGCTGAATGAATGAACAAGTGAATAAAACAAGGTATACGAAGTGAAGATAAGGAAGCAAAATATAAGAAAAGAACAAGAAGGAAAGGAAGAACGCCAGCAACATGAAGTAAAAACCTTACGCACGGTACTCACGCGGTCATCCCGTCGATTCGGCGTATGAGAAGAAACCAAAAAAAAATAAAAAAAAAGATAACGATTTACATCGCGACGTCCTCTTTGATTTATAATTTCTTTGCGACCGTCATTTCTCGTACGGTATTATTCATGATTAGCGACAACTGCCAACTTAAATCTAACCGCTCAAGGCAACTTCCTAAATCTATGGCCTTAGCTTTAAACGTTAAAACTATAACTCCCACCACCAGCTTGAATGTATACTACCACCACCACTTTAATTTAATTCGTCTTATCTTCTAGTGACCGCCACCATTCAAAACTACCCTTCACCATTCCTTATTGCTAGAAAAACGTGCAACCTAACAACTAGTTTACTCGCTAACTATTAAACAAGGGAAGTTATTATTCGATTTATTTTGGTGCACTCCCCACTGAAAGTGGGTCTCCTTCTTGTAGCTCCCTAGGACTGGTAGGACTTCAAGTCTTTCACGTGCCAGGTACCCGCATCTTTGCCCTTGGCATCTTTGAGGCGGTAAGTCCACCCAGACATTTTCTCCTCTACCCAGAACGGTCCTAAGTATTCCGGGGCTAGCTTCGCGGAGTAAAATTTCGATGCATCCGACACCGGGAAGTTCCTCCTCCAAACACCGTCTCCCCGTACGTAGCTTATATCTCGCTTGCGTAGATTATACCGAGCTGTGGTTTGTTTTGAGGCCTCTAGCATCCGCTTCCGGATCTCCGCTCGGAATTGTTCCATCTTGTCCGCCCTGACATCTGGTTCTGGAACCCCTTGGTTATCCGGGGGAGGCTCCGACCTCTCGTGAAAAGTATTCATCTCCCTCCCAAAGTTATAAAAATAGGGCGAAACTTTCATCACCTCATGACGATAGGTCCGTAACGCGCAGGCTATTTTAGCTAGATTTTGGTCCCAATCACGGTGACTTTCCACTGTGTATGAGCGCAACATACGTTTGATCTCCTGATTCACGCGCTCCGCCGGATTCGCTTGGGGATGATAGAGTGCCGTGAATTTTATTTGAGTCCCGTAGTTTTCCACCAACCCTCGCAGCTCCTTGCTGCGAAATTGTACCCCGTTGTCACATACTAGCCATCGGGGGACTCCAAAAAGAAGGAACACTCGCTTCTCCAATAAGCGACATATCTCCGTTGCGGATGCCTTCCTGAGTGGGAACAGTAAGGGAAACTTGCTCACGTAGTCCACTATTGTCATTATATAGGTGTACCCCCGTTTTGATCGTGGTAATGGTCCAACCAAGTCCACGCAGACCATTTCCCATGGTTGTGTGGCCTCTCCCGTTCGTGAAATCATTAGTCCTGTAGTCGGCCGCCTCTCCACTTTCATTGATTGGCAAATCCGACATTTGCGGACATAATTTCGGACATCAGCCGCTAGTTTGGGCCAATAATACAATCGGGCCACCCGGTCGATTGTTCGGTCAACACCCATGTGGCCCGCCGTTGGGTCGTCGTGGCAGCGTTTTAAAGCCTCTTTTCGCTCTGGCTTGGATAACACCCGTTTCCACGTGTTAGTTTCCTCCAGGTTAGAATGCCGTCCTGTGACTTGTTTCCACAATTGACCATTTTTAACCAGCCAGCTTGGAAACTTATCTGGATCGTTTTCTACTCGGGTTTTCATTTTTTCTAGCCATTTCTCCTCCTGACTTTCAATGGCATTTATTTCTGGAACGGCTCTCGAAAGCGCATCAGGGACAAGATGATCTTTACCTTTTCGATGCACTACATCGAAATCAAATTGTTGTAGCCTTACTGCCCATCGAACTAGCCGACCAGTAGGATCCTTCAGATTGTTGAGCCAGATTAAGGAGTGATGATCTGTTATGACTTTGAAATGAGTTCCCTCGATGTGTGGCCGAAGCTTTTCCACTGCCCACAACACCGCTAGGCACTCCTTTTCGGTGGTGGAGTACTTCCTTTCAGCCCTGCTCAACGATCGACTCAAATAACAGATCACCTTCTCCCCCTCCGGGAAAGTCTGACTCAACACAGCTCCCAAGCCGACATCCGAAGCATCTGTTTGCACATTGAACGGCAAGTTGAAATCTGGGCACGTCAAAATTGGTGCCGACGACAATTTCAATTTGCAGCGGTCAAATGCCAACTCGCATTCTGGAGACCAAACAAATCGACGGTTTTTTTTTAAAAGTTCAGTAAGAGGTGCTACTAGGGAGGCATGGTCAGGTATAAACCGCCTATACCATGAGACCATGCCTAAAAACTGGCGCACTTGCTTGACCGTGTGCGGCCGAGGAATATCGACTACACTAGCGACTTTTTCGGGATCTATACTGAGCCCATTATCGTCCACAACATATCCCAAATATTTCAGTTGAGCGCGGCAAAAATAACACTTTTCTCTGGACAACTTTAGACCTGCCTCTCGAAGACGCCGAAATACCTCCCGCAAAATTTCTATATGCCTCTCAAAAGTCGGTGTAACGATGATAATGTCGTCAAGATATGTAAATACAAAGGGTTCTAACTCAGGCCCGATGACACGATCAATTAGCCTCTGCCAGGTAGCCGGGGCATTCGACAGACCAAAAGGCATCCTTTTAAATTGAAAAAGGCCTCTCCCGGGAATAGTAAAGGCTGTATACTGTCTGGAACCTTCTGCCACCGGTACCTGCCAGTAGGCTGACTTGATATCTAACGTTGAGAGGTATTTCGCGTCCCGTAGCTTGTCTAAAGTTGCCGAAATGTATGGAAGAGGGTACGCGTCCTTTTCGGTCACTTGGTTGACTTTGCGGAAGTCCACGCAAAATCTGTATGTACTGTCTTTCTTTTTTACTAGGAGAATCGGCGATGACCAGGCACTGGCAGATGGCTCCACAACTCCTAATTGTAACATGTCATCCAACTCAGAGTTGATATGTTTTTGGAGTGCTGGAGAGACAGGGTAGTACCTCTGCTTAATGGGCACTGAATCCGTCTTAATGACGTGCTCCACTAGCGAGGTACACCCCAAACCATCACCCATTTCTTCAAATTCGTGCTCTAACATGCTGCCTAGTTGTTTCTCCTCTAATTCTGTCAGAACAGACCTGCTGTGCAGATGAGTTGGAGTTGAGTGAATGGTTGCACACACAAAATCCCAGCAATCCTCTTTCACATTAAGCGTAATTCCAAATAGACGGAGAAAGTCGACGCCCAAAATAAATCCATGCCTTAACGATGGCACGATCAGTATCTCCAACCATCTCGTCCTATCTTTTACTGTAATAGGCAGCCACGCCTTTCCTGTCACCTCACACTGCCCATCATCTGCAAGCCTTACCGTTTGAAAGTCTGCTGATCCCAATTCCACTCCAATTGACTTCAACTTATTCCAACCTTCCTTTCCCGCTATTGTGTTAGATGATCCCGAGTCAACCAGCCCTACAAACTGTTTTCCTAAAATGTTTATATCTAGATGAGGTCGTATGTCCCTTGCTTTGGTTGCAAATAAATAATCCAGAGGGTTGTGTGCGACTGTGTCTGGTTGAGGCGAAGTGGTACCCAATTCGTCGCCTACCGGGTACCTTGCTCGTTTCCCGACGCTTTGGGAGACGGCTGGCCCACTGGTCTGAAATTATTCCCACCAGGAGAACATGTTGGGCATCTAAATCTAGTTACACCTTGACGCCCACAACCAAAACAACGCACAGGCTGCGAGCACTCACGGGCAAAGTGATTTGCACTCCCGCAGGTCCAGCACTTCCTCCTCGTTTCCGAAGCCTGAGCCCCCACTGCATCTACTCTTATCGCCTCTACGTAGGCCAGATCTGGTTCCAAAAGACGTGTTGTTCTCCTACTAGGCGGTGGGACAAATAAGTCAACAGTAGCCTTAGTTGCCTCTAATTTTCGTCCAAGGGACACCAGTTCCGAAACAGAAGCAATGCTTACCAACGCAAGCTGGCCCTGGTAAAATGGGGTTATATTACGTCGGAGAATCCGAAGCTTTTCTTCCTCCGAGTATTTAACCGTTAACCTCCGAAACAGCCCATCCATTACCGCCACATATACGCCAATCGTCTCGTCTTTGCCCTGCGTACGATGGCGTATCTCGTCCCATAACAAATCATTATAATTTGGCGGTAAAAATTCATCCCTGAGCTCCTGACACAGCTCTTTCCAGCTTGCTACACGCTCCCGCACAGATCGGTACCATATTAGGGCTCTGCCCTCGAACAATTCCGCGGCCATTAGGAAAAGTTGATCTTCCGATACTCCTTTTGCAATTTTCAGCTCTTCTACTCGCTCCAGGAAAGCATTTACCGACCCAGGACTGTCAATAGAAAACTTCACTCCCCATTTAGACAAGTCCGGTGGTTTCATGCTTACCGAGTTTTGGCTGGTCGTAGGTGTTGAGAAATCAGGTATTCGATGACGCTCCATTGCCACCGGGGTGCTCAGGGGCTTCTCATTCACCCGCACAGCTCTTATTCCTTCCGCCTCTTTCGTGTGTTCCACTGCCGCACCTGTTTTGCCACTTCGTGATGCTGTAACCTCCGCGGTTTTTTCTTCCATTTCATCCCCCTCGCCCTCGGCTTTCGCTAATAAGTCCATCATAAGGGACATGAGCTCCCCTCTCTGTGTGACTACCGTATCCTCTAATTCCGCATCTCCTGATGAAATGTTGTCGATTCTGCGCAAGCCAAACTCGATCTTTGACTTTATCTTGATAAATTCATTACACTCCCTATTTCCCTCGAACTTCTCTGCAAGCGCCCGGATTTCCCTTGTTTTTTCTCTCACTGCCTCAATATCTTCCTCTGCCGTAAAAGGGTAGCTCCTGGCCCAAACCATGCTCGTATTCAATGTTACCTCTGCTCGTAGGGCTGCACGAAGAGCCTTGCGCATTTCATCCACTGTTCCCTCCTTCTGTCCGCGAATTGCCAGCTCGTAAATTAACTCGTCCCTAGAGAGTCTGTCCACCAACATCTTCGACGTGTTCCCCATTGTTTGAATGAATATATGTTTCCTAATTTATAATTTATTTATGATGTTTATATAAGATAAAAAAAATAATTGTTTATTATTGAAAAATTTCCAAATTATAAGTTTTATTTGTATAAAATCACGGGAAATTTTTCACAATATACACAACATGGAAAATTTGACACATTCACACTTAAACACACTTTCATTCACTCTTCTGGAAACGCTTTTCCCAATTATTAACCGCCCTTTAAGCCAGCACACAATCTCACACTATTTGGATAACACCCGCATCAGCAAGTGCACATCAAATCTACAAAATCACATCACATTCATCACCTCAACAATCACCCATCAACTCACACTTGGCATTTAAACCACACACTACAAACATATTCCACACACCCGCTAAATAAATTCCGCACCAATTTTTACTAAATTTCACACACCCGCAAATGCAAACTTTCCCACTAATTCCACTAAATTTCACACAACCGCTAATATAAATTTCGCGCCAATTTCACTCAATCTCACACACCCGCAAATGCAAACTTTCTCACTGATTCCACTAAATTTCACACAACCGCTAATATAAATTTCGCACCAATTTCACTCAATTTCACACACCCGCAAATGCAAACTTTCTCACTGATTCCACTAAATTTCACTTTCTTTTGCGCAAATTTATTACTTGTTCACCATCACTTTATTCACTTTCACTAACTTTTACTCACTTTTACTTCAACACGTTGGGCGCCAAATATTACCGCGTTAACTTGGGGTGCTCCGGTCAGGCTCTTCTCGGCCCCGGATAGCTCCGTCGGAGACGGCGCAGGCGCCACTCGTTCGCCCTTTGAGCCCGATTGGAGCCGCCGAACGAGATTGCGGCTCCCCGGAGAACAATGAATGCAAATTCCACCTATTCCAAAACCTTTTCTACCAATATCAATCCCTACAACACCTGAGAAACAGAAAACGCTGGATACGCCCGGAACTAACTTATATCGCGAGCTGACCACGGCGGGTGCTTGGCAATCCCGCGACTCCAAGACGATGCTAGTCAATTCCCTTCTTGGGAAACAAAAAAATATCTTCCCGCTGACGAGCAGAAAGTTTACAAGTTGAAAAAAAATTCACTAATCAAATTAAATGAAACACCCGAACTGAGTTTACTATTATAATTCGTTTATATGATGAAATGACACAGATGAATCTATTAACACTGCGTACGCAAATATAACTTTCAAAATCCAATACAAAATATATCTATTATAAAAGAAAACGAGAAAAGAAAGAATGGTTGGCCAACACTTACGATGATTATTTCGCTGATGTGGGGATCCCCAGATGATTGATTTCTTATCCGATTTCTACTGTAGAACCGCCAGATACTGCCAATCTACCTGATGAATCTTTCTCCGCTCGCTCGTAGCACCGTGTATCCACTAGCCACCCTTCACCGTGAAAACGTTTCGCCAACAAGAAGAGCGGGACACCCTTCCAGCCCCCTTTTATTAGCTTGTCAGCCAACGGCGTATTCGGGGGAGGTTGAAGACCTTAAAAATTCCCCGGCGTGTGGTCGGCAAGGTAGTTTCCCACCACTTGAATCGACGCTTTTGCGTGTTCATGGAATCTCACTCCTGATCAGATGTACGGAGTTGTTTAGTACTGTTTCAATTCCACCGTTGACCATTCGCACTCGATTTTCAATACTCTATGATATTCGGCACTTTATTAATGTTGATTATTCTTTTTAATTCATTGTATTTGAATTTGCTCTAATCATGTTCGCTTGAAACAATTCGCCGATCTATTAATTTCATTAGCAATAGAATCCGGGAATTGTTAATCTTTGGTTTCATTTTCTCCTTTTTTTTGTGTTATAAAGCCTTTATTGTAACGTTCGTGTACTATTTTCTTAGCTAATTATATTCCAGTTGTAATTCATTCGCTTTCTGGATGTTTTATGCGATTTTACACAATTCGAACATAAAATTGTGCGATCGTTTTCGTACATAATTGCGAGGATTCGTTTTAGTGCATAATTGCGAGTATTCGTTTATATGCATTACCAAACGAAGCAACTTTTTTTTAAAAGATGAATGAATGATTGTTTGGGTTTGTAAGACTATCTACATGCGAGTCAAGTTGAAACTTTCAGAGTCGGCTTATTATTCCATTGTCGAGTCTAATTGCTGTGGTCAAATATGATATTCCGTTTGCACTCAGGAAATTAAATGTCGGTTGACTACCTCCGGGGGATCGTTTCGCTAGGACAGCTACATTGCCAATGACTAACTTCGGATTTCCATGTGCGTGGCCTCCATTCGATAATGAATCGATGAATATATTCCCGCGATTACCGTCGCTCACCAGTTTCAGAATTTGATGTTGATTCGTTAAATCATTGGCTGTTAAATTTATCACATTTGCGCTGCCCGCAGCATCTGAATTGGAGCTAAAGGTTGTATGCTCCAAAAAAAAATCCTCACTAACGATTACTTGTCCAGGTTGTGCCGCTTGCAAAATTGTTGTGGTTGTAGATTGATGATAAAGAGATGATTGGGTTTGGTGCCGTGCATGTTGTTGAACTTGATGAATTTGTTGAGTTAAACTAGTACCAATTTATAATACCAAAGACATTTTTGGAGTACGTTACTTTACACTTTCTGCTCGTGGGGTTTGCGTTTATTCGCGGCTGATTACGTAAACTCATGCCAAGATCCCTTCGTGGTCGTCGCGAATGTAACCTACATGGCGTTACCCCGTAACAGACTTCGCAATCGAACGTACCGCCCAGCGGAACGAATTGGTTACATGCATTGTAAATCGAGCTAAAGCTTTAGCTTTGTGGTTGCACCAGTCACAAAGAGATGGCACTAAATACGTTTAACTGTTTTGTTGTTGAACTTTGATCTTTTTTAAATGGTAAATTTTCTTCATTATTTTAGTTGGTAAGCAATAAAGTCAGCACAATTATAGTATAAAAGAAAATTAAAGACACAAGAAAATCGAGAAGTATTTCTCCATTCACTGGCTCAAAGTGTGCACCCGAGCTTATTCTATCCCAAGGCACTTAGCCCGGGATAAGTGAATTTAGGATACGTTCAACTGCGTACTCAAGGCATCAGCCCGAGTATCAGCACCCCAAGGCAGGTATGCCCGGGGCCTGCAGTTGAACTAGTAATTGATTGATTTATCAATCTGACTGCGTACTCAAGGCATCAGCCCGAGTATTAGCGTCCCAAGGCTTTGTGCCCGGGGCTAGCAGTTGGATTATAGTCAATCGATTCGTTAATATAACTGCGTAGTGTGTGCAACAAATTGGCGCAGCCGGTAGGATATCGGTTTTGCAAACACCACAATGTAGCACATTGTGTAGTAAAATTAAATGGGATGTAAGTCCTTCCTCCCAGCCGATATCCGAAACCACTCAACTCCTGTATGTTATCATTGCTACTTTCATTGTCAATGAAATTAGATCAGTTTTCTCAAATTTAAAAAAAAAACACCAATTCTATATCAATCATCATCACTTTAAAATCAATCAAACAAACTTCCCATTGATTCAAACTTAATTTGACGTACAACTTATCAAAGAGATAAAGTTTCAGTTGACTTACATGCAAAACAATCAACAGTACAAGTAAACATCAAACATAAGCAAGCATAATGAAAACATACATAACGAGTAAACGAACTCGTGTCCACCGTTATATCAACATAACATCTTTTATCGCTCAAACAACTGAAACAATAATAATAACTATAACGTGCACCCACATGAATATTCAAGTCTTATCTTTAAAATTGATCTAGCATTCGACTAATTTCTTGAGAGCCTTTAATGAAGATGAAATTAATGAATAGACGTTTGAACAATAACTTTTAGTGCAATTAAATTCAAGTACAAATAAATAAACTAACCGCGTGAAACGAATTTAAAAATTTACACACTAGATAAAATTTTTCAATACAAATGCTTAACAAGAAACAAAAATAATTTCAAGTTTTACTGAACTAATCCAAGTGTAGGAACTGTGAATTAAACGACTTGATTATTATAACCCAATACAATATAGGCCAACTCAATACAAACAAATTTACCCTTAAACCAATTATCTCTTTCAATTCCCATTTTTTCTCCCCCACGAATGAAAAAATATGAATTCAGCACTCAATTTGCAATTTAATAGTATTAGCAGTAATAAAAAGGAAACTAGTGGCAGTCAAGCCGATAAATCCCGGCAAGCTTTTATAAATAAATAGGAAAACAAAATAAGTTGAGTGGTCCCCAAAAAACCCACTGTCGACAGCCACAAATGTGGTCCCTTCAAAACAAAACTGTCGGTAGCCACTCAGCCTTTAGTCTCTAAGTAAAAAAAAGATAGCCTCTGAGCCGTCGACCGAAGCTGTCGGTGGACACGTCTTTTTTTTAATAACAAGTCGGTAAGGAAACCGACAATAGCCTCTTAGCCGTGGACCCTTGTTGTCAGCGGACACGCTATTTTTAGTTGTAAGTCACTATAGAAACAAACAAAAGTCTTTGAGCTGCCCGTCGGCAGACATGCTACATTCATTTAAAATTAAGACAATATACCAACCAATCGGAGCCTCTGCGCTGTTGAACTAAAATGGTTTACAGACATGCTTCCACTAGTCACTACGTTTCCCTGCTCAATAAATACATTCTAACAGCTAACTACTAAATAACTCACCATTTAAACCCCTGTGGATAACGCAAAAAATTTAATATCCATCCGTTTCCCACCCTTCCATATTACACGTATCCCCGAGATTGCGATCAACAATTTTAGCGAACGGCTAATGAAGTGACCTCGCACGGCACTGTACTGTCCTCCAGCAAAGTCGGGGACAGCGTTACGCCAAACTGAACAGATACTCACTAGGGAGAAATTCAACGGGAAATATAGGGTCTCAAATGAAGGCCGAAACTATATGCTCCTATGCCCAACATATAGTGGTAGTTTTGTTTCGACTCTTTCTCGCAAGGTATTTTTAACGTAATATTTCTGCTTAACAGCCCACCCATTTCCGACCCTTCTATTTTACACGTATCCTCGCGATCAAGATCGATAAATTTAACCAACGGCTAATGAAGTGACCTCGTACGGCACTGGTCTGTCTTCCAGCAAAGTCTGGGACAGCGTTACGCTAAATCAGACAAACACTCACTAGGGAGAAATTTGACGGAACATATAGGGTCTTAAATGAAGGCCGAAACTATATGCTCATATGCCCAACATATAGTGATAGTTTTCTTTCCACTCTTTCTCGCAAGATATTTTTAACGTAATATTTCTCCTTAACAGCCCATCCATTTCCAACCGTTTCACTTTACACGTATCCTCGAGATCGAGATCAACAATTTTAACAAAC
Organism: Odontomyia ornata; assembly: GCA_963969285.1. NCBI lineage: Eukaryota > Metazoa > Arthropoda > Insecta > Diptera > Stratiomyidae > Odontomyia > Odontomyia ornata. Next base: position 114,085,778 of record OZ017741.1, read on the forward strand.
GGCTATTGAAGTGACCTCGCATGGCACTGTACTATCCTCCAGCAAAGTCGAGGACGGCGTTACGCTAAACTCAACAGACACTCACTAGGGAGAAATTCGACGGAACATATAGGGTCTTAAATGAAGGCCGAAACTATATGCTTCCATGCCCAACATATAGTGATAGTTTTGTTTCGACTCTTTCTAATATTTTTTTTTCGTGTCCATGAACTGCGGATAACGTGATGCGTGGGACTGAGACGTGCTTTCACAAATGTCCATTCACTGATACGCCTGCTCTAATCAGCCGAATATTGTTTACATTAATCTTTTTCGGTTTCTTTTTGCTTAGGTACGTCGTTTCTTTGTTTTGTGACTCAATGCTATTGTATATTATTGCTTTTATCGATTTCATGTCAATAGTACTTTAAGAATAGTCTACAATGCATTTTGTTCGGTAAGGCTACTATGTTGATTGCTCAAATCGATGGATGCAGTGAAAGAGATCTTAATGTTTAGTGTAATGCATTCTTGATATTTAGTGTAGTATTAAATTTTAATTTGCTTGTAACAGCATTTTGTCTGTCTTCATCATCATCACTTATTTCTTACAGCAGCTTTTATTCTTCATTCTCTGATTTTAATACTATGTAGAAGTATGACATTATATTCATTCATTTTTTCTTAACTATAGGATACTCATTGGTTTTGTTCAAAAATTCTAATAATTTCTTCCAAGACGAGTTATTTTTTCACATTAATTATCTTGTAGTGCATGAGATGGTGATAATTCTGTTCGTATATCGTGTGATTTGTAAATGGCTTGTCCCTTTTGATAAGCGCATAGTAAAGATGCGATATTTTTTAAGATCACCATGTTGACATATATGTTTTGGGTATCTATTCCCAATTTCAGATTATTTATGGATGTTGTCTAGGAAAGATTTTTACGATTTATGGCTTCTAGAACGCTACATGATGCCACGCAGGCATCAATGACCGGTCATCATGCGTTATGACGCGTCATAATGCATGATGAGGGGTCATCATGCCTGCATGGCATGAGTAGGCTGGGTAGAAGGTTATCCTGCATCTCTGCGGGGTCCTCCGCCAACTCCTGCCCACCAATCAACTCGGGTAGTAGGTGTGAAAGAGAAAACTGCATTGAGCTCATTAGGCAATCGGGTTAGTAGGTGCAAAAGAAAAAAAAATATTGGTGTGAAGTTGATCATTGTTCAGCTACTGAACAGACTACTCATGACCCTAACTTACGGCTCAACTGATCGGTGATTGTGGCTAATCCTCTTTGCACAATAAAGAGACTAGTCGATCATATGATACTAACACACCGACACTTGATAGCAATAATAATGTTCATATCTAGAGATATTTGTCCATAATTTTTCATCATTTCACAGGTTGTGAGTAATGATGCAGCCTAAGTCATCGAAACCATTCAAAACTCTTCTGAAAATGGATCAATGACAGATTTCTAGTTAGTTGGAAGTACCAAAATTTTACTCAACTGTTCAATAATAGGCGCAAATCGTTCCGGGTGTTACGGGAACCGCAGTCCAAATATTGCTCGTTTCGTGTTCCGTCGTTCCTCTCTGTGTACTGTAAATGACAACATACATATACGAAAAGCTGCAAATTGTAATCAATGCATCTGTGGGTGCGGTGTCGTATCATGGATTAGCAGAAGTGGGTGTGTATCCATACTCGTATTGAGTATCAAACATATACACACAAGACTTCGCAATCGAACGTACCGCCCAGCGGAACGAATTGGTTACATGCATTGTAAATCGAGCTAAAGCTTTAGCTTTGTGGTTGCACCAGTCACAAAGAGATGGCACTAAATACGTTTAACTGTTTTGTTGTTGAACTTTGATCTTTTTTAAATGGTAAATTTTCTTCATTATTTTAGTTGGTAAGCAATAAAGTCAGCACAATTATAGTATAAAAGAAAATTAAAGACACAAGAAAATCGAGAAGTATTTCTCCATTCACTTGCTCAAGGCGTGCACCCGAGCTTATTCTATCCCAAGGCACTTAGCCCGGGATAAGTGAATTTAGGATACGTTCAACTGCGTGCTCAAGGCATCAGCCCGAGTATCAGCACCCCAAGGCAGGTATGCCCGGGGCCTGCAGTTGAACTAGTAATTGATTGATTTATCAATCTGACTGCATACTCAAGGCATCAGCCCGAGTATTAGCGTCCCAAGGCTTTGTGCCCGGGGCTAGCAGTTGGATTATAGTCAATCGATTCGTTAATATAACTGCGTGCTCAAGGCGTCAGCCCGAGCAACAGTTAAAGCTTTAATTGATTGGTGTTTCAAATATGATATCAAGCGATAACATACATTTCCTTCAAATAACAAAAATAACCAAAGTAAATTCATATCGCAAAAATTTGACAAGCTCCATTAATGCTCAATAGCGAAATATGTTATTAATATTAACATAGTCAACTGAACGTGTTATTATATGACCAAACAAAGAATAAAATGACAATTAAATCATCAAACAAAAACACTCTTTTACTGATCTAGTTGGCGAGTATAAAGTAGCAGATAAGTATCATACTGGAATATCTCTCTCTCCCCGGGAGCCTTGATGTGTATATAGGATACACATCATATCGAGCTCCCAGCGCATGCCAGTAGACATGGAGTGTAATGGTAGTGTGCAACAAATTGGCGCAGCCGGTAGGATATCGGTTTTGCAAACCCCACAATGTAGCGCATTGTGTAGTAAAATTAAATGGGATGCAAGTCCTTCCTCCCAGCCGATATCCGAAACCACTCAACTGTTATCATTGCTACTTACATTGTCAATGAAATTAGATCAGTTTTCTCAAATTTAAAAAAAAAAAACACCAATTTTATATCAATCATCATCATTTTAAAATCAATCAAACAAACTTCCCATTGATTCAAACTTAATTTGACGTACAACTTATCAAAGAGATAGAGTTTCAGGTGACTTACATGCAAAACAATCAACAGTTCAAGTAAACATCAAACATAAGCAAGCATAATGAAAACATACATAACGAGTAAACGAACTCGTGTCCACCGTTATATCAACATAACATCTTTTATCGCTCAAACAACTGAAACAATAATAATAACTATAACGTGCACCCACATGAATATTCAAGTCTTATCTTTAAAATTGATCTAGCATTCGACTAATTTCTTGAGAGCCTTTAATGAAGATGAAATTAATGAATAGACGTTTGAACAATAACTTTTAGTGCAATTAAATTCAAGTACAAATAAATAAACTAACCGCGTGAAACGAATTTAAAAATTTACACACTAGATAAAATTTTTCAATACAAATGCTTAACAAGAAACAAAAATAATTTCAAGTTTTACTGAACTAATCCAAGTGTAGGAACTGTGAATTAAACGACTTAATTATTATAATCCAATACAATATAGGCCAACTCAATACAAACAAATTTACCCTTAAACCAATTATCTCTTTCAATTCCCATTTTTTCTCCCCCACGAATGAAAAAATATGAATTCAGCACTCAATTTGCAATTTAATAGTATTAGCAGTAATAAAAAGGAAACTAGTGGCAGTCAAGCCGATAAATCCCGGCAAGCTTTTATAAATAAATAGGAAAACAAAATAAGTTGAGTGGTCCCCCAAAAACCCACTGTCGACAGCCACAAATGTGGTCCCTTCAAAACAAAACTGTCGGTAGCCACTCAGCCTTTAGTCTCTAAGTAAAAAAAAGATAGCCTCTGAGCCGTCGACCGAAGCTGTCGGTGGACACGCTATTTTTAATAACAAGTCGGTAAGGAAACCGACAATAGCCTCTTAGCCGTGGACCCTTGTTGTCAGCGGACACGCTATTTTTAGTTGTAAGTCACTATAGAAACAAACAAAAGCCTTTGAGCTGCCCGTCGGCAGACACGCTACATTCATTTAAAATTAAGACAATATACCAACCAATCGGAGCCTCTGCGCTGTTGAACTAAAATGGTTTACAGACATGCTTCCACTAGTCACTACGTTTCCCTGCTCAATAAATACATTCTAACTGCTAACTACTAAATAACTCACCATTTAAACCCCTGTGGATAACGCAAAAAATTTAATATCCACCCGTTTCCCACCCTTCCATATTACACGTATCCTCGAGATCGACAATTTTAACGAACGAAGTGACCTCGCACGGCACTGTACTATCCTCGAGCGAAGTCAGGGACAGCGTTACGCTAAACCGAACATATACTCACTAGGGAGAAATTCAACGGAAAATATAGGGTCTCAAATGAAGGCCGAAACTATATGCTCCTATGCCCAACATATAGTGGTAGTTTTGTTTCGACTCTTTCTCGCAAGGTATTTTTAACGTAATATTTCTGCTTAACAGCCCACCCATTTCCGACCCTTCTAATTTACACGTATCCTCGCGATCAAGATCGATAAATTTAACCAACGGCTAATGAAGTGACCTCGTACGGCACTGGTCTGTCTTCCAGCAAAGTCTGGGACAGCGTTACGCTAAATCAGACAAACACTCACTAGGGAGAAATTCGACGGAACATATAGGGTCTTAAATGAAGGCCGAAACTATATGCTCCTATGCCCAAAATATAGTGATAGTTTTCTTTCCACTCTTTCTCGCAAGATATTTTTAACGTAATATTTCTCCTTAACAGCCCATCCATTTCCAACCGTTTCACTTTACACGTATCCTCGAGATCGAGATCAACAATTTTAACAAACGGCTATTGAAGTGACCTCGCACGGCACTGTACTGTCCTCCAGCAAGTCGGGGACGGCGTTACGCTAAACTCAACAGACACTCACTAGGGAGAAATTTGACGGAACATATAGGGTCGTAAATGAAGGCCGAAACTATATGCTTCCATGCCCAACATATAGTGATAGTTTTGTTTCGACTCTTTCTCGTAAGATATTTTTAACATAATATTTCTGCTTAACACCCACCCAATTCCCACCCTTCCACTTTACACGCATCTTCGAGATCGTACGGCACTGTACTGACTTCCAGCAAAGTCTGGGACAGCGTTACGCTGAACCAAACAGACACCCACTAGGGAGAAATTTGTCGGACCATATAGGGTCTTAAATGAAGGCCGAAACTATATGCTCCCATGTCCAACACATAGTGATAGTTTTCTTTCGACCACCTTTAAGAATTCTCTTTCTCGTAAAATATTTTTAACTAAACAATTTGCTGAAATCATTCAAAGTTGATATCATAACTTTCAAGCTTAAGATCTTTCCTTCTAATTTTATTTCCTCAATAACATTTATTATAACATACCCAGTATGTAGTAATAGCAGTAATAACAAGTTGAGTAAGCAGGAGAATGCTCCTACCAGAAGGTCTTTGTAAACATCCTAGGGTAAGAAGCAAGTTTTCTAATGGCGTGAATCGATAACTTGAATTATTCATCCAATACTTAGATATGAAATCGTTCAAATTTATACAAAAGATGCACAGCATCTTTCATAAGCACAGTGCAGCCGCCATTTTAATCTAGCTTAAATGATTTTGTTGAATGCTCGGCCGATTGAACATGTTCAAGTTAAACACTATTCCTTAAATTTTCATGAAAATTGAAAGAAAATAAAAGTACCTAAGTCAATTTTAAATATATATAGGGTTTTCCAATAAGAGGTGTTATTTTGAATCGATCTTCTGATTTAACACCTTGCGACTTCTTCCTTTGGAGCCACGTGATAGAGAAGGCCTATGCCAATAGTCCAGCATCAATTCAAGATCTCAAAGATGAAATTCGTGAGGCTATCGAGGACATAGGGCAGCCAATTTGCGATTTGGTTATGGAAAATTTCATGAAGAGGATATGGTCCTGTAAGCGTGTCGTAGTAGTTATTTGCCCAATGTTAGTTATTGCTATTAACGCCATATCTTCTTCTTTATAATGAACTAAACATCCAATCATTTATTTTAAAAAATGGCATTTTTCTTTTAATATCAAAATAACACCTCTTATTGGAAACCCCTATATGAACCATGAACACGTGTTATCGTTGTTGTAATTCCATATAATTGAAATGGCTATAACTCACTTGATTATGATTCGATCTCAATTAAATTTTGTGAACATATATATCTTATGTCAGTCTATATAAATGCAAAATTTCAAGAAGTTTAAAGGTACCGTTTTGATTTTATGGGCAAAAATGTAAAATCTACAAATCATACTATTATTAACAAAGTTGAGTGAATTTCGATTTCTAAGGTATTTGTTGCCCTTGTACTCATAAAGGTCCACGTTCGTGATAGTTTTCAGATTTTTCGACTGAAAGATGTCCAATCGCGAGGGGGGGGACACAAATTTTGGGTATATTTTGCCTTCCCCTGGACCCCCTAATTCATAAAATGATTTTTTTATTTCAGACTCTAAAAGTTCTAATTAAGACCTTTCATTTGATACCCCACTTGACTACCTTTGATGAAAAAAAATTTTCATGGGCCAATTCGTTATTTGGGGGGACCCCCCTTAAACATTTTTTAAATTTTTGTTAAGGCCTTAACTTTTGAGAGACCATCACTTCTGACCTTTTCACAAAGTTTGAGCATTCTAGCTTCTATAGTTTCTGAGGAAATCAGCTGTGACGCACGGACAGACGGACAGACGGACGGACGGACAGACGGACGGACGGACGGACAGACAGGTCGCGAAACTAGTAGGTATTTGTAAAACAATTTTTTACAAAGACCTAAAAAGGAAACTAGTGGCAGTCAAGCCGATAAATCCCGGCAAGCTTTTATAAATAAATAGGAAAACAAAATAAGTTGAGTGGTCCCCCAAAAACCCACTGTCGACAGCCACAAATGTGGTCCCTTCAAAACAAAACTGTCGGTAGCCACTCAGCCTTTAGTCTCTAAGTAAAAAAAAGATAGCCTCTGAGCCGTCGACCGAAGCTGTCGGTGGACACGCTATTTTTAATAACAAGTCGGTAAGGAAACCGACAATAGCCTCTTAGCCGTGGACCCTTGTTGTCAGCGGACACGCTATTTTTAGTTGTAAGTCACTATAGAAACAAAAAAAAGCCTTTGAGCTGCCCGTCGGCAGACACGCTACATTCATTTAAAATTAAGACAATATACCAACCAATCGGAGCCTCTGCGCTGTTGAACTAAAATGGTTTACAGACATGCTTCCACTAGTCACTACGTTTCTCTGCTCAATAAATACATTCTTACTGCTAACTACTAAATAACTCACCATTTAAACCCCTGTGGATAACGCAAAAAATTTAATATCCACCCGTTTCCCACCCTTCCATATTACACGTATCCCCGAGATTGAGATCAACAATTTTAACGAACGGCTAATGAAGTGACCTCGCACGGCACTGTACTGTCCTCCAGCAAAGTCGGGGACAGCGTTACGCCAAACTGAACAGATACTCACTAGGGAGAAATTCAACGGGAAATATAGGGTCTCAAATGAAGGCCGAAACTATATGCTCCTATGCCCAACATATAGTGGTAGTTTTGTTTCGACTCTTTCTCGCAAGGTATTTTTAACGTAATATTTCTGCTTAACAGCCCACCCATTTCCGACCCTTCTAATTTACACGTATCCTCGCGATCAAGATCGATAAATTTAACCAACGGCTAATGAAGTGACCTCGTACGGCACTGGTCTGTCTTCCAGCAAAGTCTGGGACAGCGTTACGCTAAATCAGACAAACACTCACTAGGGAGAAATTCGACGGAACATATAGGGTCTTAAATGAAGGCCGAAACTATATGCTCCTATGCCCAAAATATAGTGATAGTTTTCTTTCCACTCTTTCTCGCAAGATATTTTTAACGTAATATTTCTCCTTAACAGCCCATCCATTTCCAACCGTTTCACTTTACACGTATCCTCGAGATCGAGATCAACAATTTTAACAAACGGCTATTGAAGTGACCTCGCACGGCACTGTACTATCCTCGAGCGAAGTCGGGGACGGCGTTACGCTAAACCGAACATATACTCACTAGGGAGAAATTCAACGGAAAACATAGGGTCTCAAATGAAGGCCGAAACTATATGCTTCCATGCCCAACATATAGTGATAGTTTTGTTTCGACTCTTTCTCGTAAGATATTTTTAACATAATATTTCTGCTTAACACCCACCCAATTCCCACCCTTCCACTTTACACGCATCTTCGAGATCGCACGGCACTGTACTGTCTTCCAGCAAAGTCTGAGACAGCGTTACGCTAAACCAAACAGACACTCACTAGGGAGAAATTTATCGAAACATATAGGGTCTTAAATGAAGGCCAAAACTATATGCTCCCATGCCCAACATATAGTGATAGTTTTGTTTCGACCACCTTTAAGAATTCTCTTTCTCGTAAAATACTTTTAACTAAACAGTTTGCTGAAATCATTCAAAGTTGATATCATAACTTTCAAGCTTAAGATCTTTCCTTCTAATTTTATTTCCTCAATAACATTTATTATAACATACCCAACGTTTCTATATTTAATAAAAAAAAGCGACTAAATAATACGTAGTTTTCGATTTATCAATAATCTGCAGCTATTTACACTTAATCAAAAGACAGAGCGTAATAATTCAAATGAATTTCCCTTTGTACTATCTCATATAAATACAGGAGTTGCAATAGACAGTTTGAACCAATCAAATAACGACTAAAGGCATATACCTTAAAAGCTACATAATCCCACAGCAAGCCCTACTCACTACAAACTACATAAAGCAAACCTAATAGAAACAAATCATCTTCATTACGATTACCCGCCAACCACAAATTAGCATGCATAATGTACATAGCTAGCCCAGTCATATTAGGGCTTTCACCTCGGAATGAAAGATAATAAGCTGCAAATTGGTATGAACCTTTGTTTTGTCATTCTAAATGTTGTCTCAAAAGTCACAATCGTTATCGTGTTCGCGTCTCAAGATATTCAAGGTCAAAGGTCACAAAAATCGGTTTTTCGCGAATATCTGGCTTCCTATCGGTTAAATGAGATTTGCATTTATTATAAAAGTTGTAGGCTATAAAATTCCCTACAACTTTTGTTTAAACTTTTTTTTCATACGACTAACCGTTTTGAAGGTAGAGCGCGAAGAGTGCACATCGTACAGTCATATACGGCCTAATGCAAGGTCAAGCGTGAGTTATGGTTATCAGTACGTTATAAAGTCAATTATTTACTTGGAAATTATAATTATTAAACAATGCCTATTATTTATGTACTAACTATTAATTATTTATATTTAATTAAAGTAAGTAACTTGATTTGCAACGGTACAATTTCAAACTAACGAATAATCTTGACTCATACAAAGTGGAGAGAGTGGCCTTGAATACTATAGAACATCTGTCCCGGCAATGAATAGAAAAGGGCATAGGGTAGGGACAAGTATTTCCAGGTATATAAGTATTGAGAAATTTACGCGTTTTAAAGAAAAGATATATAATGTCGTGTTAACTTAAAATAAAACTAAAATATATAATCCAGAATTAATAATATTTTATACTTAAATAGTTAAATATGAATAATTATATATAAATAATCAAGTTACTTACTTTAATTAAATATAAATAATTAATAGTTAGTACATAAATAATATATATAATTATTCATATTTAACTATTTAAGTATAAAATATTATTAATTCTGGATTATATATTTTAGTTTTATTTTAAGTTAACACGACATTATATATCTTTTCTTTAAAACGCGTAAATTTCTCAATACTTATATACCTGGAAATACTTGTCCCTACCCTATGCCCTTTTCTATTCATTGCCGGGACAGATGTTCTATAGTATTCAAGGCCACTCTCTCCACTTTGTATGAGTCAAGATTATTCGTTAGTTTGAAATTGTACCGTTGCAAATCAAGTTACTTACTTTAATTAAATATAAATAATTAATAGTTAGTACATAAATAATAGGCATTGTTTAATAATTATAATTTCCAAGTAAATAATTGACTTTATAACGTACTGATAACCATAACTCACGCTTGACCTTGCATTAGGCCGTATATGACTGTACGATGTGCACTCTTCGCGCTCTACCTTCAAAACGGTTGGTCGTATGAAAAAAAAGTTTAAACAAAAGTTGTAGGGAATTTTATAGCCTACAACTTTTATAATAAATGCAAATCTCATTTAACCGATAGGAAGCCAGATATTCGCGAAAAACCGATTTTTGTGACCTTTGACCATGAATATCTTGAGACGCGAACACGATAACGATTGTGACTTTTGAGACAACATTTAGAATGACAAAACAAAGGTTCATACCAATTTGCAGCTTATTATCTTTCATTCCGAGGTTGACCCCTTTTTTTACCTAATATGACTGGGCTAAGCATAGAATTCCGTGCAATTGGCGCATGTGAAAGCTAAAACAAACAAGTTGAGTAAGCAGGAGAGTGCTCCTACCAGGAGGTCTTTGTAAACATCCTAGGGTTAGAAACAAGTTTTCTAATAGCGTGAATCGATAACTTGAATTATTCATCCAATACTTTGATATGAAGTCGTTCAAATTTATACAAAAGATGCACAAGTTCTTTCTTAAGCACAGTGCAGCCGCCATTTTAATCTAGCTTAAATGATTTTTCTGAATGATCGGCCGATTGAACATGTTCAAGTTAAACACTATTCCTTAAATTTTCATGAAAATTTAAAGAAAATTAAAGTGCCTAAGTCAATTTTAAATATATATAGGGTTTTCCAATAAGATGTGCTATTTTGAATAGATCTTCTGATTTAACACCTTGCGACTTCTTCCTTTGGAGCTACGTGATAGAAAAGGCCTACGCCAATAGCCCAGCGTCGATTCAAGATATCAAAGATGAAATTCGTGAGGCTATCGAGGACATAGGGCAGCCAATTTGCGATTTGGTTATGGAAAATTTCATGAAGAGGATATGGTGCTGTAAGCGTGTCGCAGTGGTTATTTGCCTGATGTTAGTTTTTGCTATTAACGCCATATCTTCTTCTTTATAATGAACTAAACATCCAATCATTTGTATTCAAAAATGGCATTTTTCTTTTAATATCAAAATAACACCTCTTATTGGAAACCCCTATATCAACCATAAACACGTGTTATTGTTGTTGTAACTCCATATAATTGAAATGGCTACAGCTCACTTTATTATGATTCGATCTCAATTAACCCCTATATGAACCATGAACACGTGTTATCGTTGTTGTAATTCCATATAATTGAAATGGCTATAACTCACTCAGCTCACTTTATTATGATTCGATCTCAATTAACCCCTATATGAACCATGAACACGTGTTATCGTTGTTGTAATTCCATATAATTGAAATGGCTATAACTCACTTGATTATGATTCGATCTCAATTAAATTATATCAGTCTATATAAATGCAAAATTTCAAGAAGTTTAAAGGTACCGTTTTGATATTATGGGCAAAAATGTAAAATCTACAAATCATACTATTATTAACAAAGTTGAGCGAATTTCGATTTCTAAGGTATTTGTTGCCCTTGCACTCATAAAGGTCCACGTTCTTGATAATTTTCAGATTTTTCGGCTCAAAGGTGTCCAATCGCGAGGGGGGGAGACACAAATTTTGGGTACATTTTGCTTTCCCCTTGACCCCCTAATTCATAAAATGATTTTTTTTTTCAGATTCTAAAAGTTCTAATCAAGACCTTTCATTTGATACCCCACTCGACAACCTTTGATAAAAAAAATTTTTATGGGCCAATTCGTTATTAGGGGGGACGGCAAATAAATACCCTACTGGGGAAGAGCTTTTTAGGACAAAATTTTGCGCCTGAGATTAGCAGATGAACATTGGTGAAATTCAAGCGCGGCAAATACCTGCGAGTTGAATAGCATGGGTGAAGATATATGATAGGATAGCTCCTATCGTATTTAGCGAAGATGATAACCCATCAGCTGTACTTGTGATATTGACATTAATTGACAGCATTAAGTGTCAAAGTCAATATGTATATTAAATTCGTGGAAACAGTTTTAATTTATTTAGTTTATAGTAAATAGTATAGTAAAGTAAATATCAAACGCGTTTTTTTACCGTAGGTGCGGCGTATTATAAAGGAGGCGGAGTGCAATTTTGATAGCCAGGTAAGTGTAAGCAATCATTTTTGCTCTGGACATTTGTGCGAAATGTCCGTGGTTTTCGAGGAAGCAAAGCTTAAAAATTATAATTTTTCCTCAAGGAAACTTCGGTTGTCGATTGTTTTATCTACCGCTGGACCAATTGGGCTGAAATTTCATATGCCGTAGCACTCACTTGCCGTAGCACTTTTTAATTACATAACCGATGAGGTGAAAAAAATTAGATTTAAGTATTTTTTCAATTGCATTTAATGTATTTTAGTTTTGACACAACAGCTGAAAAGCGCCACGTTCTGTCGTCAGTTTACAGCTACCAAATTTATTTCCTTTAGAAGGGTGTCCTTCTAAAGGAATGAAGGGTGTCCTACAAAAAAAACAAAACAGGTGCCCTTCTACAAAATACGATTAGAAGGGTGCTCTCTAAACAAGAAGTTTACATCGAATGTCTTCTCACCTTAACATATTTATACAAACAGAAGCCCGATGGCGCTGAAATAGTTTGTGGCAAATACGAGTACATCAAGATGAGGAGACATTCAATGTTAACTATTCTTCTTTAGGAGGGCATCTGTCTATTTTTTAGAATGACACCCTTCTTTCCTCTAGGAGACTTTTCTAAAAGAAATAAATTTGGTAGCTGTAAACCGACGAAAGAATGTGGTGCTTCTTATCTGTCATGTCAAAACTAAAATACGTTAAATTTAATTCAAAAACATACTTAAATCCAATTTTTCCTCACCTCTTCGATTTTTCAATCAAAAAGTGCTCCGGAATATCAAATTTCAGCCCAATCTGTCCAGCGGTAAAAATTTGATACAACAGTGCTTCAACAGAAAATTCCATACACAAGTAGTTTTTTTTGTTTTTAAATACCTCCATTCCCTACGACTCTCTCCATCACACTTTTTTCGCCGCACAACGCTCGTGCGATCTGCACTTCACATTTCGTCGCTTCTTCTAGTGTGACACCCAGACAATGTTTAGAACATCGGTATAAGGATGCACACAAAAACATGTGAAGTGATTCTATTAATCTTTCCTTGTCCAATTCGTGATCAGCTCCCAGAGATAAAAAAATTACAAATTCGACGCAGTAAAAAAAATACTCTGAGTTATAAAATAGCTGTCTCTTCAAGCATCTCGACGATAGGGTTTCAAAAATGGCCTAAGATGCTATGTTGAACTTTACTGGACTGAATTTCATCATGCATTATGACGCGTCATAACGCATGATGACCGGTCATTGACGCCTGCGTGGCAATGTGGTGGGCTGGGTACAAGGTTATTCTGCATCCCTGCGAGGATCATCATGCATGCATGGCAAGGGACAGGCTGGGTAGAAGCCCCTGCGAGGCCCTTCACCACCTTCTGCCCACCAATCAACTCGAGTTGTAGGTGTGAAAGAGAAGGCTACCTTGAGTTCATCAGGTGCGAAGGAGAAAGCATATTGGTGTGAAGTTGATCATAGTTCAACTGTTGAATAGCCAACTCATGACCGTATCAGACGGTTCAACTGATTGGCGATTGTGGATAACCCTCTTTGCATGATAAAGAGACCAGTCGATCATATGATACTAATACATAGGCATTTGATAGCTTTCATAATGTACACATCTAGAGACGTTGGTCCGTGCTGTTTAATAATTTCACAGGTTGTGAGTAATGATGTAGCCTCAAGTCATCAAAACCATTCAAACCTCTTCTAAAAATGGACCAATGACCGATTTTTAGTCAGTTGGAGGTACCAAAATGTTGATCAATTGTTCAATGATAGGGAAAAAATCGTTCCGGTCATAGCATATCCCGGATAATCCAAAAGGGTTGACCATACATGAGAACAACAAGATGATTCAATATACTTAATAAATTCCACTATACGCCCTTAATACATCAACTAAACAACAGGCTAAATTAATTCATGTTAAGGCCCTAACGATGGTTTGCATGAAGTAGAGATCTATTTAACAAGATTGTGCTTTATAAAATGATTCAAGTGGCTGATCAAAGGGATCATACGATTTTTGAGCATTTTGAATGAGTTCATAAGTGTAGCAGCATAATTTCGATGCAATGGAACATTATAGTAGGCAGTAAGAGTCCCATAGGCCGCAAATCCTGTGATGACATGAAAACCTGGAAAAATGAGCTCGAATTACTGTAGAAAGGGATTCCTATATGTAAGATGGACAGGAGTCAAGAGAAAAACTAATGCATATGAAAAAAGAAGGATATATTGACTCAATTTTATGAAGAATATATCAGCATGAAATACGATCAATTAACTCTCGAGCAACTAACAATGGCTTCCTCCTAATCAAGATTTGTTTAGCAGAACAGCATCCTGGACGTGAATATTCTTGTCTGACCTATGTATGCCTACAAATAACTTGGAGGATGATGACGATGCAGTCTTGGTAATGAGTATGCTTAAAGCAAATTGTGGCGAGCATATAACATTTAAAGTAAGGTGTAAAAATGTTAACTGTAACTGTATGGAAAGCAATAGAATTTTCTTATAAATAGATACTTCCCAAGCAATAAATAAATTTAGCGAATGAAAGATAGCACGTTGGGTCAAATGCTCAACTTATCAACTAAAGACAGCTACATAGACAGCTCAAGAGATAGCATATCAGCTAAACAGTCAGGGGATCAGCAAAAAAGACAGCTACATTGACCGCATTATACATAAAATAGACAGCTCATCAGCATAAGCGACAGCTAAATAGATGGTTTTACAGATAAACAGACAGATAAGTAGCCTATAAGCAATTTACTGTAGCCTAGCAGTACTCCTAAAAACTCTAAAGAAAATACATAGCAAAGTGTTATTCCCTGTTATTGACTCCTGCTCTTGTTAACTTGGCGGTTCAAGTCTTAGCTCCATAGCACATTCTTATCTTTCAATTTAAATCATGAGTGTAAGCAGCATTACAGCATCCAAGGGCTAAACATGTTTACTTATGCAATAGAATTATCAACACATATTGTCCTTGACCCCCCCTCCATCCATAAATTCAGAGAAGTGAATATATATGCTAGTGTAACATATATACATCTTTAGTTTTACTACTAGAAGCAGTCATTTAAAATGATCGGAGCAGATCCAGTAACTTCGTCAGTTAGTCAGAAGCATGAAAAGGCCAGCCAGACTGATAAGGCTACTTCAGCCTGAAAAGTGAACAAGAAAGAGAAGAAGCTAAAAAAGAATCGGGAGAAACAGCGCATCTATGAAAAAAACGTCTTGCTGAACTATACATACTATCTTGATGAAGGCTTCCACAAAAGCAAAGTAATACTTGGATTTGACCCGCTGACATTTCAAGCGAAAATAATCTTCAGATGCAGTGGACAAAATCAGTTGGAGTTAGATAACGGTCAATGGACTTCACTTCGCCAATACCTCATTGATCTCAAGGATAGAGTAGATGAATTCCCTGCAAATCAGCTTGGACTTCTTGAACTCTTCTACATACTTATTGGAGGCGAGAAACTAATACTTAAACATCCCGAGCTCTTCACGCTTTTCATCTTGATATGTTTTTTCAACATTGTCACGCAATACAACAATTTGCTTACCGATTGTGTGAAGGAATACTATGACCAATATTCTGCAAGATGCAGAGAAAAAGGCGCACTTAAACTGGATATCAAACATGATTTCTAAACATAAGCTATTCTAGACTTTTTTATGAAATACCAGTACTTTGTAATGATCTAATTTTCCATGTGATGAAATAAAATACTACAAACGCCATAAAAATGTTTTACTTCACTAAAAGGAATTATTAATTAGGAAATTGTGCATGGAGACTTGGTAAACTACATACTATTGTGAAAGGCTTGGTAACCAAGTATAATCTCTTTAGTCTATAAAATACTGAAGTGTAATATCGACAAACAGACCCTCATCTTGGCTGCACTGTACAAACTAGAACATGATTGTATGTTAACTTAACCGCAGCACGTCGTTTTTTGTTTATCACTAGACTACATATTATTCTACGGATTATAATGAGGTTTTTAAAATTCAGAAAAACAGTGGTCATAAGTACATCCAATCAAAAACAAAAAATTCTTGTAAACAACGTCAAGAAAACGAATAAGACAGAGGTCAATACACTATCACCGCGATAAGATCTATTACAATGGTCATCCTATTCTTCATTGAAGAGTACCCTGATATTCGAATACGCATCGTGAATTATATGCTTAAATATGGTAATATGGGTGAAAAAGTATCTAACAAACATGGAATACACTATCAAATATGTGACTGGTCCAACTCTAATACGACATCAGGCACTGATACATGCATTTGTCATTCGTATGATCAAGAGACAAGAAATATTTTTACATTAATAAAACAGTACATACGCCTGCAGTCTCTCGTACATAAGACAAAGTAATAATTCATAGCACCGGGTAGTATAAACAGTCCAAACAAAATTAGAGCCAACTGGTGGTCAGCGCTATTAGAATGAAAAAGTTTATAATTGATATTCACTTTGTATCGGGAAACCCTCACCAGGAATTCAGCAAGGAACATACTTTTCTCATAAAATACTACCAAAACAATATTGGAATTGAAACATCAACAGTTTGCACTAAAGTGAAGAAGACATAAGCTACAATGATATACTGAGGATATTGAATTGCTATATAAATTGTACAATAAACATTTAAAAAGACGCGAGAGGACTTATTACACATTTGTATGGTCCTAATGCAGAAATAGTGCAGCTGAATAAACCTAGGTTAAGTTTACTTGAAAATTGTTCAATATGCTATAGAATTCATAAATATATCAAGCCATTTATCAGATGTGTTGTGAATTGAATGAAATTTATTTATATATATAACAAAAAATAGCATTACTCAATAAATTATTCCTATTAGAAAGAAACACACTCTTTTTATTTTAACAACTAATCTAACACTGCTCAAGTAAACAAACACCTCAAACAACAAACCAAAAAAAAAATCTAAACATTCCTAGCATATCCGAAACCCCCAAATATCAAATACTTAACTCTACCATTCAAAAATATCTAGCGATGGAAAAAAAACCCGCATGAGTTCACTCAACTCAAGTGTACATCTGTTCATCAAATTACCAGCAGACAAACACCTCCTGAAAGTAATGATCATCTCTTAACATCCTACAATGACTCGCGACCATCCTTATCAAGAACTCTCCATAACATATGCTACTTGTCTATACATGATACGATGAGATCGATCTAAAAATAGCCTACCATAAGCTCATATGCTACCACACATCGTTATCTATACTGAACTATCTTACATAATCATTAGCCTAAGAGATCTATAGTAGCAGTGTGTCAACCCAAAACATACCCTATATGTTGAAAACTAATGAGATCTTCTTCAAACCTATAAAAAATCAACCAAGCATCCAGCAGAAAAAAATTCTGATAAGAAAAAACTCAGTAAGAATATATTTTACTTATGTGAAAATAATGCTTGAATATACCCGAAAATCCGTATGATGATAAATCCAGTATAATGAAAATGTAGTAAATACGTATTTCACTCAACGCACAAATATTGAAAATGTATACGAATATAGCCGAAGTGACTTTATGCTTAATACAAGCACACAAATTATGTGGTTTGTAAATTCTCATGCAATCATATAGGCACTAAAAGCGATAATATGCATCCGAAAAGTATCAACTAAATGGCATCATCCAAGCATGCATCATTTTTCTAAGGAGATAACAAATTAAAAATTCACATACTCAAAACATCAACAAGTTTATGAAAATATGTCTAGAAAAATTCGGAAATGTTAAAAAATCATACATACTGTGAAGAATATGAGACAAGCATAAAACAAAAGTTTTACTCTATATTATACTGGTACTCATGAAACTACCTAAACTAATAATACAGACCCACAATAACAACACCTAATTCAAAGTAAATATAAAAATT
The DNA here is from genome assembly GCA_963969285.1 of Odontomyia ornata. NCBI lineage: Eukaryota > Metazoa > Arthropoda > Insecta > Diptera > Stratiomyidae > Odontomyia > Odontomyia ornata. Next base: position 114,103,853 of record OZ017741.1, read on the forward strand.
TATTCAATCTAGTGCATGCATATAATGCCACCATATAGGACTAAAAATATTTTTTCATGCATTATGGACATAACCAAAGAATAATAACATAATACTAACAAACCCCTAATGTCTATGATCTGACACCTACCACTTTTTCTATATTATTTATCTCTCAGTAACTAATGAAAAATTATCAATGAAAATTCGTAAAGATTCCCACTAATTAGGACCACCACGATGATTTCTACATCCATCATACATAAACTCCATAAAAAAGTAGCATCCCAGAAACCATAAATCGTAAAATCTTTCCTAGACAACATCCATAAATAATCTGAAATTGGGAACAGATACCCAAAACATACATGTCAACATATTGATCTAAAAAAATAACGCATCTTTACCATGCGCTTATCAAAAGGGGCAAATCATATATTGTACAAACAAAATTATCACCATCTCATGCACTACAAGATCATTTATTTGAAAAAATAACTCGTCTTGGAAGAAATTATTAAAATTTTTGAACAAAACCAATGAGCATCCTATAGTAAAGAAAATATGAATGAATATATTGCCATACTTCTACATAATAGTAAAATCAGAGAATGAAGTATAGAAACTGCTTTAAGAAATAAGTGATGATGATGAAGACAAACCAAATGCTGCTACAAGCAAGCTAAAATTTAATGCTATACAAAATATCAAGAACGCATTACAACAAACATTGAGATCTTTTTCACTGCATCCATAGATTTGAGCAATCAACATAGTAGTCTAACCGAACAAAATACATTGTAGACGATTCTTAAAGTACTATTGACATGAAACCGCTAACAGCAATAATATACAATAGCAATGAGTCACAAAACAAAGAAACGACGTACCTAAGCAAAAAGAAACTGAAAACGATCATTGTAAATAATAATCAGCAAACTAGAACAGGCGCATCTTTGAATGGACATTTATGAAAACACGTCTCAATGCAGCGCATCACGGTACCCGCTGCCCCCGGCCAACACAACAAAAAACCGCCTCCATCAAGCGAAACCATATTGCAATGCAATGTATGCCATGCCACTTCTCTTCCACGCTGTAGATTCCGATGCCCTAAAACTCCCGCTGGCAGAGAAGTTTATGCGTACGAAACACTACTCTTAACAAGCAAACTCATTTGCCCATGCCACGCATCCCCGAGGTCAATTTCCATGCCTTACAGCATTCACCGCCAAACAAATCTACACCCCAATCACGATCCTTCAAAAAGTGACGCAAATCATTACGAATCGCCGACAAGGCAGGCACCCTTTGATGAGCAACGCGGAAACTTAACCAAACGGTCACGAAACAAATTTCTACGGCTCATAACATCCGCCGCGGTGGAAACGTACACCTCAAATTACTTCCTCCAACATCTACAATACCGTCCATCTTTAACCACAGACATCAAACGAGGAGCAAAACGTACCTTAAGCAAGCACCCACTAAGTAAATTCTCATGCCTTAGAACACCCATCGAAAGGCAACCCCATCGCCCATCCATAATGCAGAGCCACCTATCTATAGCAGCGCCCTCCATCACCACGCAACTACTCGCGTCATAAAAACTTCCGGCGCGCCTAGCATGATCAAGCGAATCGGTCATTTCCACACGCAGCCGTTCATCCTTAGCCAAAGACACCAATCGAAGAGCAACGCGCTCCTTAACCAAGCACCCAAGAAGCAAATTCTCGTGCCTTAGAACATCCGTCGAAAGGCAAACCTATCGCCCATCTATAATGCAAAGTCACCTATCTACATCAGCGCCCTCCGTCACCATGCAACCATTCGCGCCATAACAACTACACCTCAAATTACATCTTCAAACAACCAACACGCGCGACGTTTTCTCACCAATCCAATCGATGTGCAACGCGTTCCTTAACCAAGCACCCACGAAGCAAATTCCCATGCCTTAGAGCACCCGCTGACGAGCAAGCCCATCGCCCGTCGATAACGTAGTCACCCGTCCATAGCAGCACCCTTCGTCACCACGCAGCCACTCGCATCATAAAAAAGTCTAGCACGCCTAATGTGACCAAGTAAATCGCTCGACCCAAACGCCTTCGATAAGTCACACACTAAAGGATCTTAAGCCCTGCGAACAACCGCCCAGAGCGCCACCTAGCCCACACCTACACTTATCTGATACATATCCACATACCCTAGACACACACCCTCCCCTGGCAACCACCCAAAAGATCCACACCTATTCCGGACTCACACCTTCTTATCTCAGACACCTTCCTATACCACCCTAATACACGCACCTATACACCCAAGACACACACACCCACATACCCGAGACACAAACCATTAGTTTCATTCCCGGCCGCTTCAAGCGCCATTAGTTCCAATTTCCGCCACAAGGTGGCGCGCAAAAGCAATCTCAATTCGTATGGAAAAAGTGGATTAGATTCGGTATTCTCTAGCTACTTCCATACCTAAACTAATCTGATACATACACTCAAACCCTCGATTGACACCCTCGCCGCAACCATCCATGACATCCACACCTATCCCGGACTCATACCTTCTTATCTTTCACTTATGCCACTCTAAATGGGAACGAAATGAAACGGAACACACGAACATCCAAGACTCACATCCTCCCCGGCAACCACCCGGCTCACACCTTACTATCCCAGGCACCCACTTATGCCACCCTAAATGGGAACGAAATGAAACGGAACAAACGGACATCCAAGACACACACCCTCGACAACATTTGAAGTTTGTATAAAAAAGTGGACTAGAACATACATTCTACCCCTAATCTTATCTTCGCCAAGCAAACATGACCGCCTCCAACAATCAAAGTCACTTTAAAATGCGACGTATGTTATGCCACTTCTATTCCATTATGTAGATTCCAATGCCCTAAAACTACCACCGGCAGGCAAGTCTGCGTGCATGAAACACTACTCTTAACAAGCAAAATCAATTTCCATGCCGAACAGCATTCACCGCCGAGCAAATCTACACCGCATTCACCATCCTCCAACAAGCGACGCACATCAGTCCTACTCGCCGATAAGGCCACAGAGACTTAAGAACGGGCACCCTTTGATGAGCAACGAGGAAACTTAACCACGCGCTCACGAGACGAATTTCTATTGCTCATAACATCCGCTGCCACGGAAACCTATACCTCGAATTACTTCCTCCTGCAACCAACACGCGTGACGTTTTCTCGCCCACAGCGCCATCCACCCTTAACTACTTACATCAGCAAGGCGCAACTTAAGCAAGCACCCACGGAGTAAATTCACATGCCTAAGAACACGCGTCGAAAGGTAAGCCCGTCGCCCATCCATAATGCAAAGCCACCCGTGTATAGCAGCGCCCTCCGTCACCAGGCAACCACTCGCGCCATGAAAAAACTTGCCGCAAGCCTAACATGATCAAGGAAATCGTTCATTTCCACACGCTGCAGTCCATATTTAGCCAAAGACACCAATCGATAAGCAACGCGTTCCTTAACCGAGCACCCATGAAGCAATCTCCCATCCCTTAGAACACTCGCTGACGGGAAAGCCCATCACTCATCACCCCTCAATAACGCAGTCACCCGTCTATACAAGCACCCGCCGTCAGCACGCAGCCACTCGCACCATAAAAAATGTCCAGTACGCCTAACGTGATCAAGTAAATCACTCGACCCAAACGTCTTCAATAAGTGATACACGCTAAAGCATCTCAACCCCTACAACCAGTAAATCAATTGCCTGGAGCTCCACCTATCCACAGAGCTTCCCTAATGGATTAGCAACCCCAATACTTTAAGCTAGCAAATCTAGACATGGATCTCCTATACATTAAAACAGCCATGGATATAAAACTACCGCTATCTACCGCTAGGAGCGTAAAAGACCCGAGAAACACTTCCACTAAAGATGAATAATAACTATAGATAACAAAACTAAGCGGAGACTATAAACAACGAATATATGAGAAATCCTTCCACTATAGAGAAATAACAACCATGAATAGTATAATTATCTACCGTTAAAAGCGTCAAAGGCTATTAATCTTAAGCATACACATATATATTAACGCTATATAAACACACGCTGAAAAATCTAGGTCTGTAATCTACAAGTATTAATTGAAAATATGGGACTATCTTAGATAGGAATCAATTTTCTAGTTTCACTATTTACCATACGAAGCTACTAAGGCCAAGGATGCGCCCTTGTACTCTAAAGACCTATGTCTATTCTAGAACACAACCATCAAGACTTTTTCTACTAACCGCTAGAGGCTACTAAAACTCGGAACGCTTACCTACTTAACCAGGACACTGATCTCTTACTTACATTAAACTCGCACCAACTTATCCCAGTCGTATACCTATGCTAATTCAACACATACACCTACATACCTAAGGCCCACATATACCATACACTGATTTGATACATACACCTACATACCCTAGACACACACCTTGGACGCAACCATCCATAACATCCATACCTGTTCCGGACTTACACCTTCTTATCTCAGGCACCTACTTATACCACCCTAATACAAGCACTCACACACCCAAGACATACATCGTCGACGACATTTGAAGTTTGTTTGGAAGAAGTGGATTAGAACTGGTATTCTACACCTACTCATTACTTTAACGCATGCCAGGCAGAGGCTAACGTCTTTTGTCTCCGTTGTAGGAAACCAGATGCACATTCGCCAGATGGTACAAATTGCAAGAAATCAAAAAACTTGCTAGCGAGTGTTCACAATAGCCAGCAGCACTCGCGAGAAACCAAGTCACGAAACAGTCCACCGTCTACTAACAGCTCCACCCACTAGAGTCAAACATCACGATACCTTTCCTGGTTCACGATGCAACAGTTGCCCAATCTTCTCCGGAGGCATCTCCAACGACTTTGTTGAAGCGGCCACCTCAGGTACTACCCGAAGAACCCCGGCAGCCACAGACTCGTGTATTGAAACCATACCATATTAGGTTGCAGGAATTATATTGCCGCGCCTCTGTCGCCAAACTTTAAACGCATGTAACATCTCGGAAGTTTCTGAGAATGACACCCGACCTTACGTACCAATCAAAGTGTTGGGCGAAGTCGCTGTCGCACTGATTGACACGGTCGCAAGTATGAGCTGCCTTGCCTCGAGCCTCGGCTCAAAGGTGCTCAATAAAACCCTACGGCAGTAAAACCCTGGCGCGCTGAAATCAGCACAGCTGACATCACCCGAGACATTCAGACGTCAAACGAAGGATATTACGTTCTACATTATCCCGTCACTGACTCAGAACGTGTACCTTGGCGTCGATTTCGTCCTTCAATATGGTTTGGCCCCAGACTTATTCACCGACTCACCTTTAAATACTAGATATGTCAACGAGCTCGCTTCTATACCCGACAGGCATGAATTAACGCCTAACCAACGACAACGTCTGGAAGCACCCATCGCTGCCTTTCCATCTTACGCTACACAAGGCCTTGGCCGCACCACACTGGTCTCTCATGTCATCGATGTTGGCGATAGTAAGCCAATAAAGCAGAGACACTATGCCATCTCACCGGCCATGGAAAAGTTGGTGTACGCAGAGTTGGACAGGATGCTCGAGTTGGGAGTTATAGAGGAGTCCGAAAGTGCTTGGTCCTCATCGGTAACCTTGGTGGTGAAGCCAGGTAAAGTCCATCTTTGTCCAGATGTCCGGAAAGTCAATGCAGTGACCATCAAAGACGCTTACCCTCTTCCGCTCCTCGATGGAATACTGGGAAGACTGCCGAAAGCCAATTATATTACCAGTCTCGACCTAAAAGATGCATTTTGGCAAATTCCACTCGATGAAGGGTCGAGGGATAAGACTGCTTCTACAGTGCCCGGATGACCATTGTACCAGTTCGTCACAATACTTTTTGGCCTGTATAACGCTCCGCAAAGGATGACCCGGCTGATGGACAAAGTAATTCCACCTCATATGAAACATCAAGTGTTCGTGTATCTGGATGATCTTCTACTCATCACGACGTTTGACCAACACCTCCTACTCCTGCAAGAAGTAGCCCTGCATATCAGTAAGGCGGGACTCACCATCAACTTCCAGAAAAGTAAGTTTGTCATGAATGAAGTCCGATAACTAGGACATGGGACTATCAAAACGGATCCGGACAAAACTCGGGCGATTGATGAGTTCCCCTTACCGAAAACTGTGAAGCAGCTACGAAGTTTCTTTGGTGTGTGCGGTTGGTACCGAAGGTTCATTCGGAATTACGCAACCGTTTCAGCGCCCCTGTCGGAAATGTTCCGGAAAGGTAAGTTCATTTGGACCGAGCTCAGTCGAAAAGCATTTGAAGAGAACAAACAAGCCTTAACATCTGCTGCAGTCTTGCACAGCCCCGACTTTAAGAAGCCCTTCTCCATTCATTGTGACGCAAGTCAACATGGAGTGGAAACCGTGCTTGTACAATCGACCGAAGAGGGAGAAGAAGCTCCCATTGCCTCCATGTCCAATAAGCTGAACTCGGCCCAAAGGAACTACACCGTATCCGAACAAGAATGTATGGCAGTGGTGATGCTATTAAGAAATTCCGAGCCTATATCGAAGCCCACCAGTTTGAAATCATCAAGGACCACGCTTCGCTACAATGGTTGATGAGCCAAGTGGACTCACATGGACGTCTGGCCCGATGGGCTCTTAAACTGCAAGGGCTCAAATTTTCCATCAAACACCAAAAAGGGACTCAAAACATTGTACCCGATACTCTCTCGCGAATGTTTTCACCCGAGGGAGCCGAATCGACAGTGAATAACGATGATCCCATTGAGATAGATTTAGAAGGCCTACATTTTGAGTCAGACAACTACAAAGAGTCGAGGCAAACCATCGTAACCCAACAAACACAGTTGCCTAATTTGAAAGTGATAGACGGCTACGTTTATCGACGAAGTGAATACGCCACTGGTGGTCCATGGCAGAAAGAAGAGTCCTGGAAACGCTGGGTACCGGAGGAAATGATACATAACCTGATCCTCCGCGCAAACACCATCCTTTAAGTGTTACGGTAGTTACGGTCAGACGCTTCGGCGACTCAAGAAATACTTCTTCTGGCCTAAAATGTCATCCCAGGTCAAAGACTACGTGAGCTCTTGTGACACCTGTAAAAGCACTAAAGCGCCCAACCAGCCTCTTCGACCTCCTATGGGTCAACTCAACGTTCCGGAGCACGTCTTCCAACGTCTGTATATATATCTACTGGGTCCATATCCTCGTTCTTCTATGGGGCACATCGGAGCTATCGTTGTGCTAGACTAGCTCTCGAAATTCCCACTGGTGGAACCTATTCGCAATTTTTCGAGTATTCCATGTGTTCGGGGTGCCAGAAAGTGTGTACTCGGAAAATGGAGTACAGTTCAGATCTCGGCAGTTTAAGGGTCTACTCGAACAGTACGGTGTCGAACACCAACTGACGCCCATATACTCTCCTGAATCTAACACATCTGAACGTTTGATCTGCACACTGTTAGCTGCGATCCGTTCTTATATCCAACCAACTCAGAAGGATTGGGACCACAGATTGTCCGCCAACGCTTGCGCTCTGCGATCGTCTTATCATTCCGTCACCGGTGTCTCACCTTACTTTGCCGCCTTCGGACAGCTTATGATTTGTCATGGCAAATCATACTGGCTACTACGGCAATTGAAGTGTTTGGGAGATCCCGTCGATGCGCTGCAGCCCCACGAGCGTTTAGGAGACCTCCGCCAACAAATCGGACGGAAGAAGAAGGCCGCGGGACGTGGAAATGAGGTGCACTTCAACCTCAGGTCACGACCTTCCGATTTTAAAGAAGGGGATCAGGTTTTTCATTGCAATTTCCGCCAAAGTGACGCCGCTGGGCTCTACAATGCCCAGATAGACCGGCGTTTCCTGTAACGCTGAGTACAGAAGGTTGTAGGACCCAATCGGTACCTCCTCAGCGACCTATCGGGGAAAGAAGTCGGGGTATATCACGCAAAAGACCTGCATTGAAAGTTACATCTATACGTCTGTTTTGTCCCCCCATACGTAGTTTCACTCACACGCAAAGTTTGTACGCTTACAGCAAAACGAAAATATTTATGTCAGTGCCCGTCTGCTCATCGTTTTCTTCAGTCGTCCCACTCCGCGTTCCGACCCCAAAAACAATCGATTTTCCAACTGAAAATCCTTCAGCTCCTTTTTCGCCTTGGGATCGCGAGGAAATTAGCTGCCCTGTAGTAATCGAGCCTTCCTTCCTATCTCCTATTCAAAATTTTAATGACAGATTTAAAAAAAATGTTTAATTACTTCCAGTCATAATTGAAATTTGTAAAATAGTTTTCTTTCTTTTTATTATTAAATGTTATTTTATATCAATTTTCCTTTATATTAAATTTAAACGTTTCCCTTCAATTATATTCTTCATGAGATTTAACTTTTATTACTATTTAGAATTTTATTAATTTTTTTTACTTTATTCTACAACCCCATCGGTTTTAATATCGAAGTCGATCGAAAAGCCATCGGACCTTGCTTCTTTGCGTAAGCAGACGCATCTCCACTTCTTTGAGTCTTCTTCAGTGTCTAAACGAAGTGTGGAAGAAAATGACTTTAGGACAGGTTAAGTAGGTAGGTCCTAGGTTATACCAGGTAGAGGGATATTAGGTTTTCGTCTTTTGGTTTGTTGGATGTCCGTTTGTTTTGGTTTACCTCACTTCCGTTTTTGTCAGGGGGTGTGGTGCATTACTGAGAAAATCGCGTCCGAATTTGTAGTAAGGTGTTTCGTTGATGTTACCGTCTGCCTTTCTATGTTTATATATTTCAAATCTTTCTGAGATATCAAGTCTCTGTCCTTTCCTAAGTTTGTGCAAACATGTCATAGAGTTTGTCATGGCATCACGCTCGTGTGCGTGGTTTTGTAAGTGCGTCGGGTAGTTGGAGTCTGCCTTGTTGTGTAAGAAAGTTCGGAATTGCTCTTTGTATCTTTTCGTTAGTTACCGTGCTATCCCGTCTATGTATACCCTGTTGCAGTCCTTGCATGTCTGTTTGTATATACTGCTGTACTCGAATATCGATGTTTCTTCTTCTCTTCTTCTTTGTAGCACTACAGCCCCTCTCGGGCCTTCGCTTAGAGATAGTTAGCGTATCTCATTTTCATAACCGTATTGATTGATTTTTTCGGAAGTTGGTTTGGTCAGTACCATGCTCCCGTGTGCCTGCTCAACTATGATATGATCTGATTAAATCCGTACATATCACCACTGAGCGAGCACTCATAGTTTGTCCGAAAAATCCCCTGAACTAAATCACGTTGCTCCCAACGCGATTTGAACCTGGGACCTTCGGCTTATGCGTTCATGCTCTAACCACTAGACCACATGACCGATGTTTCATTCAGTTTTGATTTCAGTTTGTTTCCAATGTTGTTAATTTTGAATGCAGTTCCTCGAAGGCCATAAAATATTAAGACACATTCAGAGAAAACTTACGAATAACCTACTAACAGTGACAAATACTGACAAAGGCCAAAATACGGTGATCTTAAAAGCAACGGACTACGTATAAAAAATAATAAACTTCATGAACTCCAACAGATATGAACTAACAAGCAAAGACCCGACTAATAAGTTTCAAGCAGACTGACGTACTGCTATGTTCTCCTTTAATCAATCCTCCTAATGCTAAGTACCGCTACATGAACCAAATCCATCCGCACCTCTACATGTCTATACCCGTCGCTGTAACACTGACCATGCTAAAAGAAAAACGTTTATTCAACAACAGCCAACGATTCACAGACCAACTACTCAATCTCATAAAGACCACAAGCAAGCAGAACTGTTATAAGTTCAGTAATAACACATATATCGCCAAGGACGGTTTGGGTATGGGACATCCAATGTTGTCAATAATGTCAGAAATATTCTCACAACCTCTGGAAGTCTTTGTGCCTAAAATTACAGACGATATGTGAATGACTGTTTCATCGTTATTGATTCACAAGAAAATCAACAAGACAAACTACTTACCTATATGAATGAACTACACCCGAATATAAATTACACCATCGGGCAAGAAACAAATGGACAACTCAACTATATCGACTAACCGTGACACGCGAACAAACACGATTAAACTACCAACTATACCGGAGACCAACCACAACTGATCATACCATGCACGTAACTTCTAACCACCTCACACAATATAACCTAGCAGTATACATATCGATGATGCAGTGACTCTAATCCATCCCCATCACTCCTACTAACCACTCTAACGAACTAAACAATATTTACAGAATAACTAATAACAGATACAAACAACATGACATTGGCCAACTTAGTACACAGTACAAACTTACAGAGGAACGTCAACGAAATGAAATGCATCAAAACGGCCAACAGTGGATTTCGGAAACATACGTAGCCAAAGAGACATACAAACTATCAAACTTTCTTAAGAAATATTGTAGAAACTGCAGACTACACTCAAAACTCAGAACAGCATTGGAAACAAACTGTAGCCAAGACTGAATGACACATCAATATACGAGAACTGCGGCATATACAAACTGAGATACAAGAACTGCGACATGGTATCCATAGGGACAGCACAAAAACTAACGAAAAGATACAGAGAGCACTTTCGATCTTTCTTACAAAACAAGGCAGACTCCAACTACGCAACTAACCTACAAAACCACGCACACGAATCGGACGATATGACAAACTCTATGAATTTTTACACAAACAAAGCGAAGGACCGAGACTTTGAATCGTAGAACACTTGAAATATATTAACATAGAAAGACAGACGGTAGCATTATCAACGAACAACTTATTACAAATTCTGACGCAATTTTGTCTGTACTTCACCACACGCTCCGATAAAAACAAGAGCGGGACCAACCAAACAGAAACGTAATATCCCTCTGCATGGCCTAACCAAGGACCTCTCTGCTAACCCCATCCTGAAGTAATTTCCTTCCACACATCCCTTAGACACTGAAGATGACTTAAAGAAGTCGAAAATCGTCTGCTCACTTAAAGAAGCAAGGCCTGACAACTTTTCAAGCAATTAAAAAAACTTGGCAAGTTTACTTTTTTGTTATTTAATAAATTATTTACGTAGTTATAATACTGGATGCGAAATGTTAATAAATTTATGCAAATTCTATCCAGCAGGATATTGCATGCTAAAAATAATTTGCCTTTGTTCATCTTATTAAATGACTCAATTATCCGAAAGTGGGAAATATGAGAATTTAATAAGTAAACGAATAAATCGTGAAGTCAACATAAAATAAATCAAACTTTCCTACCAGTAATTTAATTTTCATAAGGGAAGGGAGCTAACGGATGAATATGCCATCTAGTGGTAGGATTTTCATAATCTGCAGCAATGTGTTCGGATATTACACGATGCACTTGTTTGTTCTTGTATAATTTTTTAAAAAGTAGTTTAGATCAGATTGAGTTAGAGTAGATTAGGTTCGTTTTTGTTTTGCAGTTGCTTGGCCTGACCGAACATAATGTGCCACATGGTTCCATTTGTCAACCAATCCAAGCACCACCGCGACTACACTATCCGGGGCGAGCTCTCCCGTCTCCCTGTAGAGGTTCCGTCGCAGCGTGTCCAATTTTTTACACGCAAAAAATGTGTGGCAAGCGTCGTTTTCTTCTCCTGGGCAAAATCGACCGTCGGGGGACCGTGACCAATCTTGTGAAGGTAAAACTGGACAAAAACCATGTCCGCTCAAAAGTTGGGTCAGATAAAAGTCAGTCTCACCATGCCTTCGATTTAGCCACGGTCTCAGATCCGGGATGAGCTGCGCAGTCCACTTTCCCTTCATGGAATTCACCCAAGACTGCGGCCTATTTAAAATCGGGCAATATTACGATCTCTGAAAATTTTTGGGCTGCTAATTTAGTAGACTGTCTAGTGACCGAATTGTGACACCTGGGAGTACATTCGTTATCATGCCTCCAGACTCTACGTCTTTATTCGATTGCGAGGACAACTTCGATTTCGTAGTTAAATTTTTATAGAGTCATAGGAGTTATATGGAATCAGTACACAATGTATATAATGATGCCTGAAGATAACTTAACCAGTGTAAGCATCTTCGACTTCCTCGGAATTGAAAATTGATATATGTAGAAACAACTCAAATATAAAAAGTCAAATATACCCCTGATCTAAAAGATACTTGGGAACTTCTTAAGATAATAAGTCAACGGACATTTTCAGTTTCTGAGAAGCCTTACAAAAAACTGCGTTATATCATTGTCTTTAAAAAGAAATTTATTATCAAAGAAGGCACATAATTTACAATTTTTCCTTCGTAACACAATTTTATGCGAATTTCAAAAATTCAAAATTAATAACGTGTAGGCACTTTTAAGTTTGTTTTCAGTTACTTTTTCTGTTAGGGATAAGGTCTGTAGATTAAGAAATACATATTGTTAAAAGCATTTGTGGAAACCTTAATATCTAGTTTGCTTTGTCTATTCAACAATGTAACAATCGACCTTTTTAAAATTAAACTTACAGCAACTGTGTATGCTTTTCGAGCATTTTAAATGAATTTTATATGTATATATTTCTGCACATTTTTCACATATGTATATATGGAGGGGTTTAGAAGTATTTCATTAATTTTATTAATCTGAGGATTAATTCCCATGCAAACTGTAGGAAAAAATGATACCTTTCATTTGTAAAATGTAAAAATGTGGGGTTTGTTAGCTGCTTCAAATAGATATATACTCATACATTCTCAAAAAAATATAAACTAAATCAACACGGGTTGGATATAATTAGCTGGAAGCATTCCAGTTTTGCCAGTTCTTTCTACCTTCCCTGTCATCCAACCTGAGTCGATTGATTCGATTTCAAATATCAGATCGCCTTCCGCAAAGCTCACTTCATCGCTATCTTGTGCTTCGTAATCATACAAGGCCCGATAGACACGCTGTAAATAAATAAATTGATGTGATTATCAGTTATGTACGAGTACCTTGAATTACATATAAAAATAATTGTTTGCTCTCATAAACACAAAAAATTTTATATTGTATGTCTTTTAAACTATAGAATTCCTCAATATTTGGGAGGCTTCAAGCAGAGTTTGTAGATTAATGGATAAAAAGCACAACTAAAGCGAAGCATTACCATGAAAATTTCCATCAGTGGTCACTCAAGACACTTACATATTGTAGCTTCAAATTTTGAAAAAATATATTAAACAGTATATTTACGATGATCAATCATTCATACGTTATATATTTATATACTATATATTGGATAGTCTAAAAAGTATTGAGCCCTTTTTGTCACTAGATGATGCTCGTTGTCATATATCGGACAATACTAATCAGATTCAGTCAAACTGAAAGGTGACATTCCAGTCTACAATTTTCATACGGACAGTTTTGTGTTTCGTCATTCGTGTCAAAAGTTGTATTCATTTAAAAATTAGTGAAATTTCTGAAAAAAATTGTTATATTTTACAATATCACTACGATCAAGGCCAGAATGCATCGAAGGCTCGTGAACAAATTTGTGGTGTCTACGGTCAAGATACTTTATCAAAAGCCATAGCCAAGAGATGGTTCGCTCACTTTCGTTCTGGAAGTTTTGATGTCAAAAATGCACCTCGCTCAGGTCGACCAATCACTGAAAAAGTCGATGAAATCTTATGAAAAATTGAGGAAGACTGACACATAAGCAGCCATGACATTGCTAAGGAACTGAATATCCATCACCAAACAGTTTTAAACCATTGGCGTAAGGCTGGATACACAAAGAAGCTCGACGTTTGGGTACCGCATGAATTAACACAAAAAAATTTGATCGACCGAATCTCCATTTGCTTATAGAACGCAGCGAAATCGAGCTTTCTTTTGAAGCAAATCATTACGGGCGATGAAAATGGGTAAGATACGAGAATGTCATTCGAAAAAGATCATAGTCAAACAAGGTGAATCATCACAAAGGACTTCAAAGCCAGGATTGACACCAAATAAGGTTATGCTGTATGTATGGTGGGATTGGAAGGGAATTGTTTATCATGAGGTGCTACAACTTGGCCAACACCCGGTTCGGCTCTGTACAGGCAGTAATTAACCAGATTGTAACATGCAATTCAATAAAACCGGCCAGACTTGATCAATAGAAAGGGCGTTGTCTTCCATCATGACAATACTAGACCACACACATCCCTTACGACCCGGCAAAAATTGACAGAATTTGGCTGGGAAGTTTTGATGCATAGTATAGTCCAGACCTTGCACCATCAGACTACCATTTGTATCGGTCTCTGCAAAACTTCCTTAATGAAAAGAAATTCACTTCAAAAAAGGGCTGTGAAAATCACTTGGCCAAGTTTTTCGCTGATAAACCACAGAAGTTCTACACAGATTGAATAATGGCTCTACCGAAAAAATGGCAAAAAGTCAAAGATAATAATGAACAATATATACTTAAATAAAATTCTTTTTAAATAAAAGAAATATTCAATCGAAAAACGACAAAAACAGCTTGATACTTTTTAGACTTACAAATATATATGTATAAATATATATATATACATATATATATATATATATATATATATATATATATATATATATATATATATATATATATATATATATGTATATATATATATATATATATATATATATATATATATATATGTGTGTGTGTGTGTGTATATACAAATATTTATATATATATATATATATATATATATATATATATATATATATATATATATATATATTCAATAACTTTGTTTATTTGATATCCGCAGGCCAATCCTCTTTTTTCTTTAAAAGCCGTCGGGCCTTGCTTAGTTGTGTGAGCAGACGCGTTTCGACTACTTTGAGCCATCTTCAGAAGATGACTCAAAGTAGTCGAAACGCGTCTGCTCACACAACTAAGCAAGGCCCGACGGCTTTTAAAGAAAAAAAAAAAATATATATATATATATATATATATATATATATATATATATGTGTGTGTGTGTGTGTGTGTATACAAATATTTATATATATATATATATATATATATATATATATATATATATATATATATAAACATACATATAAATATATATATATATATATATATATATATATATATATATATATATATATATATGTGTGTGTGTATATATAAATATTTATATATATTCAGTTCGAGATGTCGGACGAGGTAGACCCGCCTGATAAACCGTGTGCCAAACGCAAATCTTACAAGTGTCATCCTATATCAAAATTTAATTTTGTTGTTTGTATTACATATGTGTGTATCATTTGAGTGATTTTAACAGACTAAAGAATATAAAGTTTATAAGTGATGTTTTTGCCATCTGTAATAGCCACCAAAACATTACATCTAATATTGATATGTCTCTTAACCAACAATGCAGAGCTTTAATCGCCGAAATAAAGCAAAATGAAATAAAACGAGTTCGGGAACAGCTACATCAGGAGGTGGAAAACAGTTTAACAGGCAAAAATAACAGTGAAAATTTAAATACTACTTCGCAAAACGGAGGACAGGATTTTCGTGCAACATTAACTGAAAACCTGTTACTGAGACAATTAAATGAGGAACTTAAGCAAAAAAAAATGATCTTCTGCTGAACACAATAGAATTAATGAAAATTAACAAGCCCTCATACGCTGATGTAAAAGAAAAATATGCTAAGATTGCTAAAATCCCGGACATTCGCATTATTCAAAAAGTAAATATTATCTCTGATGAGCAGGTTACAAAGGAAGTGAATAAAATTATAAAAAGTGAATTGATATTACCCTTTAATAAAGTTTTCCAAACGAAAAAAAAACGGTACAGTTATTAAATGCTGCAAAACAGACGACGTATCCAGAACATGCAATAAATTGAAAGAAGTGCTCGGGAATGATTTTACAGTTTCAGTTCAACAGCCTCTTTATCCAAAAATTAAAGCTTTCGGAATTACTAGCGACTTTGATGACAAAGAAGCTATGGAATATGACATTAATGAGCGAAATTTTTATCAGTTTGATAACAAATGCAAATTACTTAATGTCTTCAAATGTGCTAACAACAAAACTGGGGCTATTATTGAAGTACCGCCAAACTTGTACCAAAACGTAGTTGATAATCATTTTAAAATATACGCCCGTCATCAGTGTTGCAAAGCGTTTGATGTTCTAAACATTTCTCTTTGCCCGCGATGTTCTGGATTTAATCATAGTGCCAAGAAATGCTCAAATGCATTGAAATGTGCTTTCTGTGCTGACAACCATTTGTCGAAAGATTGCAAAAGCACTCGATCTACCTGCGCGAATTGTACACATTCAAATATAAAGTATGGTCAATCTTACAATACGGAGCATTGTGCTGGCGATACTAAAGCTTGTGCAATCCTAAGGAAAAAAATTGCCTACTGTATATCCAACACTGAATACACAACCAAACCAGCTATCCCAAACTTCATTGGTCGTAAGCGACCTACTAATCATACAGGAAATAGCACTGATCATCCATCTAATATCAATCACATTAGTTAATTCTGAACTAAAAAAGCAACCTGTAGCTAAAGTTAGAGCTTAAATACTATAAGGAATTAAATTACTTAAATACTTTTTGGTTTTTAATGCAACATAGTTTAGATATTATTGAATCTATCCAAGAGGATCTGGTCAATGAATTAATATTTTCTCAGCTCAAATATTTAAATAAATTCATAAATGAAAATAACCAATTTATTATGTTAGTAAATATTAGAAGCTTGAATGCAAACTTTACCAATTTGCAAGTGTTCATTGAGAGTCTTGAAGCTAAGCCCTGCATTATTGTTTGTACTGAAACCAGAATTCTTGATTATCATGAGGTTTTCAAATTGGATGGTTATAAAATGTATTATAACTACAGTTCCATTAATATTACGGATGGTGTTGTGGTGTACTTTCAAGATTTTGTCATGGAGGTAACAGAAATAGTTAAAGTAGGTAGACTTTCTGTGTTAAATTCAATCATGCTGTTAGAAAATAATAAAAAATTGGTAATTTCATGCTTATATAGAACTCATGATTTGCCGAAAAATGAATTTACACGTGAATTAGCAAAATATTTAGAAAATAGTAAGAATTATAAAAATCACCTCATAATTGGTGACTTCAATATTGACCTCATAAAACTTTATGTAGAGGGACAAGAACATTTGTTCAATCTCCAAGGTAAAGGTTTTCAACCTGGCTTCCAAAGCATCACCAGACCATCTGTTTTTAATGCTCATGAGGGTTCCTGTATTGATAACATTTTTATCAAAGTAAACGCATTTGAGCCGAAACCTTTTAAATATGAAAACTTGTTTACTGATCATTATCCCCTTTTTTATCAATTAATAAAGTCAACAAAGTCTCCATAGCTCAAACTTTCTCTCATATGAATTATCATAAGATGAATATAATAGCTGCTAATCAAAAGTGGTCTGAAATACTATCAATGCAGAACCCTAATGAAGCAATAAACCATCTAATTAATTTAATTCAAAAGTGTATCAACTTAAGCAATATGTGTAATAATAAGCCCGTTAACAAATGTAAGCAAAAACCCAGAAGTAAATGGATTACCGCAGGAATTCTTAACTCATGTCTAAAGAAAGAAGCATTATACAAGATATGGAAATTAGATCCTAATAGTTTATTTGCAAAAGCTGAGTATAAAAACTACACTAAAATCTTGAATAAGGTTATTAAATTGGCTAAGCAAATGTTTCATAGGAATTTGATCAAGCATAATATTAATAATACAAGAAATTTATGGAATATATTTGGTGATTTGTAGGGAAAAAGCAAGAAAAGAAATGACGATATTACTTATATTTTTGATGAACAGCATAATAAAATTCATGATCATATTGAAATATCAAATTTAATGAATAATTACTTTTGTGACATCGGAAATAACCTTAGTGCAAACATTTGTAAGCCAAAAAACGCTGCTCTTATCTTGCCTAAACCTAATCCTAAGTCAATTTTCATTGCACCAACCAACTCTATTGAGGTTTTAAGTATTATTGACTCGATGAAAATGAAAAATGGTGGCGTGGATAATATCAATATGAAAACGATTCAGAAACTTTCTGATTATATTGTTGTTCCCTTGGTCCATATCATTAATGTGTGCATTGACAAATGTATCTGGCCTGATGCCCTTAAGCGAGCGGATATTAAACCAGTTTTCAAATCTCTATGCAGACATACTACTTCCAATTATAGGCCCATATCTCTGATTTCTAACTTTGCCAAAATTTTTGAAAAAGTTTTATACCGCAGAATTCTGAACTTCATCAACAGTTGCCAGATTCTAGCTACTAAGCAATTTGGATTTATGAAAAATGTGGGCACTAGTGATGCGCTACAGCATCTATCCAACATAATTTATAAGCAACTTGATCGTAGCATTCCTATTGCAGTTATTTTCTTGGATCTAGCAAAGGCTTTTGATACTGTGAGTCACAAAATTTTATTAGATAAACTGTACAATTATGGTCTTAGGGGTAATGCTCTTAAGTTGACTTTGAGTTATTTGCAAAACAGAAAACAGCGAGTTAAATTAAATGGTTCTTTTAGCGATTTTTGTGAGGTTAAAACAGGAGTTCCCCAAGGCACAATCCTTGGACCTTTGTTTTTTCTCTTGTATATAAATGATCTTTTAATAGATTTACCTCAAGATACGGTCCTGTCTTTTGCTGATGATACAGCAGTTATATCTACTGACAAAAGCTGGCAACTTGTTCAAACAAAAATGAACTATCACCTTGATAATATTGCTGAATGGTTAGCACTTAATGAATTATCACTTAATGTAGACAAAACGGTTTTCATTGCTTTCGGTAATTACTGTGATAGTGTACCACCAAACTTAGATATACAAATTAATGGATCAAAACTTCGTCGTGTGGAAACTTGCAAATACCTTGGAATAATTATTGATTATCGGATGCGGTGGCTCAATCATATTCAGTTTATAGTTAATAAAACGAAATATATGACTTTTATCCTTCACAAATTTTCCAAAATCATGCTACCTCAAACTCTTCTAATGATTTACCATGCTTTTTTCACAGCATACCTAAATATGGTATTATTGCTTGGGGCGGTTGTTCGTCTTCACACAAAATCATGTTGCAAAAACTTCAATTAAAGTTGTTTCAAATAATTTTCAAAAACCATTCTCAAATTGGCAAAAAACCGCTTAGCTTGGATCAAATGTTTGCACTTGAATTACTTTGTTTTCATTTTAATGATTTAAAACTTAAATATAATATTTCAAAGAGTATTACGACCTTCGGCTTATGCGTTCATGCTCTAACCACTAGACCACATGACCGATGTTTCATTCAGTTTTGATTTCAGTTTGTTTCCAATGTTGTTAATTTTGAATGCAGTTCCTCGAAGGCCATAAAATATTAAGACACATTCAGAGAAAACTTACGAATAACCTACTAACAGTGACAAATACTGACAAAGGCCAAAATACGGTGATCTTAAAAGAAACGGACTACGTATAAAAAATAATAAACTTCATGAACTCCAACAGATATGAACTAACAAGCAAAGACCCGACTAATAAGTTTCAAGCAGACTGACGTATTGCTATGTTCTCCTTTAATCAATCCTCCTAATGCTAAGTACCGCTACATGAACCAAATCCATCCGCACCTCTACATGTCTATACCCGTCGCTGTAACACTGACCATGCTAAAAGAAAAACGTTTATTCAACAACAGCCAACGATTCACAGACCAACTACTCAATCTCATAAAGACCACAAGCAAGCAGAACTGTTATAAGTTCAGTAATAACACATATATCGCCAAGGACGGTTTGGGTATGGGACATCCAATGTTGTCAATAATGTCAGAAATATTCTCACAACCTCTGGAAGTCTTTGTGCCTAAAATTACAGACGATATGTGAATGACTGTTTCATCGTTATTGATTCACAAGAAAATCAACAAGACAAACTACTTACCTATATGAATGAACTACACCCGAATATAAATTACACCATCGGGCAAGAAACAAATGGACAACTCAACTATATCGACTAACCGTGACACGCGAACAAACACGATTAAACTACCAACTATACCGGAGACCAACCACAACTGATCATACCATGCACGTAACTTCTAACCACCTCACACAATATAACCTAGCAGTATACATATCGATGATGCAGTGACTCTAATCCATCCCCATCACTCCTACTAACTACTCTAACGAACTAAACAATATTTACAGAATAACTAATAACAGATACAAACAACATGACATTGGCCAACTTAGTACACAGTACAAACTTACAGAGGAACGTCAACGAAATGAAATGCATCAAAACGGCCAACAGTGGATTTCGGAAACATACGTAGCCAAAGAGACATACAAACTATCAAACTTTCTTAAGAAATATTGTAGAAACTGCAGACTACACTCAAAACTCAGAACAGCATTGGAAACAAACTGTAGCCAAGACTGAATGACACATCAATATACGAGAACTGCGGCATATACAAACTGAGATACAAGAACTGCGACATGGTATCCATAGGGACAGCACAAAAACTAACGAAAAGATACAGAGAGCACTTTCGATCTTTCTTACAAAACAAGGCAGACTCCAACTACGCAACTAACCTACAAAACCACGCACACGAATCGGACGATATGACAAACTCTATGAATTTTTACACAAACAAAGCGAAGGACCGAGACTTTGAATCGTAGAACACTTGAAATATATTAACATAGAAAGACAGACGGTAGCATTATCAATGAACAACTTATTACAAATGTAATGATTTTCTACCTTTTAGGATCGAACGCGGAACCGACCTCTCATCGGTTCTAGACGTTAAGTCTGAGTAGTGCCAACGGATGGTACCAACAGGTCAACCAATCCGTGCACCGTAACCCATTCACGCGGTGACTGCTTGTCGGCCAGCTAGTTCGGAGAGGATTTCGGTCGCGGGTCTCCGAATGGGTTACGCTCAATTACAATATTTCAGTCACCTGAACATGCCCGTTTTCCAAACGCGTCAACAATTACTCATCCAGAACGGGAAACCTACGTTACGTTAATTCTGGATGTGATCTCTCCACAGATCTCAAATCAAAAACGCTACAAAATCCCATAGGCGCGTTACCGAATCACCGACGCGGTACCGAAAAATATGCTACTCGAAATTAAACCGACGAAAACTACTCTAATGAAGTGACGAAACAATCAAAGGTACCGCGTACCGCGCGCGACGCGAAACCGACTTCAGCGGATTTGTCGAAACCCTATCCTCGCGACGGCATACCTACCCTACACTCTCTGTTCCCACTGAAAAAGAACGAGCCACTGAAAAGGAAAGTCGTGGTTAAAGTTTTAGCAATCCATTTTTAATTATTTCTAATTTCGATACAATCTGATCATATAGATATTCAAGAGAATTTTAAATAATATTAGAGTACATTACAGAAATCATACTTGAGAATATTTAATGTTTAAATTTTGTTTTTTGTATGACATAGTTTCCTTTTGTTTTATAATAGCGTAATAGCAATATATAGTTTTGGCTTAGTAATTTTTCTGGTTTATTTTACTTTATTTTATAAAAAAAAAATGTTGTACTAAAAATAACGGAACAACTAATGATCGAATAATTAACAGGATTTTTGTTTTTTTCTTCCCCAGATAGTTATTTTTCAATGCCTTAGATTCTTTCATTTCTTGGAATTTTTCTTATATTTTATTCTTTGAATTCAAGGATATATGTCGAAAACCTAAATTTGCATTTACCAAACCGATAAGAAATTCATGCTTCGAACAATACTAAAAAGAAGCATATGAGCATTTAAACTAAATCGTTTTCTTAAAAACTAAATGATTATTTGCAATAATAGAATATGGATCGAAAACAAAAGACAAAAGGAACCTTCTAGTAGAAAATTTTGTTTGAAAAATTAAATACATTGTATATGCATGTATGTGTGTTAAGGTTATGTGTGTATTAAAAATTAAACAAGACTTTAATAAAAAACTATTATCCCTAAAAATGTATTCACATTTCTTTATTACTTTTATACCCTACTTATTTTATTATTATTAGGGTCACCCAAATTAAACGCGAAAAACGCGACGCGACCAAATTCCCGTGAATTTGGTTTAGGTACATACGAAATCACGATTGACCTTTTGTTTGTTTCAATTAATTTTAAGCAAACTTATGTTTTCATTTTAAAGGACTATTGTTCTTAACCTGCTAACATAAAATGGGAACTTTCGTCAAAATACAAATCAATCATTCACTACTATTGGTTACCCTCATCATAATCACATGTACATAAATCATTCCAGAATATCACGAATCTTGGCTTATATATGAAAAAAAATTTCAATTATAAGAATTGTGCCGTTTTGACTAGATTCCCATAGTATGATTTATGGTCGGTAGGCCGAAAGCGAACGAACGACGAGATTACCCGAGCGGATCTTAGTGCGGAGATCCAAATGCACGCGACGAAAAAAAACCGACGATCACAACGAGTTTTTATTTCCCCGAAAATTTTATTTATTAACGTATCAGTTATTTGTTCTACTTGCTATCGAGTTCTTTTATTTTTACCACTTCCATTACATGCTGCTCTAATTTAAAGATTTTTCCCAAGAAATAATCAAATGTAGATCTTCTGTCAATGGACTCCATACAATTGTAAGTACAAGTCAACTGGATTAGAAAAAAAAATAATTTTTAAGAACTTCTTCAGTTTTATCGGCAAGACTGAACGATAGGCTGCATTAGTTTCTATTGGCTCTTTAAGTTTTTAATTTCCACTGGATAAGATCAACTCAACGCTTGTTTCTTGCATTGTATTGAGCATTTGACAATCTCCTACTAGATCGCAACAAAGAATGAATAATATCATGACCATTACTTTGTTCTATACAAGCCTATGTTTTCAAGTTAATGAAAGGTAACATTTTTAGAATTTAACTATTAGATATAATACAAGGACTGTTTACATTATTATAAAACAATAGTTTTAAAACAATACCGTATGCGCGTCAAGCGCTATCAATAGGCACATAAAGGTGTTGGTAATTTTACATACAAAAGTCCAATAGTCTAAGAGGTCGACTTAGATTTATACATTTCTATTTAACTCATCACGAAAAATTTATTCTTTATTGCGCTCACATGTTTCAGTTCTTTTGATTCTTTGATCGCCTCGAATTATAGCACCGCTTTGAACTATAACTTTCCCACTCAAGACAATGTTCTGAGATCCACAGAGGACAGTTTGCCGACTTAATTTATTACCCGAAGACGTTTCAACATATTCATCGCGACTGTAATACAAATCAGGAACTTCCATGATATGCGGCGCCGAACGATTGGACCGCCGGAAACTTGCTTTGGAAATGAAGTCTTTGAGGAATGGTTTTATTCTCAAAGAATCAAATATATACTTTCGCTTTCAGTCGGTAAAATACGCCGGGCGGAATATAAACACTGCCCAATGAATACCGATATTTGACCCGGTCTGCAGAACTGACACAAATAATAATCACACAACTAGGCAATCATGGATGTCCAAGAGATATTTCTTGCTAGGCCATCGAGTCTACTTGTGCTAGACAACCCAGCAACCCCATATGCCTCATTTCCTATAATAAATCCCGATACTTAGCTGGGCAAATTGGGATCCTCCACAGCCTCCTTGAGCAGTAACAATTTGTCCTGTCAGTGCCTGATTGTGTGATGGTGTTGTTGATGGCGAACTACCATCATTAATAGATTGATTCGACACCTTTGTCGCGACAATTGTTGCTTCAGCACCGACTGTGGCTGCTACGACATCTTGCGCGTTATGTATAACCTTGAAATTCCGATAGTAACTGCTGTTGTGGTTCCGAAGGGACTAGGTGTATTTCCACTCAATGGGTGGGTAGATTGTTAGGCGGGTCGAAGGCTGAGGCGCTTCGACGACGAGGGGGCGATGAACTGTAATCAGAACATGGTAAGGCATTTGTCGACGTAAGCCGAACGAAAAAAATATTACCTCTTACTAGTTTTTCATCACATCTAGGACCGCGCCAAGTCGCTACCGACACCACACCATGACACGTTCTGGACGACGTCGAAGAAAAACGTTTTATGTCGCGCGCACAGTTTTGCAATAATAACGAAATTGTCTACTTGTACGCCTTCGCCTCCATGTGGCTGTCAAATGCACCGGTTGTCACATCGGACAAAACAGCTGTGTGTGGAATGGCACGCCACATGGCGGCAATGTGCCTCTCCATTTGTCGCCAGTGGCATAGTTTTCGATGGCCACGGTGGAGGGGCATTTCCAGATGGATATGTCTCGAAATGTGTCGGGGTTTGGATTAATTTTATATTTCGAATATTTATATCCACAGATCTAAATATTTGGACAGAAAAAAAAATATTTTCTGCGCAACGATATCCGCACGACAGATGAAGTCCGCTGGCACTTCGAGGACATATCCAACTGGCCGGTTGCAAGGGTTCGGGATCGAAATCACTTCGATTCCCGGGCGTAGGCGTCACATTACACATTCCCCCCCCCCCCCCCCCCAAAATCGAAGTAATTACGATCCCGTCTCCTATATAAAAGGTCTTGGTTAGGGCCGTGGCGGGTCGAAGGTCGGTTCCGAGGAATAAGCTACACCCATGTTCGTGAAGACTCGACAGTGACTATATAGTAGGGAGTCAGGTGTCATTCGGAGGTCTTCGTCTAAGCAGAGATTGGGGTAAGCCAAGGTTTCTCGTGGGAAATAGTTGCACTTCATCGTCTAAGGTCTTTTGCGTGGTAAATTCCCAGGGTTTTACCAGTCATGTCTGCGATGAGGTATCGGGTGGGGCTTATTACTTGTAGGACTCGACATTTCACGAATTTCTTGTCTAGTTTGGCATTGTAATGTCGGGTGGCATCGCTCTGCCGGAAGTTTCGACGATATATTTCGTCGCCTATCTTAAAGCCAGAAGGATGAGATCGCAAGTTGTACCGCTCCTCTCCCATCCGTCTACTTTCTTCAATCTTCTCCCGCAGTTGATCTCGCAGAAGTTGGAGCTTTTCGTGCGGTTCCAGAACCACGATTGGGTCCTCTAGCGATTTCAGCTGCCGCAATAGCCGGTAAGCGCTCCCATGACAGATCATGTACTGCCCGAACAATGCGAAATACGGCGAAATGCCGGTAGTGGCGTGGTACGACGAGCGCAGCGCACTAGTGATGGCGGACAATTTGCGATCCCAGTCCTTCTGATTCGGATGGACATAGGCGCGGATGGCCGCTATGAGCGTACGGTTCAGTCGTTTGGATGCGTTGGCTTGTGGTGAATAGATGGCAGTTCGTTGGTGGATGATGCCGTATTTGGACATTAGGTCCCGGAACTTGCTGGAGGTGAACTGGACCCCATTGTCGGAGACAAGTTTCTCCGGAACTCCAAACATGTGAAAGACTCGGTTCTCCAAGAAGCTGATTATAGGTCCAGTGTGCATGTTACGTAGTGGTTCTATGATAGGGAATTTAGAGAGCTGGTCCAGGACCACGACAGCTCCCGTGTGACCAGAAGCAGATCGAGGGTAAGGACCGATAAGATCAATGTACAAGCGCTGGAACACGCGTTCGGGGACCTCAACCTTACCCATGGGTGGCCGAAGAATGGTGTTGGGCGCTTTAGTGCACTTGCATAGCTCACAAGAGGCTACGTACGCTTTTATCTGTTGTGCCATCTTAGGCCAAAAGAAACAGGTTTTCAACCGCCTAAGTGTACGACCGTATCCGCCGTGCGCACTCGATGGGTGGTCATGAGCCCGTCTGATAAGATCAGTGGTTAATTCTTCGGGCACCCACAACTTCCACTGTTCTTCTTCTTGTATGGGTTCTCCGGATGCGTGTCCCATCCGCTTATAAATAAATCCATCCGTCAACCGCAGTTCAGGAAGCTGGGGCTGTTGATTCTGGATAGTGTGAATCAGTTGTGTGTAGGTTGCTGACTTGAAGGCAGGATGGTCCAAATCGATCAATTGGGGGCTGTCGTCCTCTTGGACCAACTCGGCTCCTTCAGGGGCGAACATTCTGGATAGGGTGTCGGGGACTACATGCTGGCTTCCTTTTCGGTGGCGGATTGTGAAGTCAAATGCCTGTAATTTCAGTGCCCACCTGGCCAATCTGCCGTTGAGATCAGTCTGGCTCATGAGCCATTTCAGAGAAGCGTGATCCGTAACGATTTCAAAGGTGTGTCCCTCCACATAGGCTCGGAAGCGTTTCACTGCCAACACCGCAGCTAGACATTCCTGCTCGGAGACCGTGTAATTTCGCTGGGCTGGGTTCAGCTTGTGAGACATGAAGGCTATAGGTCTCTCTTCGCCATCCTGTGCAACCTGGACTAAGACTGCTCCCACCCCATGTTGACTCGCGTCACAATGGATTGAGAACGGTTTGTCAAAGTCCGGGCTGTGCAGTACGGGGGCTGTAGTCAGACTCTTCTTTAGCTCTTCAAAGGCTCGCAAGCTGGGCTCTTCCCAGACGAATTTACGTCCCTTACGCAGCATGTCGGTCAAAGGAGTGGTAATGGTGGCATAGTCACGTACAAAACGCTGGTACCATCCGCATAAGCCTAAGAATCGGCGTAACTGTTTGGTGGTCTTGGGTAGTGGAAAAACGTCAATCGCTTGAGTCTTTTCCGGATCGGTCTTGATATGG
Source organism: Odontomyia ornata (assembly GCA_963969285.1). Lineage (NCBI taxonomy): Eukaryota > Metazoa > Arthropoda > Insecta > Diptera > Stratiomyidae > Odontomyia > Odontomyia ornata. The sequence continues at coordinate 114,130,657 of OZ017741.1, forward strand.
CCATGCCCAATGATGTGACCTAAATACTTCACCTCCGTCATCACGAACTGGCTCTTCCGTATGTTGATGGTTAATTTTGCCCTCCGGATGTGTAGAGCCACCTCCTGAAGCAGGTCGATGTGTTCATCAAAGGTCTTGGTTATAAGCAACAGATCGTCCAAGTAAACGAAAACTTGGTGCCGCAAATGAGGTGGTATCACCTTGTCCATAAGGCGCGTCATTGTTTGGGGGGCATTACACAATCCGAATGGCATGGTCACGAATTGATATAAGGGCCGGCCTGGGACTGTGAAGGCTGTTTTCTCCTTTGAACCGGGGTCTAAAGGAATTTGCCAGAAGGCGTCCTTGAGGTCTAAGCTCGTGATGAAATGGGCTTTAGGCAATCGACTCAAAATGCCTTCGATCAACGGTAGAGGATATGCGTCCTTGACGGTGACGGCGTTCAAGCGTCTAGCATCTAAGCATAACCGGACCTTGTTCGGCTTGACAACTAAGGTGACTGGGGAAGCCCACGCGCTCTGTGATTCTTCGATTACGCCTAATGCTAGCATTCGATCCACTTCGGCATATAACGATTTTTCCTTCGCCGGAGATATGGCAAAATGTCTCTGTTTTATGGGTTTAGCGTCCCCCACATCTATAGTGTGGAACACCAGGGCAGTCCGCCCGAGACCTTCTTTCTCATGCGATGGAAAAGCCGATATAGCCGAGTCTAGACGCAGTTGCTGATTTACATCCAGAGTATGTCGTAGTAAGTTAGTGGGTTGAGATTGGTCAGGAGCTGGGGTGACGGACTCCAGGGTCGTACCGGAAAATAGTGCCGGAGCCAAGTTAAATTTTCGAACGAAATCCACTCCTAGGTAAAGATTCTGGGTTAACTGAGGTATGATGAAAAATTCCATGGGTTTAGTTACTCCTTTAAAGGTGACATCCGTCATAATTTTTCCCACTACAGAGTGACGAGTTCCGTCCGCCATGCTTAACCAGGAGGTGAAATGACGGATTTGGTCCGCGTGCCTTGCCAGTACCTCCCCTGCAAACTCGGCCGATATGCAATTCACACTGGCTCCCGTATCGACTAAGCCTGACACTCGTTTTTGCAGGAGGTGTACTGACGCATATGGCCGAACATCATCCCTCAATAATTCGTCTAAGTATATGTCCTTCAACACTTTCCTCGACTGCCTGACTTTTCTCCAGAAGCTCCGCATCCGACGCGTGGCTCGCTTGCTTCGCGGTGGGACATTTGTGGACAACTCCTCATGGAAGATGCGCTGTCGAGTAGCCAAGTAATTCAGCAGCCTGACATGAAAAGGTTTTACATGCCAAGGAACTTTCGCCTCGCTATCATTCCCTTGCGCGTTGGCCTCGGCGAAGGACGGCGTCGGTTGTGGAACTTCGGGAGAACTGTGTTTAGCGGTGCGAGTCAGCAGAGTTGGAGTCCTGTTGGGAGCTGGGTCATAGCTAGTGATGAGGTCTGGATTGGTTCGTCCGGGGTTTAAGAGTGCCGACGGGTGGTCGCGGCACTCGGTGGCAAGTTTTTTCGCCCTTTGCAATTTGCACAGTCAGGTGCGTATGTGTCGGCCTTCCCGCAGCGGTAGCAGAAAAGCGTCGGCTCCGCTGGACATGCATAGAACCGATGTCCCGGTTGTCGGCAGTTCCAGCAGACCGTCGGGCTTGTAATTGCTTCAAGGGAGGGTCGATCAATCAAGGCTGGGTCCTCAAGCTCCGGTGGTACTCCGCTCCTCGGTACTGGTACTGGATCAGCAAGCAGGTGGTCTGCTGCCATCAACTCCGCGGTATGATGATTTCGGGGATTTGGTCCCGTTATGCGAGGTTGTTGACGGAAGGTACCTCGTCGCTCATCCAAGTGTTCTTGTCTACGGGCATGGAGGCGCAATCCCTGTATGGTGTTGATGGGAAAATGTAGAAGGCTGTTCTGGAGATCCCAGCGCATGTTCTCTCTGATAATTTCTACCAGTTCGTCCTCGGGCATGGTATTTCGCAAGCGAGTGCTCAATCTCACTATACTGGTGTAGTACTGGTCGAACGGTTCGTGAGCGCCTTGTTTCCGTTTCTTTATTTGCTCCCTTAGCTCTCTCTCAGTGAAGCCATCCTCAAATCGATTGCGGAAGGCTGCACTGAAAGAGTGCCAAGTGGGACGTGGCGTTGATTCTTTAAAGCTCCAGTACCAGTCGGCAGCGTCGCCGCTGAACAAAAGATGTGCATGCCGGAGGAAGGCCGAGGAATCACCTCCCAGGGTGCTGGATACCAACGCCTGAATCCGGAAAAGGAACCGGTCCGCCGATATCAAATCGTTGAACCCTGTAAAGTTCAGGCGCCAACTCTCCATGATACGAGGCGTCGGGTCTCGAAAAAGTGTCAATGCGTTCCCGGGGGGAATCACATCCTCGATTGACCTGTTGTACTGAACGGCCTCGAGGGCTGGAGGTACCAACGGAGGTCCGGTACTGTGTCGTGGTCTATATTCGGGAGCTCTGGGATCCATTCCAGAGTTCCTTGGAGGTGGGACCCATTGCTCGGATTGTCGGGAGGGGGGCATCGCCACACTGAGATTGGGTTCCCAGCCAAGCGGAGTTCTCACGCGACTGGGTGGTTGGCTCATAGGGAGATTCTGGAGCTTTCCCTCCAGGTTGCCGATCCTCTCCGACATATCCCTCATCAACGCCACGAGGGTGTCAATGGAGTGGGCGGACGGCATGGGTGTCACCTCGGACACGACACTTGCGGCCGGAACTTCACCGCCTACGGCTCCTTGCAGGTCTAAAAGTGGTTGGGACTGTTCGGCCTCTGGAACTCCGTTCGCCACTGCTCCGCGCGTTGGTAGGGGCGTTCCGATGGGGACGTCTAGGGCAGACCGCTCGATGGGTCGCCGACATAATGGGCAACTCTCTGACGTGAGGAGGAGCTGTTGTACACAGGCACGATGGAATAGATGTCCACAATCCAATCGCACGCTGTGTACGCCCTCCACTACGTCTTCGAAGCAGATCCCGCAGTTCGCGGGTTGGACCGTTTTGGATCGGGTCCACCGCTTATCGGGGGTCCGCTTCGTTGCCATTTTTGTTCTTGCTGGGTGTGTTTGATCCTAGATTTTACTGAAATGGAGAAAGAGAAAAAAAAAATGTAAATGTAACTATTCCTAACTTATAAGTACTTTAGTGGCCGATAGTGGCGAGCTATTACAATAAGATATAAAAAAAATTTATTTGATATACACTTTCCTTTCCAGCGGTCGACTCCTCCAACGGGAAAAGAGAGTGCGTGGTAATCTGCCGAAGAAAGGGTGCTTTTGGTCGATTTACAAAATTTATCCACTAAACCCTCATACATTACAAAAAACCGTCTCTAAACTACGTTAAAGTGACTCGACGAGACAAGTGGTAGAGCTACCGTAACGACTTTGTACGCGGTCAAAATTCCCGACGCGTGGAAGCATTCCGGGCTTCGCAACTCCAGCATACGCCACCGAACGTTGAACCGATACCACTCGTCTATCACGCATACGAAATAATTAGAATCCTTCCGCGACATAAAGGCAAGGTAGCCTTCTATTTTCTTGAGAGTCCATGCTGATAGGTAAACCCATCAGGCTGGCAGTTCCATCAAGAAAATAGAAGGTCCTTACAGGGGTTAGCCTGGGACAACACATTGGAAGGATTCTGTCGCGAGAAAAAAAAATCAAACAAAGGAGAGCGGAAGCTACAACTCACGTGAAGCGACTTCTAATGTGTATCACACAACTCCACTGCTCCTGATAGTGGGACTCGAGTACCAAAGTACCTTACATCCTCCGTAACGGACCAACTCGTCAGAAGACGCGAAGTTCTTTCCCCCTTAGGATGTTTTTGGCCCCACGTTGGGCGCCATTTGTAATGATTTTTTTTCCTTTTAGGATCGAACGCGGAACCGACCTCTCATCGGTTCTAGACGTTAAGTCTGAGTAGTGCCAACGGATGGTACCAACAGGTCAACCAATCCGTGCACCGTAACCCATTCACGCGGTGACTGCTTGTCGGCCAGCTAGTTCGGAGAGGATTTCGGTCGCGGGTCTCCGAATGGGTTACGCTCAATTACAATATTTCAGTCACCTGAACATGCCCGTTTTCCAAGCGCGTCAACAATTACTCATCCAGAACGGGAAACCTACGTTACGTTAATTCTGGATGTGATCTCTCCACAGATCTCAAATCAAAAACGCTACAAAATCCCATAGGCGCGTTACCGAATCACCGACGCGGTACCGAAAAATATGCTACTCGAAATTAAACCGACGAAAACTACTCTAATGAAGTGACGAAACAATCAAAGGTACCGCGTACCGCGCGCGACGCGAAACCGACTTCAGCGGATTTGTCGAAACCCTATCCTCGCGACGGCATACCTACCCTACACTCTCTGTTCCCACTGAAAAAGAACGAGCCACTGAAAAGGAAAGTCGTGGTTAAAGTTTTAGCAATCCATTTTTAATTATTTCTAATTTCGATACAATCTGATCATATAGATATTCAAGAGAATTTTAAATAATATTAGAGTACATTACAGAAATCATACTTGAGAATATTTAATGTTTAAATTTTGTTTTTTGTATGACATAGTTTCCTTTTGTTTTATAATAGCGTAATAGCAATATATAGTTTTGGCTTAGTAATTTTTCTGGTTTATTTTACTTTATTTTATAAAAAAAAAATGTTGTACTAAAAATAACGGAACAACTAATGATCGAATAATTAACAGGATTTTTGTTTTTTTCTTCCCCAGATAGTTATTTTTCAATGCCTTAGATTCTTTCATTTCTTGGAATTTTTCTTATATTTTATTCTTTGAATTCAAGGATATATGTCGAAAACCTAAATTTGCATTTACCAAACCGATAAGAAATTCATGCTTCGAACAATACTAAAAAGAAGCATATGAGCATTTAAACTAAATCGTTTTCTTAAAAACTAAATGATTATTTGCAATAATAGAATATGGATCGAAAACAAAAGACAAAAGGAACCTTCTAGTAGAAAATTTTGTTTGAAAAATTAAATACATTGTATATGCATGTATGTGTGTTAAGGTTATGTGTGTATTAAAAATTAAACAAGACTTTAATAAAAAACTATTATCCCTAAAAATGTGTTCACATTTCTTTATTACTTTTATACCCTACTTATTTTATTATTATTAGGGTCACCCGAATTAAACGCGAAAAACGCGACGCGACCAAATTCCCGTGAATTTGGTTTAGGTACATACGAAATCACGATTGACCTTTTGTTTGTTTCAATTAATTTTAAGCAAACTTATGTTTTCATTTTAAAGGACTATTGTTCTTAACCTGCTAACATAAAATGGGAACTTTCGTCAAAATACAAATCAATCATTCACTACTATTGGTTACCCTCATCATAATCACATGTACATAAATCATTCCAGAATATCACGAATCTTGGCTTATATATGAAAAAAAATTTCAATTATAAGAATTGTGCCGTTTTGACTAGATTCCCATAGTATGATTTATGGTCGGTAGGCCGAAAGCGAACGAACGACGAGATTACCCGAGCGGATCTTAGTGCGGAGATCCAAATGCACGCGACGAAAAAAAACCGACGATCACAACGAGTTTTTATTTCCCCGAAAATTTTATTTATTAACGTATCAGTTATTTGTTCTACTTGCTATCGAGTTCTTTTATTTTTACCACTTCCATTACATGCTGCTCTAATTTAAAGATTTTTCCCAAGAAATAATCAAATGTAGATCTTCTGTCAATGGACTCCATACAATTGTAAGTACAAGTCAACTGGATTAGAAAAAAAAATAATTTTTAAGAACTTCTTCAGTTTTATCGGCAAGACTGAACGATAGGCTGCATTAGTTTCTATTGGCTCTTTAAGTTTTTAATTTCCACTGGATAAGATCAACTCAACGCTTGTTTCTTGCATTGTTTTGAGCATTTGACAATCTCCTACTAGATCGCAACAAAGAATGAATAATATCATGACCATTACTTTGTTCTATACAAGCCTATGTTTTCAAGTTAATGAAAGGTAACATTTTTAGAATTTAACTATTAGATATAATACAAGGACTGTTTACATTATTATAAAACAATAGTTTTAAAACAATACCGTATGCGCGTCAAGCGCTATCAATAGGCACATAAAGGTGTTGGTAATTTTACATACAAAAGTCCAATAGTCTAAGAGGTCGACTTAGATTTATACATTTCTATTTAACTCATCACGAAAAATTTATTCTTTATTGCGCTCACATGTTTCAGTTCTTTTGATTCTTTGATCGCCTCGAATTATAGCACCGCTTTGAACTATAACTTTCCCACTCAAGACAATGTTCTGAGATCCACAGAGGACAGTTTGCCGACTTAATTTATTACCCGAAGACGTTTCAACATATTCATTGCGACTGTAATACAAATCAGGAACTTCCATGATATGCGGCGCCGAACGATTGGACCGCCGGAAACTTGCTTTGGAAATGAAGTCTTTGAGGAATGGTTTTATTCTCAAAGAATCAAATATATACTTTCGCTTTCAGTCGGTAAAATACGCCGGGCGGAATATAAACACTGCCCAATGAATACCGATATTTGACCCGGTCTGCAGAACTGACACAAATAATAATCACACAACTAGGCAATCATGGATGTCCAAGAGATATTTCTTGCTAGGCCATCGAGTCTACTTGTGCTAGACAACCCAGCAACCCCATATGCCTCATTTCCTATAATAAATCCCGATACTTAGCTGGGCAAATTGGGATCCTCCACAGCCTCCTTGAGCAGTAACAATTTGTCCTGTCAGCGCCTGATTGTGTGATGGTGTTATTGATGGCGAACTACCATCATTAATAGATTGATTCGACACCTTTGTCGCGACAATTGTTGCTTCAGCACCGACTGTGGCTGCTACGACATCTTGCGCGTTATGTATAACCTTGAAATTCCGATAGTAACTGCTGTTGTGGTTCCGAAGGGACTAGGTGTATTTCCACTCAATGGGTGGGTAGATTGTTAGGCGGGTCGAAGGCTGAGGCGCTTCGACGACGAGGGGGCGATGAACTGTAATCAGAACATGGTAAGGCATTTGTCGACGTAAGCCGAACGAAAAAAATATTACCTCTTACTAGTTTTTCATCACATCTAGGACCGCGCCAAGTCGCTACCGACACCACACCATGACACGTTCTGGACGACGTCGAAGAAAAACGTTTTATGTCGCGCGAGTTACATGCACAGAAACCCTTACCGGCTAACAACCCCACATCCGCCATAGACAGCTAAGATCATCTTCATATTTCACATAACTTTAAATTCCCAGACTCTTGTTTGCGCTAAATTCATATTACACATATTTTGTCTTTCCCACACTTTGCTCGTTGAATAAAATCATAGTTCATATTACCAACACGTTCCCGCAAAATTGCACTTTTCGAAAAAGCAAATAATAAATTTTAATGAAATGTACTTTCAGTCTGTAATTGGCGTTATTAAAATCGAGTCGAAATATCAAAATCTGAGTTTCATTTATTTTTTTTCTTAACATAAAGTCTATTAGACTTAATTGGCGCAGTCGGGTCTAAGGCGGCGGCGGATAGAAAATTTCAATTACATCCGACGGTTAATCGGAAAATAATAGTTCGAAAGATCTACCGAAAACATTAAAGTTATCGAAAGTAGAAAACTAGTGAACTTGTGGTCTATTGTAGTGCATCCGACGGATTTTCGGGAAGAACCAGCTCGACGGAAAATCGAACAAATGTTCTAAGTGCTACAAGTGCCGCGAAAGTTTAAGAAAATTTCTAGCGCTTCTGTGACGGAACATTCGGACTCGAACATTCAGAACTAGTGGTACGACGGTTTATCGAACCCGAGTCGAAAAATACCAAAATGAGGATAATCATCATCTTCTGGTAAGTCGAGATTTTGTTTCCTATGCCACCGATCCCTAGAAAGAAATCCACCTCCAGCCCTTACACTATTCTCCCAAGTAGATTTAGAAATTCAAACCTTATGAATGAAGAACTAGAAATTATTTCAGAGAATTTAATTAGTGAAACAGGTGAAAATCTAGTGCGTGTTGATATTGCTTCCGATAGTTGCATTGATAATAATTCAGTGAATAGTGCTCTTGCAAATAATTCTTGTAACAATTTAAACCCTAATATGGCTGAGCCCGGTAACCAAACTATTACGGTGACGACTACCGACATTTTTAATTCTCTTAGAGTTCCCGACGCGATCAAGGACTTACCAAGATTTGACGGGAATCCTCGACTTTTATTTGATTTCCTCGACAATGTTGACGAAATCCTCAATCTCATCAGTGTGACAAGTGGTACAGGTTACGGCCAACTCCTTCTGAGAGCCATAAGAAATAAAGTTGTGGGTGAAGCCAATGAGGTTTTGAACATGTATGGTACGCCTCTAGATTGGGATAAAATCAAAGAAAATTTGATTCTTCATTATTCAGATAAGAGAAATGAAACCTCTCTTATCAGAGACCTTCACGGTCTACGCCAAGGCAATGACTCAGTACAGAAGTTTTACAGTGAAATCGTCGAAATACTCTCAAGTATGAACAACCATGTAAATATACATGAAAAAGATGCCAACGTAATAGCGGCAAAGAAATCGTTATTTTCGGAAATGTGTTTGAACCGATTTCTATCTGGACTTAAAGAGCCACTAGGCTCTACTATCCGCGCTATGAAACCGGAATCCCTAGCTGGAGCGTACGCTTACTGTATCAAAGAACAGAATATATTTTATACTAATTCTAACTCGGATCGACAATTTCTACACATAAACCATTTAAAACCACGCCCTCAGAATACAGACCTAGTACCAAAACTTAAACTACCACAACTAATTCCCCGAACAAATAGTAACACTAAATTTCCTATGATTCAACCACTTAATCTGTTATCACAAAAACCGTTTTTTCCAAGCCCTTATCCACAGCGTTTTAATCAACAACCACTATTTGGGCATCCAGTCAACAACCTAACGGGGCTTCAAAGATACCCGGCTACAAATCCAAATTTTAACCACGGACCAAACTTCGGACTAAATAATCAAAGGCCAAACTTATTCCCCAATAATTTCAATTTCCAGCAAAATCAAAATGTATTCAATAGGCCGAATAACCAGCCACTAAACAAGCCTGAACCTATGGATATTTCTGGCACAATTAGAAGAAATCAAACCCAGCCTTACCCTCAAAAGAATAATTACTTTAGACCTCATCAAACAGCCCCAAGATACACGGTTAAGGAACTATTTAACGTATCAGAACAGAACAACCCAGACTACAACGAATATACCCAAGACGAAACTGAACCTCAAAACACTACCCTGATGCAAAATCCCCAATATGTGGACTACATAGACAATATACAAGAAAGTTATAACGAACCCCTTAATTATTACATCCCTTATGATTTGAACTACACCCAAAATGAAAACCCACCAAACATAGAAATAGATGAGGAAAATTTTCAATCGAGTGCCTCAACAAGCCAATCGGGTACTTAGACATAAACAAACACGGTAATACACTCCCTTATATTCAAATTTCTTCCCCTTTTGGACGGCCACTAAAATTTTTGATCGATACCGGTGCTTCCTCCTCATTCATTAATCCCGAGTATGTAGACCCACGTGATATTAAAGTGACGAAACCTATCTCAATAACAACAATCTTTAGCAGACATGAAGTAAAGGATGAAATCACCCTTCCTAACTTCATAGAATTTAATCACCCAGGTAAAACAAGATTTTTAATTTTCAAATTCCATGGCTATTTTGATGGGCTACTTGGAGTCGACGCATTAACCAAATTAGGGGCAAAAGTTGACTTAGCAAATAAATTATTAATAACCAGTAATGCATCAATCCCGTTAAATTTCAAACCCAACTTTATGTCTGCAAAATATGTCATACCCCCACTATCGAAACTTATCACTAAGCTACCTGTAGATGTACAGAATGGGGACATTTTTATTAAAACCATCCAAATCACCCCAGAAATATTAGTCTCCGAAGGTATTTACCGAGCTATCGATTGGTATGCCCCGATCGAAGTAAACAATATATCCAAAACTGAAAAGGTACTTTTCATCGAGCAACCATTAATGGCTGAAAGTATTTCAGATAAATATGAACAAATAAATAACGTCGAGATAACCTATGAACGAAACCCACATATCGAGGACACAAGAGATATCATCGAACTATTACGCACATCCCATCTTAACATTGAGGAAAAGAAACTATTACTCAAAATCTGTCGTCAGTACGATGACATTTTCTTAAAAAACGACCAGGATCTAACATTTACCAACCAAGTTAAGCATCGAATTAGAACCACGGATGACATCCCTATTTATACAAAATCGTATAGATACCCTTACGTACACAAACAGGAAGTCCGTAAACAAATAGAGGACATGCTGAAACAAGAAATTATTCGGCCGAGCTACTCCCCATGGAGCTCTCCTGTATGGATTGTGCCGAAGAAGCAAGATGCAAGTGGTAAACAAAAGTGGAGATTGGTAATCGATTACAGAAAACTCAACGAGAAAACGATTACCGATAGATACCCACTCCCTAACATAAACGAAATTTTAGATAAACTAGGCAAGTCGATGTATTTCTCAACGCTAGACCTTGCTTCTGGATTTCACCAGATAGAAATGGACACCCGAGACATTCCAAAAACAGCGTTCACAGTAGAGGGTGGACATTACGAATACGTCCGAATGCCTTTTGGGCTAAAGAATGCCCCCGCAACCTTTCAACGCGTCATGGACAACGTGTTGAAGGATCTCCAAGGAAAAATCTGTCTTGTCTATCTAGACGACATCATAATCTTTTCTACTTCCCTGCAGGAGCACGGTGAAAATTTAAGAAAGGTATTTCAAAAATTGCGAGAAGCGAATCTGAAAGTGCAACTTGATAAATCAGAATTCATGAAAAAAGAAATAGCCTTTCTTGGTCACATCGTAACAACCCACGGCATAAAGCCGAACCCGGAAAAGGTCCAAGCAATAATAGATTATCCTATACCAAGGACTCAAAAAGAGATAAAATCATTCCTTGGTCTCCTAGGATACTACCGTAAGTTCATCAAGGACTTCGCGAAACTCACAAAACCATTGACGGAATGTTTGAAAAAGGGACGCACCATTGATCTGAACGATCGCTACGTAAGAGCTTTTCGGGACTGCAAGGACCTCCTTATGAACGACCCCATATTACAACATCCTGATTTCAGCAAACCCTTTGTGTTAACGACGGATGCCAGCAACTTCGCAATTGGTGCCATTTTGTCGCAAGGCCCCATTGGCAGTGGCCGGCCAATTTGCTTTGCCAGCAGGACGCTCACAGACTCGGAGATCAACTACTCCACTATTGAAAAAGAGTTGTTGGCTATTGTATGGGCGACAAAGTACTTTCGACCATATCTGTTCGGTAGGAAGTTCACGATCTTGACTGACCATAAACCACTTACGTGGATGATGAGCCTGAAGGACCCCAACTCGAGGTTGATTCGTTGGCGACTTAAACTCGAAGAGTTCGATTATGATGTCCATTATAAAAAAGGAAGCCAAAACAGCAACGCTGATGCCCTAAGTAGAATAAAAACATCAAAAACTATAACACCCATAAGCAAGACCGAGATAAATACTAACGAAAATACAACCACGCCCTCAAACATTTCAGCTCAAAGCACCTGTGGCACCACGATACATTCGGCAGAAGAAAATTTAAGCACAGGTATTCCAATCTCCGAAAGGCCCCTCAATGAATTCACACTGCAACTAATCTTGGAAAGGTCAGACGGACGACCACAAACTACAGTTGAAACACCCTTCAGAAACAAACAAAGACGAATAATCAAAATGCAAGATTTTTCCGAGCCAACCTTAACCGAAATTTTCAAGAAATACATTCCCCCTAACAAAGTGACCGCAATATTTTCTTCCGATGACATCTTTAAAATTATCCAAGAAATATACTCCAAACACTTTTCTCAATCCGGATGCTATAAACTAGTCAGATGCACCGAAAAACTCCGGGAAATTACTGAGAACGACGACCAAGATGCCCTCATCAACAGCTACCATCTAAACAATAATCATCGTGGTATCAACGAAACGTTGGGGCACCTTAAAAGAGACTATTACTTTCCCTTCATGAAAAATAAAATCTCTCAAATTATAAACAACTGTGAGAAGTGCCAAATCCTAAAATATGACCGGAACCCTCAGAAGCCAAAATTTCAAACACCCGAAACCCCCAACAAACCTTTAGACATCCTTCACATTGATATTTACACAATAAATAGACAATACATCTTGACAATAATTGACAAGTTTTCGAAATTCGCCGCAGCATACACCCTTCCCGCACGGAACAGTCTCTCCATAACCAAATCGCTAAAACACTACATTAGCCTACACGGTATTCCTCAAACTTTAATAACAGTAGTGACTGACCAAGGAACTGAGTTTACTTCATCCCTCTTTAAGGAATTCTGCACACAGTACGGTATCAACCATTCAGTTACCTCCTTTCAACAAACAACAAGTAATGCCCCTGTTGAAAGATTGCACTCCACACTAACCGAAATCTACAGAATAGTCCACGATAAACATAAAGATAAGGACCCAGTAGATATACTAAATGAAATAATTATCACCTACAACAATTCCATTCACTCTTCCACGAAACACACCCCTTATGAATTATTTTATGGTAGGACATATAAGTTTAATAAAAATATAACGCACAATAGCACCCATGAGTACTTAGAAAAGCTGAGAGAATTTCAATCGAAGCTACACCCCGAAATAAAACAGTTATTAGAAGAACAAGTCACTAAACGCAATGAGAAACTTAATTCCACTAGAGAAGACCCCGAAGAATGTCATGAAGGATCAATAGTTTATAGAAAAGAATGTCGACGTAATAAGATCACTCCTAGATTCTCGAAACATAAAGTCAAAGAAAATAAGCATATAACCATAATCTCAGATAAGAACCAAAAACTCCATAAATCCAAAATAAAAAGGAAACGTAAATTTCAGGTTAGCACTAACAACACAAGGACAAATAATGGACATACAGGACCTAACGAATAGCAACGGAGCCTTACCCATCAAACTAGGAAACGCACGACTAATCACCTCTTATAGTAATTTGATACACATAGTACGACTGAAAAACTACGAGGAAAACATCGAACGTATACAAGAGACACTCACAGCATTTACAAACATAACAGAACTCAACCCTTCCGTAAAAATCACAAAAGCTAAACTTACAGAAGTTCACCATAAACTGTTAAATATTATGCCCAACAAACGAACGAAAAGAGGACTGATCAACGGACTCGGTACAATAATAAAAACAATAACAGGCAATTTAGACAATAATGACGCTATCCACATCAACAACGAGATCAACAAAATCCTGAATAACGAAAACGACATGAAAAATGAACTAAACCAACAAACTAGATTAAACGAACAGATGATTAAGAGATTTGACAATATAACAGACCATATCAACCAACAACAGACGGCTATTACCGAGTACCTCAGCTATATTAATCGAAATTCCATCAATCAAATCCTAAAAGAAAACGAAAACTTGAAATACATACAATACTTAAATCAAATTAATTATAATATTGATTTACTTAACGATCATATCACTGGAATATCAGAAGCAATTATCTTTGCAAGATTAAATCTTATCTCGAGACTAATACTTAACCCAAATGAACTATCCGAAATACATTCAATTTTCGAAAACCAACAAGTAAGATTAAAATCAAATGAACACATCTACGAAATGCTAGGTCTACAGGCCTTTTCTAACGATTCAAATATCATCTTCAATGTCCGAATCCCTATCATCTCAAAAGAAAATTACTCCTTTTACCATGTCATACCGCTTCCGATCCTTAAAACAAAAACTATCATTACCAAACCCTATACCCTTCTCGATCCTAACCATATACAAAATCTCGACGATAAATGCCAGAACATCGAAGGAATATACTACTGCCATCAATCAACGCTTTGGAAGAAAAAAGAAGAGAACAATTGTGTCGCAAACATCATAAACAACAAACCAGCCCATTGCGAACTACACGACCGGGAATTCGAGACGGAAATCTTCGAACCGGAACCAAACCACCTCCTGTTTTTAAACGTCCCCACCATCACCATCACAACTACCTGTGGTCAAAAGGAAGTGAAAATCGAAGGAACTATCCTCATACGATTCAACAACTGTGAAATCAACGCAAATGGCATCAACTACACAGCTAAACAGCTAACCTACTGGGATGAAATTCACATCATCCCAACCCTGTTCTCCGAGGTAAACTCTACGTCAAGCAGTACCCGCAGCATCCAACTTGATGAATTGAAAAAGTACCAATTCATCAGGAAGAACCCCACAATCATCCAAAATTACATTGAGCAGAAGGAATTCTACACCGTACTTACCATCATCTCGAGCCTAATCATCATCATCTTCATTGCATATGCACTATTTCGGCAGACATCTAACAGGCATCACATACAACAGGATATCCCATCAGTCATAGCTCCTGCCAACGAACCTGCAAGGATCCAGTTCCTTTGGCCGTCGCCATTAACTAAGGGGGGAGGAGTTACATGCACAGAAACCCTTACCGGCTAACAACCCCACATCCGCCATAGACAGCCAAGATCATCTTCATATTTCACATAACTTTAAATTCCCAGACTCTTGTTTGCGCTAAATTCATATTACACATATTTTGTCTTTCCCACACTTTGCTCGTTGAATAAAATCATAGTTCATATTACCAACACGTTCCCGCAAAATTGCACTTTTCGAAAAAGCAAATAATAAATTTTAATGAAATGTACTTTCAGTCTGTAATTGGCGTTATTAAAATCGAGTCGAAATATCAAAATCTGAGTTTCATTTATTTTTTTTCTTAACATAAAGTCTATTAGACTTAATTCGCGCACAGTTTTGCAATAATAACGAAATTGTCTACTTGTACGCCTTCGCCTCCATGTGGCTGTCAAATGCACCGGTTGTCACATCGGACAAAACAGCTGTGTGTGGAATGGCACGCCACATGGCGGCAATGTGCCTCTCCATTTGTCGCCAGTGGCATAGTTTTTCGATGGCCACGGTGGAGGGGCATTTCCAGATGGATATGTCTCGAAATGTGTCGGGGTTTGGATTAATTTTATATTTCGAATATTTATATCCACAGATCTAAATATTTGGACAGAAAAAAAAATATTTTCTGCGCAACGATATCCGCACGACAGATGAAGTCCGCTGGCACTTCGAGGACATATCCATCTGGCCGGTTGCAAGGGTTCGGGATCGGAATCACTTCGATTCCCGGGCGTAGGCGTCACATTACACATTCCCCCCCCCAAAATCGAAGTAATTACGATCCCGTCTCCTATATAAAAGGTCTTGGTTAGGGCCGTGGCGGGTCGAAGGTCGGTTCCGAGGAATAGGCTACACCCATGTTCGTGAAGACTCGACAGTGACTATATAGTAGGGAGTCAGGTGTCATTCGGAGGTCTTCGTCTAAGCAGAGATTGGGGTAAGCCAAGGTTTCTCGTGGGAAATAGTTGCACTTCATCGTCTAAGGTCTTTTGCGTGGTAAATTCCCAGGGTTTTACCAGTCATGTCTGCGATGAGGTATCGGGTGGGGCTTATTACTTGTAGGACTCGACATTTCACGAATTTCTTGTCTAGTTTGGCATTGTAATGTCGGGTGGCATCGCTCTGCCGGAAGTTTCGACGATATATTTCGTCGCCTATCTTAAAGCCAGAAGGATGAGATCGCAAGTTGTACCGCTCCTCTCCCATCCGTCGACTTTCTTCAATCTTCTCCCGCAGTTGATCTCGCAGAAGTTGGAGCTTTTCGTGCGGTTCCAGAACCACGATTGGGTCCTCTAGCGATTTCAGCTGCCGCAATAGCCGGTAAGCGCTCCCATGACAGATCATGTACTGCCCGAACAATGCGAAATACGGCGAAATGCCGGTAGTGGCGTGGTACGACGAGCGCAGCGCACTAGTGATGGCGGACAATTTGCAATCTCAGTCCTTCTGATTCGGATGGACATAGGCGCGGATGGCCGCTATGAGCGTACGGTTCAGTCGTTTGGATGCGTTGGCTTGTGGTGAATAGACGGCAGTTCGTTGGTGGATGATGCCGTATTTGGACATTAGGTCCCGGAACTTGCTGGAGGTGAACTGGACCCCATTGTCGGAGACAAGTTTCTCCGGAACTCCAAACATGTGAAAGACTCGGTTCTCCAAGAAGCTGATTATAGGTCCAGTGTGCATGTTACGTAGTGGTTCTATGATAGGGAATTTAGAGAGCTGGTCCAGGACCACGACAGCTCCCGTGTGACCAGAAGCAGATCGAGGGTAAGGACCGATAAGATCAATGTACAAGCGCTGGAACACGCGTTCGGGGACCTCAACCTTACCCATGGGTGGCCGAAGAATGGTGTTGGGCGCTTTAGTGCACTTGCATAGCTCACAGGAGGCTACGTACGCTTTTATCTGTTGTGCCATCTTAGGCCAAAAGAAACAGGTTTTCAACCGCCTAAGTGTACGACCGTATCCGCCGTGCGCACTCGATGGGTGGTCATGAGCCCGTCTGATAAGATCAGTGGTTAATTCTTCGGGCACCCACAATTTCCACTGTTCTTCTTCTTGTATGGGTTCTCCGGATGCGTGTCCCATCCGCTTATAAATAAATCCATCCGTCAACCGCAGTTCAGGAAGCTGGGGCTGTTGATTCTGGATAGTGTGTGTTCCTGCGTAAAATGAAATTAAACAATTAATTTGAGTTCTACAAAACAAAAGATGTATTTCTCCAGTTCTCTTTTACATTTTATAGTTTAATTTAGCTAAGGTGTACATAATTATCTTGTTGCGCGTGTGGGAAATTATTGCCATCTCAAGCAAGTTCAATATTCTTTTATTGAACTTTCGATTCAATTGTCGTTGCTAAAATTGATTGAGATGGCAGTAATTTTACATAGGTGAGTGACTTGTGGCGGATGGAAGTATTACTTTACAGAAATAATTGTTATTGATTTTGCTGCTTATGCAGCTACAAATGGACTTTTGGAAAATGAATTGAATGATACAATTTGAATAACAGGTGATTGATCTACTTAATGTTAATGACTTAACATAGCCGCCCACCAAGAGCCATCAGGATCTTAAAGTTGATGATCGTTGTACCAGGTGGTGAATGAGGACGGTTGTGATGTGCAGTGTGTTACTTTGGATCTTTTTTGCATGCACCAGTACGTGAGGATGATGATGAGAGCCATGCCGATTGATCCGGTCAACGTGATGGAGATGATCGACATCGTCGCATGCGTTTTAATACGTTTCCAGTGCATTTCGTCAATTCTTGAGTCCAACTCTTCTTGTTCCGTAAGTAAAGATGAAAACGATTCGGAGTGCATAATGACCTGGGAGATGTTGAGCAGCTTGATTTCTGTATGTCGCAATGTTGAGTTTAGTATGGGCAAATTTGGTGAGAGGTATGTAGGAAACGAGCGACCAGTGTGGCTTTGATCAGCTATGAGGATGAATTCTTCAGCTTGAAGTTGGCAGTCTTGGGTGAGCTTGATTATTCCCGTTCCATTGATTTGTAAATCTCGTCTAATACCTTGGCAAACTGTCTGTGCATGGACAGGCTGAGGTGTGATGAATAACCAGGTGTTGACTGATACCATTTGCTGCAAAATTAGTGACGATATCTGGAAGGACGTTTGTGGACATATAGACTGGTCATGAAGGTTGTATAGTTCCTTAATTATGCAGTTACTCTTGGCTCTCATGTCAATTAGGGTTGCACTGGGGAGAAGATATGTCCCAGTCGTCAATTCAGATGCTTTTTCTAGATCGATGGTTGTTATTTCGAAATAGGCTTGATCGTGATAATTGATTCCTAAGATCAAATTGGGAATGCTAAATGCGGTGAATATCGTAGATTTCTGTTGAACAGGAATTGCAGTGGCCTTAATCAGCTCAAATTTTCGGTTGTCTATGATTGGTAAGTATCCGCGTATTTTGATACTGCTTTGACAAGAATCGATTGTCAATCTGTTAGTGGTCGAGTGTACAATTGTGAGATGGGCTGGTAATAAAGCTTGCGTTTTTTGTATTGAGGATTGAAGGTCTGCGAATTTGATGCATTCTAATATTCCTTCCTTTGTATTGATAGCCATTAAAATATTGCTATATTTCCGATCTACTTCGTTTATGAAGTTGATGGCGCGCTGATACGTTCCTAAAAACTGAATGTGTACTTGGTTTGAGTCAACTGAAGAGTACCATTTCTTCGACTCATTTATCTGTTCAAGTCCGGTTCTTAATTGGTTTGAAAATCGTTCAAGCTGCTGATTGATTCTGCTTGCGGTTGTATTCAGTTTCTTTGTTAGTTGCAGTGATATTTTTCCTTGATGGTTGAGGAGGTTTCTAAGTGCCTCTTGATTGTCGTATAAATTTTGAACGTCGGTGATGATCTCGTCATTCACTCCAAAGACTGCTGTGAGCATTTGCCCAAAAATTCCTCGTTTCGTGCGGGTATGTTTAAAACGCAACAAGTTGATCTTATGCCTGGTGTCTTCGATACTGTCTGATATATGGTGAGCTAAGTCCCAGCATTGTACCTTCTCGGTTCTTTGTCTGCCCACAGAACACATAGAATGTAAACTGGTATTCATACTTTCCAAGTTTGTCTCATCTGTTGTTAGATCCGAGAGTGGAATGTCAATATTAATTTGCAACGTGCCTCGAAGTAGATTAGCCCGGCCAACTTGTTCTATGTACATGCCACCATCCAGATTTGTTACGTTAGCGTCTGATACTGCGGGAGATGGAAAAACACCAAGAACACAAAGTGCTGTGAGTAGGATTGTTGGCATGCTTGACGGTTGTTTCTTTGCAGTTTTCCTCCTGGTTTCCGCGTCAGTAGCTTGTTCTGATGGCCGTTTTGTTGCTATCTTTGATGAAGTTTGATCGTTTACGGTTGATAAATTTGGTTCCAATTGTGGTGGTTGGTTTTCAATCTCGTTGAATGGTAATTTACAAATTTTCACAATCGGACGCTTCTTGATGGTTCCATTCAATTTAACCGATACAGTGCGAACTAGCCCATCGGTTCCAGGGTGTGTTGCAACTATTCTTCCTAATGGCCATTGCATTGACGGGATATTGTCGGTTTTCACTAAGACAAGTTCTCCTACCTTTGGGTTATCTTGTCTGTCGAACCATTTGGATCTCTGCTGGAGACGTTGCAGATATCCTTCTGTCCATCTTCGCCAGAAGGAGTTCTTCATTTGCTGAACTAGGTGCCATCTTTTCAATAGGGTACAACTGGCTTCAGAAGGGTCATCTTTTATTTCGAAAAGGTTCTCTCCAGTTAAAAAATGACCTGGTGTCAATGCTGCCAAATCATTCGGGTTATCGCTTACTTGCGTTAGTGGACGGGAATTCATACAGGCTTCAATTTGGGCTAAAAGCGTGTTCATCTCTTCAACATTCAAAATTTGATGCCCAATTGTCTTGTAGAAATGCGCCTTCATTGTTTTTACGCCGGCTTCCCAAAGTCCACCGAAATGTGGACTACTAGGAGGGATGAACTTCCATTGTATACCTTGGTTGGCAATTTCAGAGCAGCATGCTTGAAGAGATGCCTTGTAAACTGCCTGTAGTTGTTTATTAGCTCCTAGGAAGTTAGAGCCACAGTCACTAAATATTGTTCGACATTTTCCACGTCTAGCGATAAATCGCTTGATAGCTGCAATACATGCATTTGTTGTCAAATCAGACACTAGTTCTAGGTGAACGGCCTTGGTTGCCATGCATACGAAAATTGCTATATATGCCTTAGTGGTTTTGGCTCCTCTTCCTCCATTCCATTTGATGGTAATAGGGCCTGCGTAGTCTATTCCCGTCTGTAGAAATGGTTTTTCTAGTTGTACTCTGGGGGCTGGTAAATTTCCCATAAGCTGATTCCTGGGTCTAGCCGTCATTTTGAAACATACCATGCACTCTCGCAAAGCCTTCTTTACCAGGGTTTGTCCTGACAGTATCCAGTATTTGAGTCGTAAAGTGGCCAAAGTTAGTTGGCTACCCCCATGTAACGTTTGTTGATGAGCCTGTCTTATTAAAAGCGTTGCTAGATGACCTTTTGGGATAATTGCTGGATGTTTAGCTGTCTCTCCTATTAGTGCATTGTGAATTCGTCCGCCCACCCTGAGGATTCCTTCACTATCGACCCATGGCGATAAGGATTTGATGCGGCTGTTTGTTTGAACCCTATCATTTTTAGATATATGGAGGAGCTCTTCTCTGAACGGGTACCTTTGCGATATCTTTACGCATGTATTGGTAGCTTCTCTGAGTTCAAGTTCCGACAAGTTTCCTAAACGCTTCATCTTGGGGTGTCTGGTGTTAAAGGCGAACCGATGACATAACGCAACAACCCTCTGGAGTTTATGAAAAGATGAATACGTCGTCAAAATTGTCGGTGGCTCTTCTGTAGTGCTGGTTAATGATGCTAATGTTTCCTCTTCTTCCAAATAACTTGTTGATTGTATTGCTGGGGGCATACGTATAATGGGTGCGCTGAGCCATGTTGGACCATTCCACCATAAGGTTGATGTAATTAGCTCGTTTGGATACATTCCTCTTGATGCGATATCGGCTGGGTTGTCATGAGTGCTGACATGATTCCAGCGTTCAATGGAGCTATGTTGTTGAATGATGCTCACACGATTAGCGACATAAACCTTCCACTTAGCAGCAGGGCTCCTAATCCATGATAGTACGACCGTAGAATCCGTCCAAAAAAATTGGGGAGCGTTGTTCCAATTGTGTGCTTTGACAACTTCCGCCATGAGTTTTGTTAATAAAACTGCTCCATTAAGTTCTAATCTTGGTATCGACTGGACCTTAACTGGAGCTACCTTTGATTTGGCGGCTAGCAGAGTGACTTTTGTTGATGTTGCATTGACAACTCGGATATATACCACAGCAGCGTAAGCGGTGGATGATGAGTCACAAAATCCATGAAGTTCGAATTTGCAAGACGGTCTAAAATCGATCCACCGTTTTATCTTCAAAGCACCTAACGCAGGAAGTTGCTTTCGTAGCTGTACCCAGTCTTTTATTGTGGTGGAATCCAACGGATCATCCCAATCCTTTTCTTCTAACCACAATTTCTGGATTGTTGTTTTTCCTATGATGATACAGGGTTGTATCCACCCAAGCGGGTCGAATAGTTTCGCCACTTCTGCTAATATAATTCGCTTTGTAAAGACTTTCTCATCCTTTGGAGTTGTAATAATGAACGAGAATTCATCTGTCGCTGGATGCCATTGAATACCCAATGTCTTGATGTTCTCTGTTGCCGCAATATTCAAGGGAAGTTGGGTTTCTCTTTCTGATGGTGGAATGCACTCTAACAGTTTCGGGTGGTTAGACGACCATTTTCTTAAGTGAAATCCTCCCTTTTTAAGAAGGTTTCGAAGCTCTGCTTGAAGCTTGAGAAGGTGATCCAGTGTATCAGACCCGGTCAGCACATCGTCGACGTAAAAGTCTGTCACTAACGTCTGGGCTGCATTTCGAAATGATTTAATCTCATCTGCGGCTAGTTGGTGTAGCGTACGTATTGCAAGATATGGTGCGCATGCTGTCCCATACGTCACTGTATTTAGCTGAAAGTGTTGGATGGGGTCACTTTGGTTGAATCGCCATAAAATTCTTTGGAAATGTTGGTCTTTTCCATGGACAAAGATCTGTCGGTACATCTTCTCGATATCAGCTGCAATGACAAATTTGTGTTGCCTCCATCGCATTAAAAGATGTAATAAGTTTCCTTGTATTGCATGACCTGTATGAAGAAGATCATTTAAAGATTTTCCTTTTGAGCCTTTTTGGGAGGCGTTAAACACGACTCTTAATTTGGTGGTGCTGCTACTTTCTTTTACCACTGCGTGATGTGGGAGATAGTATGCTGTTGTCATTTTAACGCGATCTGCTGGTACCCTTGTCATATGACCCAAATCAATGTATTCTTTCATGAAGCTCCGATACTGATCGTAAAGCTCAGGTTTCTGCATCAATCGTTGCTCCAACTGCCTGAATCGTATATATGCAATCCGTTGAGTTTCACCGATGTCTGCAAATGGATCCGTTTTACTCTTGAAAGGGAGACTAACGGAGTATCTGCCTGTTGGCTGTCGGTACACTGTTTGGACGTAATGATCCTCATTCTCGGTTTCTTCATCGGTCAGGTGCTTTATTGCTGGAAGTTCTTCTGTCTCCCAGAACTGACGCAATGTCTCCTCTAGACCTTGGTAGGATATGAATGCTTGAACTGCTGTAGAGGTGTTGCATGGAACTGTTCCAAAGAGCACCCATCCAAGTTTCGTCCTCTGGGCACATGGTTGGCCGGGTAGCAGTCCTGGTAACAATAACCTTCCATAAAGATCTGCTCCAATAAGAATGTCTACGGTTGATGGTTCATTAAATCTTGGATCAGCCAAGTCGTGAATCGTTAATCCTTCTGGAATAGTCAGAGGAATTTCTGTACATGGTAAAGGTGTGGTTATTGTTGCGAGGATGAGTGGTGTGAATACAAGTTCCTCTGTTAGTCCGTTATCGAGTTCAATAACAGCACAGAGTTTTGTTTCTCCTCTGGAGGTGACGTTTTCAACCGCTCCAATCCCGTTTATCTTGAGTTTGGAGCTTTTGCGTCTCGCCTGTAACAATTGCACTGCAGACTCACTTATAAAGGATCGCTGTGCTCCGGAATCCAACAATGCTCGAAACGTTAAACAACTTCCGTCAGGACGGCATACTCTTATTAGGGCCGTTGCGAGTAACACGTAGTTTTGCTTGGTGAATACGCCGTGACCTTGAATAGTTTGTGAAGTTGCCCCTTAAGGTTGTAACGGAGGTTCTGCCGGCTGCAGATGCAACAGGGTGTTGTGTTTCTTGCTGCAGATTTTACAACTATGTGTTGAGGTGCATTTGTTGGCTCTATGTTGTCCAAAACAGTTGAAACAGAGATTGGCCCTTTTAATCACTTCGCGTCGTGTTGGAATTGTAGCTTGTTTAAATGTGTTACACTCAAAAAGCTTATGTTTGGCCTTGCACATTGGACATGAGGCTTTTACGTTGACTTGAATGGTATTTGCCTTTACTGCTTTTGTTTTCATTTTTACTGGTGACAAGGCTTCTAGCATTGAAAATCGTTGTTTAAGAAAGTCTAAAAACGTTTGTAAAGTGGGAATCTCAGTTGTATTCGAGATATCTCGCTGCCATTCTCTTCTGGACTCTTCATCAAGTTTTTGATTGAGCATAAATACTGTTGTGAGCGAGAATGAATCTGCATTGAGTGCTTTGATGCCTGCCAGTAACTGATTCATCGTATCTAACATTCGCCTAAGTCCGGATGCATCGTTCCGCGTGCAGTGTTCAATGTTGAAGAATCGCTGCATCATTTCGTTGGCAATGACACGATGATTGTCATACCTTTCCTGTAGTAAAGTCCATGCTGGTTCATAATTAACTTCCGTGATACTCAGGTGGTTAATAAGCTGCTCGGCTTCACCACGGAGAGCACTCCTGAGGTACTGAAATTTTTGTATTTTTGTCAATTGACCATTCCTGTGTACCATGCTTTGATAAAGGTCACGAAATGCGAACCAGTCTGCATAACTGCCGTTGAAAGATGGAATTCTCACTCTTTCTAACTTAACAGCATCTGCTGGTGCTGAAGGTATACTTGCTGCTGAAGTTATCCCTTCAGGTAAGTAGCCGTTAATTTTTGACTGGAATAATGTTAAGTAGTCCATGACAAGATCCTCTAAGCTCTCAAATTCCATATTGTATTGTTTAAGTTGCTCTTCTTTTCCTCTCAAGCGGTTGCATTCCTCATCATGGTTCTCTTCACACTTTGCCCATGAAGTTTTCAACTTTTCCAGCCTTGTTTGGAAGTATGCGAGGCTGTGTCTCGACTCACTGTCTTTTTTGAAATTTGAGATAAGCCTTTGTACTTGTTTGAAGGCTGTTTCTTGGCCGCTCATTTTGCTTCTGAATTTAAGTACCTCAAATTTTACTTATCCTGAATGCTGCTTTAAGCCTCAACTTTGTGCGAGTAACCGTTCAGGATATAATTTGGTGCACCAATGCTGACGCAACTCCGTTGGTTTGTTTTCAATCGCAAGATTTGCAAGTCAAATTGTGTGAAATTAGGTATATTTTCGCAATGCCAAGTCTGCGAAATCCCAAATTTTGCAAGTCCAAATGCACCAATGCACGTCCAACAATCCAAGTTTGCGAAAACGATTGGCTCCCAAAGACAAATCTGGGAAATGCAAATTCCAATTGTCCAATTCTAAACACCTGTCACCAAACACAAGTTCGATCCCTGAGAAAATGCACCGATGCGGTTTGTTGCACGTCCAACAATCCAAGTCTGCGAACTTGTTATTGAATGATTGGCTCCCAAAGACAAATCTCGGAAATGCAAATTCCAATTGTCCAATTCCAAACACCTGTCGCCAAACACAAGTTCAATCCCTGAGAGCATGCACCAATGCGGGTTATTGCACGTCCAAATCTGATGACTTGTCCCCAACTGCGACTACAAGTCCAGGCGCCACCTAACTGCACAAATTTCGCAAGTCCAAATCTGCGAACTTGTTAATGGATGATTGGCTCCCAAAGACAAATCTGGGAAATGCAAATTCCAATTGTCCAATTCCAAACACCTGTCGCCCAACACAAGTTCAATCCCTGAGAGCATGTACCAATGCGGGTTGTTGCACGTCCAAATCTGATGACTTGTCCCCAACTGCGACTACAAGTCCAGGCGCCACCTAACTGCACAAATTTCGCAAGTCCAAATCTGCGAACTTGTTAATGGATGATTGGCTCCCAAAGACAAATCTGGGAAATGCAAATTCCAATTGTCCAATTCTAAACACCTGTCGCCAAACACAAGTTCAATCCCTGAGAGCATGCACCAATGCGGGTTGTTGCACGTCCAAATCTGATGACTTGTCCCCAACTGCGACTACAAGTCCAGGCGCCACCAAATGTTGAGATGCTGTCGCTTCAAACTGATGAATTTCTTCTATCCGGCTCGACGGACCAAATGTTCCTGCGTAAAATGAAATTAAACAATTAATTTGAGTTCTACAAAACAAAAGATGTATTTCTCCAGTTCTCTTTTACATTTTATAGTTTAATTTAGCTAAGGTGTACATAATTATCTTGTTGCGCGTGTGGGAAATTATTGCCATCTCAAGCAAGTTCAATATTCTTTTATTGAACTTTCGATTCAATTGTCGTTGCTAAAATTGATTGAGATGGCAGTAATTTTACATAGGTGAGTGACTTGTGGCGGATGGAAGTATTACTTTACAGAAATAATTGTTATTGATTTTGCTGCTTATGCAGCTACAAATGGACTTTTGGAAAATGAATTGAATGATACAATTTGAATAACAGGTGATTGATCTACTTAACGTTAATGACTTAACAGTGTGAATCAGTTGTGTGTAGGTTGCTGACTTGAAGGCAGGATGGTCCAAATCGATCAATTGGGGGCTGTCGTCCTCTTGGACCAACTCGGCTCCTTCAGGGGCGAACATTCTGGATAGGATGTCGGGGACTACATGCTGGCTTCCTTTCCGGTGGCGGATTGTGAAGTCAAATGCCTGTAATTTCAGTGCCCACCTGGCCAATCTGCCGTTGAGATCAGTCTGGCTCATGAGCCATTTCAGAGAAGCGTGATCCGTAACGATTTCAAAGGTGTGTCCCTCCACATAGGCTCGGAAGCGTTTCACTGCCAACACCGCAGCTAGACATTCCTGCTCGGAGACCGTGTAATTTCGCTGGGCTGGGTTCAGCTTGTGAGACATGAAGGCTATAGGTCTCTCTTCGCCATCCTGTGCAACCTGGACTA
This sequence comes from Odontomyia ornata, assembly GCA_963969285.1. Taxonomy (NCBI): domain Eukaryota; kingdom Metazoa; phylum Arthropoda; class Insecta; order Diptera; family Stratiomyidae; genus Odontomyia; species Odontomyia ornata. The sequence continues at coordinate 114,156,741 of OZ017741.1, forward strand.
AGACTGCTCCCACCCCATGTTGACTCGCGTCACAATGGATTGAGAACGGTTTGTCAAAGTCCGGGCTGTGCAGTACGGGGGCTGTAGTCAGACTCTTCTTTAGCTCTTCAAAGGCTCGCAAGCTGGGCTCTTCCCAGACGAATTTACGTCCCTTACGCAGCATGTCGGTCAAAGGAGTGGTAATGGTGGCATAGTCACGTACAAAATGCTGGTACCATCCGCATAAGCCTAAGAATCGGCGTAACTGTTTGGTGGTCTTGGGTAGTGGAAAAACGTCAATCGCTTGAGTCTTTTCCGGATCGGTCTTGATATGGCCATGCCCAATGATGTGACCTAAATACTTCACCTCCGTCATCACGAACTGGCTCTTCCGTATGTTGATGGTTAATCTTGCCCTCCGGATGTGTAGAGCCACCTCCTGAAGCAGGTCGATGTGTTCATCAAAGGTCTTGGTTATAAGCAACAGATCGTCCAAGTAAACGAAAACTTGGTGCCGCAAATGAGGTGGTATCACCTTGTCCATAAGGCGCGTCATTGTTTGGGGGGCATTACACAATCCGAATGGCATGGTCACGAATTGATATAAGGGCCGGCCTGGGACTGTGAAGGCTGTTTTCTCCTTTGAACCGGGGTCTAAAGGAATTTGCCAGAAGGCGTCCTTGAGGTCTAAGCTCGTGATGAAATGGGCTTTAGGCAATCGACTCAAAATGCCTTCGATCAACGGTAGAGGATATGCGTCCTTGACGGTGACGGCGTTCAAGCGTCTAGCATCTAAGCATAACCGGACCTTGTTCGGCTTGACAACTAAGGTGACTGGGGAAGCCCACGCGCTCTGTGATTCTTCGATTACGCCTAATGCTAGCATTCGATCCACTTCGGCATATAACGATTTTTCCTTCGCCGGAGATATGGCAAAATGTCTCTGTTTTATGGGTTTAGCGTCCCCCACATCTATAGTGTGGAACACCAGGGCAGTCCGCCCGAGACCTTCTTTCTCATGCGATGGAAAAGCCGATATAGCCGAGTCTAGACGCAGTTGCTGATTTACATCCAGAGTATGTCGTAGTAAGTTAGTGGGTTGAGATTGGTCAGGAGCTGGGGTGACGGACTCCAGGGTCGTACCGGAAAATAGTGCCGGAGCCAAGTTAAATTTTCGAACGAAATCCACTCCTAGGTAAAGATTCTGGGTTAACTGAGGTATGATGAAAAATTCCATGGGTTTAGTTACTCCTTTAAAGGTGACATCCGTCATAATTTTTCCCACTACAGAGTGACGAGTTCCGTCCGCCATGCTTAACCAGGAGGTGAAATGACGGATTTGGTCCGCGTGCCTTGCCAGTACCTCCCCTGCAAACTCGGCCGATATGCAATTCACACTGGCTCCCGTATCGACTAAGCCTGACACTCGTTTTTGCAGGAGGTGTACTGACGCATATGGCCGAACATCATCCCTCAATAATTCGTCTAAGTGCATGTCCTTCAACACTTTCCTCGACTGCCTGACTTTTCTCCAGAAGCTCCGCATCCGACGCGTGGCTCGCTTGCTTCGCGGTGGGACATTTGTGGACAACTCCTCATGGAAGATGCGCTGTCGAGTAGCCAAGTAATTCAGCAGCCTGACATGAAAAGGTTTTACATGCCAAGGAACTTTCGCCTCGCTATCATTCCCTTGCGCGTTGGCCTCGGCGAAGGACGGCGTCGGTTGTGGAACTTCGGGAGAACTGTGTTTAGCGGTGCGAGTCAGCAGAGTTGGAGTCCTGTTGGGAGCTGGGTCATAGCTAGTGATGAGGTCTGGATTGGTTCGTCCGGGGTTTAGGAGTGCCGACGGGTGGTCGCGGCACTCGGTGGCAAGTTTTTTCGCCCTTTGCAATTTGCACAGTCAGGTGCGTATGTGTCGGCCTTCCCGCAGCGGTAGCAGAAAAGCGTCGGCTCCGCTGGACATGCATAGAACCGATGTCCCGGTTGTCGGCAGTTCCAGCAGACCGTCGGGCTTGTAATTGCTTCAAGGGAGGGTCGATCAATCAAGGCTGGGTCCTCAAGCTCCGGTGGTACTCCGCTCCTCGGTACTGGTACTGGATCAGCAAGCAGGTGGTCTGCTGCCATCAACTCCGCGGTATGATGATTTCGGGGATTTGGTCCCGTTATGCGAGGTTGTGGACGGAAGGTACCTCGTCGCTCATCCAAGTGTTCTTGTCTACGGGCATGGAGGCGCAATCCCTGTATGGTGTTGATGGGAAAATGTAGAAGGCTGTTCTGGAGATCCCAGCGCATGTTCTCTCTGATAATTTCTACCAGTTCGTCCTCGGGCATGGTATTTCGCAAGCGAGTGCTCAATCTCACTATACTGGTGTAGTACTGGTCGAACGGTTCGTGAGCGCCTTGTTTCCGTTTCTTTATTTGCTCCCTTAGCTCTCTCTCAGTGAAGCCATCCTCAAATCGATTGCGGAAGGCTGCACTGAAAGAGTGCCAAGTGGGACGTGGTGTTGATTCTTTAAAGCTCCAGTACCAGTCGGCAGCGTCGCCGCTGAACAAAAGATGTGCATGCCGGAGGAAGGCCGAGGAATCACCTCCCAGGGTGCTGGATACCAACGCCTGAATCCGGAAAAGGAACCGGTCCGCCGATATCAAATCGTTGAACCCTGTAAAGTTCAGGCGCCAACTCTCCATGATACGAGGCGTCGGGTCTCGAAAAAGTGTCAATGCGTTCCCGGGGGGAATCACATCCTCGATTGACCTGTTGTACTGAACGGCCTCGGGGGCTGAAGGTACCAACGGAGGTCCGGTACTGTGTCGTGGTCTATATTCGGGAGCTCTGGGATCCATTCCAGAGTTCCTTGGAGGTGGGACCCATTGCTCGGATTGTCGGGAGGGGGGCATCGCCACACTGGGACTGGGTTCCCAGCCAAGCGGAGTTCTCACGCGACTGGGTGGTTGGCTCATAGGGAGATTCTGGAGCTTTCCCTCCAGGTTGCCGATCCTCTCCGACATATCCCTCATCAACGCCACGAGGGTGTCAATGGAGTGGGCGGAAGGCATGGGTGTCACCTCGGACACGACACTTGCGGCCGGAACTTCACCGCCTACGGCTCCTTGCAGGTCTAAAAGTGGTTGGGACGGTTCGGCCTCTGGAACTCCTTTCGCCACTGCTCCGCGCGTTGGTAGGGGCGTTCCGATGGGGACGTCTAGGGCAGACCGCTCGATGGGTCGCCGACATAATGGGCAACTCTCTGACGTGAGGAGGAGCTGTTGTACACAGGCACGATGGAATAGATGTCCACAATCCAATCGCACGCTGTGTACGCCCTCCACTACGTCTTCGAAGCAGATCCCGCAGTTCGCGGGTTGGACCGTTTTGGATCGGGTCCACCGCTTATCGGGGGTCCGCTTCGTTGCCATTTTTGTTCTTGCTGGGTGTGTTTGATCCTAGATTTTACTGAAATGGAGAAAGAGAAAAAAAAATGTAAATGTAACTATTCCTAACTTATAAGTACTTTAGTGGCCGATAGTGGCGAGCTATTACAATAAGATATAAAAAAAATTTATTTGATATACACTTTCCTTTCCAGCGGTCGACTCCTCCAACGGGAAAAGAGAGTGCGTGGTAATCTGCCGAAGAAAGGGTGCTTTTGGTCGATTTACAAAATTTATCCACTAAACCCTCATACATTACAAAAAACCGTCTCTAAACTACGTTAAAGTGACTCGACGAGACAAGTGGTAGAGCTACCGTAACGACTTTGTACGCGGTCAAAATTCCCGACGCGTGGAAGCATTCCGGGCTTCGCAACTCCAGCATACGCCACCGAACGTTGAACCGATACCACTCGTCTATCACGCATACGAAATAATTAGAATCCTTCCGCGACATAAAGGCAAGGTAGCCTTCTATTTTCTTGAGAGTCCATGCTGATAGGTAAACCCATCAGGCTGGCAGTTCCATCAAGAAAATAGAAGGTCCTTACAGGGGTTAACCTGGGACAACACATCGGAAGGATTCTGTCGCGAGAAAAAAAAATCAAACAAAGGAGAGCGGAAGCTACAACTCACGTGAAGCGACTTCTAATGTGTATCACACAACTCCACTGCTCCTGATAGTGGGACTCGAGTACCAAAGTACCTTACATCCTCCGTAACGGACCAACTCGTCAGAAGACGCGAAGTTCTTTCCCCCTTAGGATGTTTTTGGCCCCACGTTGGGCGCCATTTGTAATGATTTTTTTTCCTTTCAGGATCGAACGCGGAACCGACCTCTCATCGGTTCTAGACGTTAAGTCTGAGTAGTGCCAACGGATGGTACCAACAGGTCAACCAATCCGTGCACCGTAACCCATTCACGCGGTGACTGCTTGTCGGCCAGCTAGTTCGGAGAGGATTTCGGTCGCGGGTCTCCGAATGGGTTACGCTCAATTACAATATTTCAGTCACCTGAACATGCCCGTTTTCCAAACGCGTCAACAATTACTCATCCAGAACGGGAAACCTACGTTACGTTAATTCTGGATGTGATCTCTCCACAGATCTCAAATCAAAAACGCTACAAAATCCCATAGGCGCGTTACCGAATCACCGACGCGGTACCGAAAAATATGCTACTTGAAATTAAACCGACGAAAACTACTCTAATGAAGTGACGAAACAATCAAAGGTACCGCGTACCGCGCGCGACGCGAAACCGACTTCAGCGGATTTGTCGAAACCCTATCCTCGCGACGGCATACCTACCCTACACTCTCTGTTCCCACTGAAAAAGAACGAGCCACTGAAAAGGAAAGTCGTGGTTAAAGTTTTAGCAATCCATTTTTAATTATTTCTAATTTCGATACAATCTGATCATATAGATATTCAAGAGAATTTTAAATAATATTAGAGTACATTACAGAAATCATACTTGAGAATATTTAATGTTTAAATTTTGTTTTTTGTATGACATAGTTTCCTTTTGTTTTATAATAGCGTAATAGCAATATATAGTTTTGGCTTAGTAATTTTTCTGGTTTATTTTACTTTATTTTATAAAAAAAAAATGTTGTACTAAAAATAACGGAACAACTAATGATCGAATAATTAACAGGATTTTTGTTTTTTTCTTCCCCAGATAGTTATTTTTCAATGCCTTAGATTCTTTCATTTCTTGGAATTTTTCTTATATTTTATTCTTTGAATTCAAGGATATATGTCGAAAACCTAAATTTGCATTTACCAAACCGATAAGAAATTCATGCTTCGAACAATACTAAAAAGAAGCATATGAGCATTTAAACTAAATCGTTTTCTTAAAAACTAAATGATTATTTGCAATAATAGAATATGGATCGAAAACAAAAGACAAAAGGAACCTTCTAGTAGAAAATTTTGTTTGAAAAATTAAATACATTGTATATGCATGTATGTGTGTTAAGGTTATGTGTGTATTAAAAATTAAACAAGACTTTAATAAAAAACTATTATCCCTAAAAATGTGTTCACATTTCTTTATTACTTTTATACCCTACTTATTTTATTATTATTAGGGTCACCCGAATTAAACGCGAAAAACGCGACGCGACCAAATTCCCGTGAATTTGGTTTAGGTACATACGAAATCACGATTGACCTTTTGTTTGTTTCAATTAATTTTAAGCAAACTTATGTTTTCATTTTAAAGGACTATTGTTCTTAACCTGCTAACATAAAATGGGAACTTTCGTCAAAATACAAATCAATCATTCACTACTATTGGTTACCCTCATCATAATCACATGTACATAAATCATTCCAGAATTTCAATTTCAATTATAAGAATTGTGCCGTTTTGACTAGATTCCCATAGTATGATTTATGGTCGGTAGGCCGAAAGCGAACGAACGACGAGATTACCCGAGCGGATCTTAGTGCGGAGATCCAAATGCACGCGACGAAAAAAAACCGACGATCACAACGAGTTTTTATTTCCCCGAAAATTTTATTTATTAACGTATCAGTTATTTGTTCTACTTGCTATCGAGTTCTTTTATTTTTACCACTTCCATTACATGCTGCTCTAATTTAAAGATTTTTCCCAAGAAATAATCAAATGTAGATCTTCTGTCAATGGACTCCATACAATTGTAAGTACAAGTCAACTGGATTAGGAAAAAAAATAATTTTTAAGAACTTCTTCAGTTTTATCGGCAAGACTGAACGATAGGCTGCATTAGTTTCTATTGGCTCTTTAAGTTTTTAATTTCCACTGGATAAGATCAACTCAACGCTTGTTTCTTGCATTGTATTGAGCATTTGACAATCTCCTACTAGATCGCAACAAAGAATGAATAATATCATGACCATTACTTTGTTCTATACAAGCCTATGTTTTCAAGTTAATGAAAGGTAACATTTTTAGAATTTAACTATTAGATATAATACAAGGACTGTTTACATTATTATAAAACAATAGTTTTAAAACAATACCGTATGCGCGTCAAGCGCTATCAATAGGCACATAAAGGTGTTGGTAATTTTACATACAAAAGTCCAATAGTCTTAGAGGTCGACTTAGATTTATACATTTCTATTTAACTCATCACGAAAAATTTATTCTTTATTGCGCTCACATGTTTCAGTTCTTTTGATTCTTTGATCGCCTCGAATTATAGCACCGCTTTGAACTATAACTTTCCCACTCAAGACAATGTTCTGAGATCCACAGAGGACAGTTTGCCGACTTAATTTATTACCCGAAGACGTTTCAACATATTCATCGCGACTGTAATACAAATCAGGAACTTCCATGATATGCGGCGCCGAACGATTGGACCGCCGAAAACTTGCTTTGGAAATGAAGTCTTTGAGGAATGGTTTTATTCTCAAAGAATCAAATATATACTTTCGCTTTCAGTCGGTAAAATACGCCGGGCGGAATATAAACACTGCCCAATGAATACCGATATTTGACCCGGTCTGCAGAACTGACACAAATAATAATCACACAACTAGGCAATCATGGATGTCCAAGAGATATTTCTTGCTAGGCCATCGAGTCTACTTGTGCTAGACAACCCAGCAACCCCATATGCCTCATTTCCTATAATTAATCCCGATACTTAGCTGGGCAAATTGGGATCCTCCACAGCCTCCTTGAGCAGTAACAATTTGTCCTGTCAGCGCCTGATTGTGTGATGGTGTTGTTGATGGCGAACTACCATCATTAATAGATTGATTCAACACCTTTGTCGCGACAATTGTTGCTTCAGCACCGACTGTGGCTGCTACGACATCTTGCGCGTTATGTATAACCTTGAAATTCCGATAGTAACTGCTGTTGTGGTTCCGAAGGGACTAGGTGTATTTCCACTCAATGGGTGGGTAGATTGTTAGGCGGGTCGAAGGCTGAGGCGCTTCGACGACGAGGGGGCGATGAACTGTAATCAGAACATGGTAAGGCATTTGTCGACGTAAGCCGAACGAAAAAAATATTACCTCTTACTAGTTTTTCATCACATCTAGGACCGCGCCAAGTCGCTACCGACACCACACTATGACACGTTCTGGACGACGTCGAAGAAAAACGTTTTATGTCGCGCGCACAGTTTTGCAATAATAACGAAATTGTCTACTTGTACGCCTTCGCCTCCATGTGGCTGTCAAATGCACCGGTTGTCACATCGGACAAAACAGCTGTGTGTGGAATGGCACGCCACATGGCGGCAATGTGCCTCTCCATTTGTCGCCAGTGGCATAGTTTTTCGATGGCCACGGTGGAGGGGCATTTCCAGATGGATATGTCTCGAAATGTGTCGGGGTTTGGATTAATTTTATATTTCGAATATTTATATCCACAGATCTAAATATTTGGACAGAAAAAAAAATATTTTCTGCGCAACGATATCCGCACGACAGATGAAGTCCGCTGGCACTTCGAGGACATATCCATCTGGCCGGTTGCATGGGTTCGGGATCGGAATCACTTCGATTCCCGGGCGTAGGCGTCACATTACACAAATTCTGACGCAATTTTGTCTGTACTTCACCACACGCTCCGATAAAAACAAGAGCGGGACCAACCAAACAGAAACGTAATATCCCTCTGCATGGCCTAACCAAGGACCTCTCTGCTAACCCCATCCTGAAGTAATTTCCTTCCACACATCCCTTAGACACTGAAGATGACTTAAAGAAGTCGAAAATCGTCTGCTCACTTAAAGAAGCAAGGCCTGACAACTTTTCAAGCAATTAAAAAAACTTGGCAAGTTTACTTTTTTGTTATTTAATAAATTATTTACGTAGTTATAATACTGGATGCGAAATGTTAATAAATTTATGCAAATTCTATCCAGCAGGATATTGCATGCTAAAAATAATTTGCCTTTGTTCATCTTATTAAATGACTCAATTATCCGAAACTGGGAAATATGAGAATTTAATAAGTAAACGAATAAATCGTGAAGTCAACATAAAATAAATCAAACTTTCCTACCAGTAATTTAATTTTCATAAGGGAAGGGAACTAACGGATGAATATGCCATCTAGTGGTAGGATTTTCATAATCTGCAGCAATGTGTTCGGATATTACACGATGCACTTGTTTGTTCTTGTATAATTTTTTAAAAAGTAGTTTAGATCAGATTGAGTTAGAGTAGATTAGGTTCGTTTTTGTTTTGCAGTTGCTTGGCCTGACCGAACATAATGTGCCACATGGTTCCATTTGTCAACCAATCCAAGCACCACCGCGACTACACTATCCGGGGCGAGCTCTCCCGTCTCCCTGTAGAGGTTCCGTCGCAGCGTGTCCAATTTTTTACACGCATAAAATGTGTGGCAAGCGTCGTTTTCTTCTCCTGGGCAAAATCGACCGTCGGGGGACCGTGACCAATCTTGTGAAGGTAAAAGTGGACAAAAACCATGTCCGCTCAAAAGTTGGGTCAGATAAAAGTCAGTCTCACCATGCCTTCGATTTAGCCACGGTCTCAGATCCGGGATGAGCTGCGCAGTCCACTTTCCCTTCATGGAATTCACCCAAGACTGCGGCCTATTTAAAATCGGGCAATATTACGATCTCTGAAAATTTTTGGGCTGCTAATTTAGTAGACTGTCTAGTGGCCGAATTGTGACACCTGGGAGTACATTCGTTATCATGCCTCCAGACTCTACGTCTTTATTCGATTGCGAGGACAACTTCGATTTCGTAGTTAAATTTTTATAGAGTCATAGGAGTTATATGGAATCAGTACACAATGTATATAATGATGCCTGAAGATAACTTAACCAGTGTAAGCATCTTCGACTTCCTCGGAATTGAAAATTGATATATGTAGAAACAACTCAAATATAAAAAGTCAAATATACCCCTGATCTAAAAGATACTTGGGAACTTCTTAAGATAATAAGTCAACGGACATTTTCAGTTTCTGAGAAGCCTTACAAAAAACTGCGTTATATCGTTGTCTTTAAAAAGAAATTTATTATCAATGAAGGCACATAATTTACAATTTTTCCTTCGTAACACAATTTTATGCGAATTTCAAAAATTCAAAATTAATAACGTGTAGGCACTTTTAAGTTTGTTTTCAGTTACTTTTTCTGTTAGGGATAAGGTCTGTAGATTAAGAAATACATATTGTTAAAAGCATTTGTGGAAACCTTAATATCTAGTTTGCTTTGTCTATTCAACAATGTAACAGTCGACCTTTTTAAAATTAAACTTACAGCAACTGTGTATGCTTTTCGAGCATTTTAAATGAATTTTACATGTATATATTTCTGCACATTTTTCACATATGTATATATGGAGGGGTTTAGAAGTATTTCATTAATTTTATTAATCTGAGGATTAATTCCCATGCAAACTGTAGGAAAAAATGATACCTTTCATTTGTAAAATGTAAAAATGTGGGGTTTGTTAGCTGCTTCAAATAGATATATACTCATACATTCTCAAAAAAATATAAACTAAATCAACACGGGTTGGATATAATTAGCTGGAAGCATTCCAGTTTTGCCAGTTCTTTCTACCTTCCCTGTCATCCAACCTGAGTCGATTGATTCGATTTCAAATATCAGATCGCCTTCCGCAAAGCTCACTTCATCGCTATCTTGTGCTTCGTAATCATACAAGGCCCGATAGACACGCTGTAAATAAATAAATTGATGTGATTATCAGTTATGTACGAGTACCTTGAATTACATATAAAAATAATTGTTTGCTCTCATAAACACAAAAAATTTTATATTGTATGTCTTTTAAACTATAGAATTCCTCAATATTTGGGAGGCTTCAAGCAGAGTTTGTAGATTAATGGATAAAAAGCACAACTAAAGCGAAGCATTACCATGAAAATTTTCATCAGTGGTCACTCAAGACACTTACATATTGTAGCTTCAAATTTTGAAAAAATATATTAAACAGTATATTTACGATGATCAATCATTCATACGTTATATATTTATATACTATATATTGGATAGTCTAAAAAGTATTGAGCCCTTTTTGTCACTAGATGATGCTCGTTGTCATATATCGGACAATACTAATCAGATTCAGTCAAACTGAAAGGTGACATTCCAGTCTACAATTTTCATACGGACAGTTTTGTGTTTCGTCATTCGTGTCAAAAGTTGTATTCATTTAAAAATTGGTGAAATTTCTGAAAAAAATTGTTATATTTTACAATATCACTACGATCAAGGCCAGAATGCATCGAAGGCTCGTGAACAAATTTGTGGTGTCTACGGTCAAGATACTTTATCAAAAGCCATAGCCAAGAGATGGTTCGCTCACTTTCGTTCTGGAAGTTTTGATGTCAAAAATGCACCTCGCTCAGGTCGACCAATCACTGAAAAAGTCGATGAAATCTTATGAAAAATTGAGGAAGACTGACACATAAGCAGCCATGACATTGCTAAGGAACTGAATATCCATCACCAAACAGTTTTAAACCATTCGCGTAAGGCTGGATACACAAAGAAGCTCGACGTTTGGGTACCGCATGAATTAATACAAAAAAATTTGATCGACCGAATCTCCATTTGCTTATAGAACGCAGCGAAATCGAGCTTTCTTTTGAAGCAAATCATTACGGGCGATGAAAATGGGTAAGATACGAGAATGTCATTCGAAAAAGATCATAGTCAAACAAGGTGAATCATCACAAAGGACTTCAAAGCCAGGATTGACACCAAATAAGGTTATGCTGTATGTATGGTGGGATTGGAAGGGAATTGTTTATCATGAGGTGCTACAACTTGGCCAACACCCGATTCGGCTCTGTACAGGCAGTAATTAACCAGATTGTAACATGCAATTCAATAAAACCGGCCAGACTTGATCAATAGAAAGGGCGTTGTCTTCCATCATGACAATACTAGACCACACACATCCTTTACGACCCGGCAAAAATTGACAGAGTTTGGCTGGGAAGTTTTGATGCATAGTATAGTCCAGACCTTGCACCATCAGACTACCATTTGTATCGGTCTCTGCAAAACTTCCTTAATGAAAAGAAATTCACTTCAAAAAAGGGCTGTGAAAATCACTTGGCCAAGTTTTTCGCTGATAAACCACAGAAGTTCTACACAGATTGAATAATGGCTCTACCGAAAAAATGGCAAAAAGTCAAAGATAATAATGAACAATATATACTTAAATAAAATTCTTTTTAAATAAAAGAAATATTCAATCGAAAAATGACAAAAACAGCTTGATACTTTTTAGACTTACAAATATATATATATATAAATATATATATATATATATATATATATATATATATATATATATATATATATATATATATATATATATATATATATATATATATATGTGTGTGTGTGTGTGTGTGTGTGTATACAAATATTTATATATATATATATATATATATATATATATATATATATATATATATATATATATATATATATATATATATATATAACATACATATAAATATATATATATATATATATATATATATATATATATATATATATATATATATATATATATATATATATATATATGTGTGTGTATATATAAATATTTATATATATTCAGTTCGAGATGTCGGACGAGGTAGACCCGCCTGATAAACCGTGTGCCAAACGCAAATCTTACAAGTGTCATCCTATATCAAAATTTAATTTTGTTGTTTGTATTACATATGTGTGTATCATTTGAGTGATTTTAACAGACTAAAGAACATAAAGTTTATAAGTGATGTTTTTGCCATCTGTAATAGCCACCAAAACATTACATCTAATATTGATATGTCTCTTAACCAACAATGCAGAGCTTTAATCGCCGAAATAAAGCAAAATGAAATAAAACAGGAACAGCTACATCAGGAGGTGGAAAACAGTTTAACAGGCAAAAATAACAGTGAAAATTTAAATACTACTTCGCAAAACGGAGGACAGGATTTTCGTGCAACATTAACTGAAAACCTGTTACTGAGACAATTAAATGAGGAACTTAAGCAAAAAAAAATGATCTTCTGCTGAACACAATAGAATTAATGAAAATTAACAAGCCCTCATACGCTGATGTAAAAGAAAAATATGCTAAGATTGCTAAAATCCCGGACATTCGCATTATTCAAAAAGTAAATATTATCTCTGATGAGCAGGTTACAAAGGAAGTGAATAAAATTATAAAAAGTGAATTGATATTACCCTTTAATAAAGTTTTCCAAACGAAAAAAAAACGGTACAGTTATTAAATGCTGCAAAACAGACGACGTATCCAGAACATGCAATAAATTGAAAGAAGTGCTCGGGAATGATTTTACAGTTTCAGTTCAACAGCCTCTTTATCCAAAAATTAAAGCTTTCGGAATTACTAGCGACTTTGATGACAAAGAAGCTATGGAATATGACATTAATGAGCGAAATTTTTATCAGTTTGATAACAAATGCAAATTACTTAATGTCTTCAAATGTGCTAACAACAAAACTGGGGCTATTATTGAAGTACCGCCAAATTTGTACCAAAACGTAGTTGATAATCATTTTAAAATATACGCCCGTCATCAGTGTTGCAAAGCGTTTGATGTTCTAAACATTTCTCTTTGCCCGCGATGTTCTGGATTTAATCATAGTGCCAAGAAATGCTCAAATGCATTGAAATGTGCTTTCTGTGCTGACAACCATTTGTCGAAAGATTGCAAAAGCACTCGATCTACCTGCGCGAATTGTACACATTCAAATATAAAGTATGGTCAATCTTACAATACGGAGCATTGTGCTAGCGATACTAAAGCTTGTGCAATCCTAAGGAAAAAAATTGCCTACTGTATATCCAACACTGAATACACAACCAAACCAGCTATCCCAAACTTCATTGGTCGTAAGCGACCTACTAATCATACAGGAAATAGCACTGATCATCCATCTAATATCAATCACATTAGTTAATTCTGAACTAAAAAAGCAACCTGTAGCTAAAGTTAGAGCTTAAATACTATAAGGAATTAAATTACTTAAATACTTTTTGGTTTTTAATGCAACATAGTTTAGATATTATTGAATCTATCCAAGAGGATCTGGTCAATGAATTAATATTTTCTCAGCTCAAATATCTAAATAAATTCATAAATGAAAATAACCAATTTATTATGTTAGTAAATATTAGAAGCTTGAATGCAAACTTTACCAATTTGCAAGTGTTCATTGAGAGTCTTGAAGTTAAGCCCTGCATTATTGTTTGTACTGAAACCAGAATTCTTGATTATCATGAGGTTTTCAAATTGGATGGTTATAAAATGTATTATAACTACAGTTCCATTAATATTACGGATGGTGTTGTGGTGTACTTTCAAGATTTTGTCATGGAGGTAACAGAAATAGTTAAAGTAGGTAGACTTTCTGTGTTAAATTCAATCATGCTGTTAGAAAATAATAAAAAATTGGTAATTTCGTGCTTATATAGAACTCATGATTTGCCGAAAAATGAATTTACACGTGAATTAGCAAAATATTTAGAAAATAGTAAGAATTATAAAAATCACCTCATAATTGGTGACTTCAATATTGACCTCATAAAACTTGATGTAGAGGGACAAGAACATTTGTTCAATCTCCAAGGTAAAGGTTTTCAACCTGGCTTCCAAAGCATCACCAGACCATCTGTTTTTAATGCTCATGAGGGTTCCTGTATTGATAACATTTTTATCAAAGTAAACGCATTTGAGCCGAAACCTTTTAAATATGAAAACTTGTTTACTGATCATTATCCCCTTTTTTATCAATTAATAAAGTCAACAAAGTCTCCATAGCTCAAACTTTCTCTCATATGAATTATCATAAGATGAATATAATAGCTGCTAATCAAAAGTGGTCTGAAATACTATCAATGCAGAACCCTAATGAAGCAATAAACCATCTAATTAATTTAATTCAAAAGTGTATCAACTTAAGCAATATGTGTAATAATAAGCCCGTTAACAAATGTAAGCAAAAACCCAGAAGTAAATGGATTACCGCAGGAATTCTTAACTCATGTCTAAAGAAAGAAGCATTATACAAGATATGGAAATTAGATCCTAATAGTTTATTTGCAAAAGCTGAGTATAAAAACTACACTAAAATCTTGAATAAGGTTATTAAATTGGCTAAGCAAATGTTTCATAGGAATTTGATCAAGCATAATATTAATAATACAAGAAATTTATGGAATATATTTGGTGATTTGTAGGGAAAAAGCAAGAAAAGAAATGACGATATTACTTATATTTTTGATGAACAGCATAATAAAATTCATGATCATATTGAAATATCAAATTTAATGAATAATTACTTTTGTGACATCGGAAATAACCTTAGTGCAAACATTTGTAAGCCAAAAAACTCTGCTCTTATCTTGCCTAAACCTAATCCTAAGTCAATTTTCATTGCACCAACCAACTCTATTGAGGTTTTAAGTATTATTGACTCGATGAAAATGAAAAATGGTGGCGTGGATAATATCAATATGAAAACGATTCAGAAACTTTCTGATTATATTGTTGTTCCCTTGGTCCATATCATTAATGTGTGCATTGACAAATGTATCTGGCCTGATGCCCTTAAGCGAGCGGATATTAAACCAGTTTTCAAATCTCTATGCAGACATACTACTTCCAATTATAGGCCCATATCTCTGATTTCTAACTTTGCCAAAATTTTTGAAAAAGTTTTATACCGCAGAATTCTGAACTTCATCAACAGTTGCCAGATTCTAGCTACTAAGCAATTTGGATTTATGAAAAATGTGGGCACTAGTGATGCGCTACAGCATCTATCCAACATAATTTATAAGCAACTTGATCGTAGCATTCCTATTGCAGTTATTTTCTTGGATCTAGCAAAGGCTTTTGATACTGTGAGTCACAAAATTTTATCAGATAAACTGTACAATTATGGTCTTAGGGGTAATGCTCATAAGTTGACTTTGAGTTATTTGCAAAACAGAAAACAGCGAGTTAAATTAAATGGTTCTTTTAGCGATTTTTGTGAGGTTAAAACAGGAGTTCCCCAAGGCACAATCCTTGGACCTTTGTTTTTTCTCTTGTATATAAATGATCTTTTAATAGATTTACCTCAAGATACGGTCCTGTCTTTTGCTGATGATACAGCAGTTATATCTACTGACAAAAGCTGGCAACTTGTTCAAACAAAAATGAACTATCACCTTGATAATATTGCTGAATGGTTAGCACTTAATGAATTATCACTTAATGTAGACAAAACGGTTTTCATTGCTTTCGGTAATTACTGTGATAGTGTACCACCAAACTTAGATATACAAATTAATGGATCAAAACTTCGTCGTGTGGAAACTTGCAAATACCTTGGAATAATTATTGATTATCGGATGCGGTGGCTCAATCATATTCAGTTTATAGTTAATAAAACGAAATATATGACTTTTATCCTTCACAAATTTTCCAAAATCATGCTACCTCAAACTCTTCTAATGATTTACCATGCTTTTTTCACAGCATACCTAAATATGGTATTATTGCTTGGGGCGGTTGTTCGTCTTCACACAAAATCATGTTGCAAAAACTTCAATTAAAGTTGTTTCAAATAATTTTCAAAAACCATTCTCAAATTGGCAAAAAACCGCTTAGCTTGGATCAAATGTTTGCACTTGAATTACTTTGTTTTCATTTTAATGATTTAAAACTTAAATATAATATTTCAAAGAGTATTACGACCTTCGGCTTATGCGTTCATGCTCTAACCACTAGACCACATGACCGATGTTTCATTCAGTTTTGATTTCAGTTTGTTTCCAATGTTGTTAATTTTGAATGCAGTTCCTCGAAGGCCATAAAATATTAAGACACATTCAGAGAAAACTTACGAATAACCTACTAACAGTGACAAATACTGACAAAGGCCAAAATACGGTGATCTTAAAAGAAACGGACTACGTATAAAAAATAATAAACTTCATGAACTCCAACAGATATGAACTAACAAGCAAAGACCCGACTAATAAGTTTCAAGCAGACTGACGTACTACTATGTTCTCCTTTAATCAATCCTCCTAATGCTAAGTACCGCTACATGAACCAAATCCATCCGCACCTCTACATGTCTATACCCGTCGCTGTAACACTGACCATGCTAAAAGAAAAACGTTTATTCAACAACAGCCAACGATTCACAGACCAACTACTCAATCTCATAAAGACCACAAGCAAGCAGAACTGTTATAAGTTCAGTAATAACACATATATCGCCAAGGACGGTTTGGGTATGGGACATCCAATGTTGTCAATAATGTCAGAAATATTCTCACAACCTCTGGAAGTCTTTGTGCCTAAAATTACAGACGATATGTGAATGACTGTTTCATCGTTATTGATTCACAAGAAAATCAACAAGACAAACTACTTACCTATATGAATGAACTACACCCGAATATAAATTACACCATCGGGCAAGAAACAAATGGACAACTCAACTATATCGACTAACCGTGACACGCGAACAAACACGATTAAACTACCAACTATACCGGAGACCAACCACAACTGATCATACCATGCACGTAACTTCTAACCACCTCACACAATATAACCTAGCAGTATACATATCGATGATGCAGTGACTCTAATCCATCCCCATCACTCCTACTAACTACTCTAACGAACTAAACAATATTTACAGAATAACTAATAACAGATACAAACAACATGACATTGGCCAACTTAGTACACAGTACAAACTTACAGAGGAACGTCAACGAAATGAAATGCATCAAAACGGCCAACAGTGGATTTCGGAAACATACGTAGCCAAAGAGACATACAAACTATCAAACTTTCTTAAGAAATATTGTAGAAACTGCAGACTACACTCAAAACTCAGAACAGCATTGGAAACAAACTGTAGCCAAGACTGAATGACACATCAATATACGAGAACTGCGGCATATACAAACTGAGATACAAGAACTGCGACATGGTATCCATAGGGACAGCACAAAAACTAACGAAAAGATACAGAGAGCACTTTCGATCTTTCTTACAAAACAAGGCAGACTCCAACTACGCAACTAACCTACAAAACCACGCACACGAATCGGACGATATGACAAACTCTATGAATTTTTACACAAACAAAGCGAAGGACCGAGACTTTGAATCGTAGAACACTTGAAATATATTAACATAGAAAGACAGACGGTAGCATTATCAACGAACAACTTATTACAAATGTAATGATTTTCTACCTTTTAGGATCGAACGCGGAACCGACCTCTCATCGGTTCTAGACGTTAAGTCTGAGTAGTGCCAACGGATGGTACCAACAGGTCAACCAATCCGTGCACCGTAACCCATTCACGCGGTGACTGCTTGTCGGCCAGCTAGTTCGGAGAGGATTTCGGTCGCGGGTCTCCGAATGGGTTACGCTCAATTACAATATTTCAGTCACCTGAACATGCCCGTTTTCCAAACGCGTCAACAATTACTCATCCAGAACGGGAAACCTACGTTACGTTAATTCTGGATGTGATCTCTCCACAGATCTCAAATCAAAAACGCTACAAAATCCCATAGGCGCGTTACCGAATCACCGACGCGGTACCGAAAAATATGCTACTCGAAATTAAACCGACGAAAACTACTCTAATGAAGTGACGAAACAATCAAAGGTACCGCGTACCGCGCGCGACGCGAAACCGACTTCAGCGGATTTGTCGAAACCCTATCCTCGCGACGGCATACCTACCCTACACTCTCTGTTCCCACTGAAAAAGAACGAGCCACTGAAAAGGAAAGTCGTGGTTAAAGTTTTAGCAATCCATTTTTAATTATTTCTAATTTCGATACAATCTGATCATATAGATATTCAAGAGAATTTTAAATAATATTAGAGTACATTACAGAAATC
This sequence comes from Odontomyia ornata, assembly GCA_963969285.1. Lineage (NCBI taxonomy): Eukaryota > Metazoa > Arthropoda > Insecta > Diptera > Stratiomyidae > Odontomyia > Odontomyia ornata. The sequence continues at coordinate 114,175,078 of OZ017741.1, forward strand.
ATACTTGAGAATATTTAATGTTTAAATTTTGTTTTTTGTATGACATAGTTTCCTTTTGTTTTATAATAGCGTAATAGCAATATATAGTTTTGGCTTAGTAATTTTTCTGGTTTATTTTACTTTATTTTATAAAAAAAAAATGTTGTACTAAAAATAACGGAACAACTAATGATCGAATAATTAACAGGATTTTTGTTTTTTTCTTCCCCAGATAGTTATTTTTCAATGCCTTAGATTCTTTCATTTCTTGGAATTTTTCTTATATTTTATTCTTTGAATTCAAGGATATATGTCGAAAACCTAAATTTGCATTTACCAAACCGATAAGAAATTCATGCTTCGAACAATACTAAAAAGAAGCATATGAGCATTTAAACTAAATCGTTTTCTTAAAAACTAAATGATTATTTGCAATAATAGAATATGGATCGAAAACAAAAGACAAAAGGAACCTTCTAGTAGAAAATTTTGTTTGAAAAATTAAATACATTGTATATGCATGTATGTGTGTTAAGGTTATGTGTGTATTAAAAATTAAACAAGACTTTAATAAAAAACTATTATCCCTAAAAATGTATTCACATTTCTTTATTACTTTTATACCCTACTTATTTTATTATTATTAGGGTCACCCAAATTAAACGCGAAAAACGCGACGCGACCAAATTCCCGTGAATTTGGTTTAGGTACATACGAAATCACGATTGACCTTTTGTTTGTTTCAATTAATTTTAAGCAAACTTATGTTTTCATTTTAAAGGACTATTGTTCTTAACCTGCTAACATAAAATGGGAACTTTCGTCAAAATACAAATCAATCATTCACTACTATTGGTTACCCTCATCATAATCACATGTACATAAATCATTCCAGAATATCACGAATCTTGGCTTATATATGAAAAAAAATTTCAATTATAAGAATTGTGCCGTTTTGACTAGATTCCCATAGTATGATTTATGGTCGGTAGGCCGAAAGCGAACGAACGACGAGATTACCCGAGCGGATCTTAGTGCGGAGATCCAAATGCACGCGACGAAAAAAAACCGACGATCACAACGAGTTTTTATTTCCCCGAAAATTTTATTTATTAACGTATCAGTTATTTGTTCTACTTGCTATCGAGTTCTTTTATTTTTACCACTTCCATTACATGCTGCTCTAATTTAAAGATTTTTCCCAAGAAATAATCAAATGTAGATCTTCTGTCAATGGACTCCATACAATTGTAAGTACAAGTCAACTGGATTAGAAAAAAAAATAATTTTTAAGAACTTCTTCAGTTTTATCGGCAAGACTGAACGATAGGCTGCATTAGTTTCTATTGGCTCTTTAAGTTTTTAATTTCCACTGGATAAGATCAACTCAACGCTTGTTTCTTGCATTGTATTGAGCATTTGACAATCTCCTACTAGATCGCAACAAAGAATGAATAATATCATGACCATTACTTTGTTCTATACAAGCCTATGTTTTCAAGTTAATGAAAGGTAACATTTTTAGAATTTAACTATTAGATATAATACAAGGACTGTTTACATTATTATAAAACAATAGTTTTAAAACAATACCGTATGCGCGTCAAGCGCTATCAATAGGCACATAAAGGTGTTGGTAATTTTACATACAAAAGTCCAATAGTCTAAGAGGTCGACTTAGATTTATACATTTCTATTTAACTCATCACGAAAAATTTATTCTTTATTGCGCTCACATGTTTCAGTTCTTTTGATTCTTTGATCGCCTCGAATTATAGCACCGCTTTGAACTATAACTTTCCCACTCAAGACAATGTTCTGAGATCCACAGAGGACAGTTTGCCGACTTAATTTATTACCCGAAGACGTTTCAACATATTCATCGCGACTGTAATACAAATCAGGAACTTCCATGATATGCGGCGCCGAACGATTGGACCGCCGGAAACTTGCTTTGGAAATGAAGTCTTTGAGCAATGGTTTTATTCTCAAAGAATCAAATATATACTTTCGCTTTCAGTCGGTAAAATACGCCGGGCGGAATATAAACACTGCCCAATGAATACCGATATTTGACCCGGTCTGCAGAACTGACACAAATAATAATCACACAACTAGGCAATCATGGATGTCCAAGAGATATTTCTTGCTAGGCCATCGAGTCTACTTGTGCTAGACAACCCAGCAACCCCATATGCCTCATTTCCTATAATAAATCCCGATACTTAGCTGGGCAAATTGGGATCCTCCACAGCCTCCTTGAGCAGTAACAATTTGTCCTGTCAGTGCCTGATTGTGTGATGGTGTTGTTGATGGCGAACTACCATCATTAATAGATTGATTCGACACCTTTGTCGCGACAATTGTTGCTTCAGCACCGACTGTGGCTGCTACGACATCTTGCGCGTTATGTATAACCTTGAAATTCCGATAGTAACTGCTGTTGTGGTTCCGAAGGGACTAGGTGTATTTCCACTCAATGGGTGGGTAGATTGTTAGGCGGGTCGAAGGCTGAGGCGCTTCGACGACGAGGGGGCGATGAACTGTAATCAGAACATGGTAAGGCATTTGTCGACGTAAGCCGAACGAAAAAAATATTACCTCTTACTAGTTTTTCATCACATCTAGGACCGCGCCAAGTCGCTACCGACACCACACCATGACACGTTCTGGACGACGTCGAAGAAAAACGTTTTATGTCGCGCGCACAGTTTTGCAATAATAACGAAATTGTCTACTTGTACGCCTTCGCCTCCATGTGGCTGTCAAATGCACCGGTTGTCACATCGGACAAAACAGCTGTGTGTGGAATGGCACGCCACATGGCGGCAATGTGCCTCTCCATTTGTCGCCAGTGGCATAGTTTTCGATGGCCACGGTGGAGGGGCATTTCCAGATGGATTTGTCTCGAAATGTGTCGGGGTTTGGATTAATTTTATATTTCGAATATTTATATCCACAGATCTAAATATTTGGACAGAAAAAAAAATATTTTCTGCGCAACGATATCCGCACGACAGATGAAGTCCGCTGGCACTTCGAGGACATATCCAACTGGCCGGTTGCAAGGGTTCGGGATCGAAATCACTTTGATTCCCGGGCGTAGGCGTCACATTACACATTTCCCCCCCCAAAATCGAAGTAATTACGATCCCGTCTCCTATATAAAAGGTCTTGGTTAGGGCCGTGGCGGGTCGAAGGTCGGTTCCGAGGAATAAGCTACACCCATGTTCGTGAAGACTCGACAGTGACTATATAGTAGGGAGTCAGGTGTCATTCGGAGGTCTTCGTCTAAGCAGAGATTGGGGTAAGCCAAGGTTTCTCGTGGGAAATAGTTGCACTTCATCGTCTAAGGTCTTTTGCGTGGTAAATTCCCAGGGTTTTACCAGTCATGTCTGCGATGAGGTATCGGGTGGGGCTTATTACTTGTAGGACTCGACATTTCACGAATTTCTTGTCTAGTTTGGCATTGTAATGTCGGGTGGCATCGCTCTGCCGGAAGTTTCGACGATATATTTCGTCGCCTATCTTAAAGCCAGAAGGATGAGATCGCAAGTTGTACCGCTCCTCTCCCATCCGTCTACTTTCTTCAATCTTCTCCCGCAGTTGATCTCGCAGAAGTTGGAGCTTTTCGTGCGGTTCCAGAACCACGATTGGGTCCTCTAGCGATTTCAGCTGCCGCAATAGCCGGTAAGCGCTCCCATGACAGATCATGTACTGCCCGAACAATGCGAAATACGGCGAAATGCCGGTAGTGGCGTGGTACGACGAGCGCAGCGCACTAGTGATGGCGGACAATTTGCAATCCCAGTCCTTCTGATTCGGATGGACATAGGCGCGGATGGCCGCTATGAGCGTACGGTTCAGTCGTTTGGATGCGTTGGCTTGTGGTGAATAGACGGCAGTTCGTTGGTGGATGATGCCGTATTTGGACATTAGGTCCCGGAACTTGCTGGAGGTGAACTGGACCCCATTGTCGGAGACAAGTTTCTCCGGAACTCCAAACATGTGAAAGACTCGGTTCTCCAAGAAGCTGATTATAGGTCCAGTGTGCATGTTACGTAGTGGTTCTATGATAGGGAATTTAGAGAGCTGGTCCAGGACCACGACAGCTCCCGTGTGACCAGAAGCAGATCGAGGGTAAGGACCGATAAGATCAATGTACAAGCGCTGGAACACGCGTTCGGGGACCTCAACCTTACCCATGGGTGGCCGAAGAATGGTGTTGGGCGCTTTAGTGCACTTGCATAGCTCACAAGAGGCTACGTACGCTTTTATCTGTTGTGCCATCTTAGGCCAAAAGAAACAGGTTTTCAACCGCCTAAGTGTACGACCGTATCCGCCGTGCGCACTCGATGGGTGGTCATGAGCCCGTCTGATAAGATCAGTGGTTAATTCTTCGGGCACCCACAACTTCCACTGTTCTTCTTCTTGTATGGGTTCTCCGGATGCGTGTCCCATCCGCTTATAAATAAATCCATCCGTCAACCGCAGTTCAGGAAGCTGGGGCTGTTGATTCTGGATAGTGTGAATCAGTTGTGTGTAGGTTGCTGACTTGAAGGCAGGATGGTCCAAATCGATCAATTGGGGGCTGTCGTCCTCTTGGACCAACTCGGCTCCTTCAGGGGCGAACATTCTGGATAGGGTGTCGGGGACTACATGCTGGCTTCCTTTTCGGTGGCGGATTGTGAAGTCAAATGCCTGTAATTTCAGTGCCCACCTGGCCAATCTGCCGTTGAGATCAGTCTGGCTCATGAGCCATTTCAGAGAAGCGTGATCCGTAACGATTTCAAAGGTGTGTCCCTCCACATAGGCTCGGAAGCGTTTCACTGCCAACACCGCAGCTAGACATTCCTGCTCGGAGACCGTGTAATTTCGCTGGGCTGGGTTCAGCTTGTGAGACATGAAGGCTATAGGTCTCTCTTCGCCATCCTGTGCAACCTGGACTAAGACTGCTCCCACCCCATGTTGACTCGCGTCACAATGGATTGAGAACGGTTTGTCAAAGTCCGGGCTGTGCAGTACGGGGGCTGTAGTCAGACTCTTCTTTAGCTCTTCAAAGGCTCGCAAGCTGGGCTCTTCCCAGACGAATTTACGTCCCTTACGCAGCATGTCGGTCAAAGGAGTGGTAATGGTGGCATAGTCACGTACAAAACGCTGGTACCATCCGCATAAGCCTAAGAATCGGCGTAACTGTTTGGTGGTCTTGGGTAGTGGAAAAACGTCAATCGCTTGAGTCTTTTCCGGATCGGTCTTGATATGGCCATGCCCAATGATGTGACCTAAATACTTCACCTCCGTCATCACGAACTGGCTCTTCCGTATGTTGATGGTTAATCTTGCCCTCCGGATGTGTAGAGCCACCTCCTGAAGCAGGTCGATGTGTTCATCAAAGGTCTTGGTTATAAGCAACAGATCGTCCAAGTAAACGAAAACTTGGTGCCGCAAATGAGGTGGTATCACCTTGTCCATAAGGCGCGTCATTGTTTGGGGGGCATTACACAATCCGAATGGCATGGTCACGAATTGATATAAGGGCCGGCCTGGGACTGTGAAGGCTGTTTTCTCCTTTGAACCGGGGTCTAAAGGAATTTGCCAGAAGGCGTCCTTGAGGTCTAAGCTCGTGATGAAATGGGCTTTAGGCAATCGACTCAAAATGCCTTCGATCAACGGTAGAGGATATGCGTCCTTGACGGTGACGGCGTTCAAGCGTCTAGCATCTAAGCATAACCGGACCTTGTTCGGCTTGACAACTAAGGTGACTGGGGAAGCCCACGCGCTCTGTGATTCTTCGATTACGCCTAATGCTAGCATTCGATCCACTTCGGCATATAACGATTTTTCCTTCGCCGGAGATATGGCAAAATGTCTCTGTTTTATGGGTTTAGCGTCCCCCACATCTATAGTGTGGAACACCAGGGCAGTCCGCCCGAGACCTTCTTTCTCATGCGATGGAAAAGCCGATATAGCCGAGTCTAGACGCAGTTGCTGATTTACATCCAGAGTATGTCGTAGTAAGTTAGTGGGTTGAGATTGGTCAGGAGCTGGGGTGACGGACTCCAGGGTCGTACCGGAAAATAGTGCCGGAGCCAAGTTAAATTTTCGAACGAAATCCACTCCTAGGTAAAGATTCTGGGTTAACTGAGGTATGATGAAAAATTCCATGGGTTTAGTTACTCCTTTAAAGGTGACATCCGTCATAATTTTTCCCACTACAGAGTGACGAGTTCCGTCCGCCATGCTTAACCAGGAGGTGAAATGACGGATTTGGTCCGCGTGCCTTGCCAGTACCTCCCCTGCAAACTCGGCCGATATGCAATTCACACTGGCTCCCGTATCGACTAAGCCTGACACTCGTTTTTGCAGGAGGTGTACTGACGCATATGGCCGAACATCATCCCTCAATAATTCGTCTAAGTGCATGTCCTTCAACACTTTCCTCGACTGCCTGACTTTTCTCCAGAAGCTCCGCATCCGACGCGTGGCTCGCTTGCTTCGCGGTGGGACATTTGTGGACAACTCCTCATGGAAGATGCGCTGTCGAGTAGCCAAGTAATTCAGCAGCCTGACATGAAAAGGTTTTACATGCCAAGGAACTTTCGCCTCGCTATCATTCCCTTGCGCGTTGGCCTCGGCGAAGGACGGCGTCGGTTGTGGAACTTCGGGAGAACTGTGTTTAGCGGTGCGAGTCAGCAGAGTTGGAGTTCTGTTGGGAGCTGGGTCATAGCTAGTGATGAGGTCTGGATTGGTTCGTCCGGGGTTTAGGAGTGCCGACGGGTGGTCGCGGCACTCGGTGGCAAGTTTTTTCGCCCTTTGCAATTTGCACAGTCAGGTGCGTATGTGTCGGCCTTCCCGCAGCGGTAGCAGAAAAGCGTCGGCTCCGCTGGACATGCATAGAACCGATGTCCCGGTTGTCGGCAGTTCCAGCAGACCGTCGGGCTTGTAATTGCTTCAAGGGAGGGTCGATCAATCAAGGCTGGGTCCTCAAGCTCCGGTGGTACTCCGCTCCTCGGTACTGGTACTGGATCAGCAAGCAGGTGGTCTGCTGCCATCAACTCCGCGGTATGATGATTTCGGGGATTTGGTCCCGTTATGCGAGGTTGTTGACGGAAGGTACCTCGTCGCTCATCCAAGTGTTCTTGTCTACGGGCATGGAGGCGCAATCCCTGTATGGTGTTGATGGGAAAATGTAGAAGGCTGTTCTGGAGATCCCAGCGCATGTTCTCTCTGATAATTTCTACCAGTTCGTCCTCGGGCATGGTATTTCGCAAGCGAGTGCTCAATCTCACTATACTGGTGTAGTACTGGTCGAACGGTTCGTGAGCGCCTTGTTTCCGTTTCTTTATTTGCTCCCTTAGCTCTCTCTCAGTGAAGCCATCCTCAAATCGATTGCGGAAGGCTGCACTGAAAGAGTGCCAAGTGGGACGTGGCGTTGATTCTTTAAAGCTCCAGTACCAGTCGGCAGCGTCGCCGCTGAACAAAAGATGTGCATGCCGGAGGAAGGCCGAGGAATCACCTCCCAGGGTGCTGGATACCAACGCCTGAATCCGGAAAAGGAACCGGTCCGCCGATATCAAATCGTTGAACCCTGTAAAGTTCAGGCGTCAACTCTCCATGATACGAGGCGTCGGGTCTCGAAAAAGTGTCAATGCGTTCCCGGGGGGAATCACATCCTCGATTGACCTGTTGTACTGAACGGCCTCGAGGGCTGGAGGTACCAACGGAGGTCCGGTACTGTGTCGTGGTCTATATTCGGGAGCTCTGGGATCCATTCCAGAGTTCCTTGGAGGTGGGACCCATTGCTCGGATTGTCGGGAGGGGGGCATCGCCACACTGAGATTGGGTTCCCAGCCAAGCGGAGTTCTCACGCGACTGGGTGGTTGGCTCATAGGGAGATTCTGGAGCTTTCCCTCCAGGTTGCCGATCCTCTCCGACATATCCCTCATCAACGCCACGAGGGTGTCAATGGAGTGGGCGGACGGCATGGGTGTCACCTCGGACACGACACTTGCGGCCGGAACTTCACCGCCTACGGCTCCTTGCAGGTCTAAAAGTGGTTGGGACTGTTCGGCCTCTGGAACTCCGTTCGCCACTGCTCCGCGCGTTGGTAGGGGCGTTCCGATGGGGACGTCTAGGGCAGACCGCTCGATGGGTCGCCGACATAATGGGCAACTCTCTGACGTGAGGAGGAGCTGTTGTACACAGGCACGATGGAATAGATGTCCACAATCCAATCGCACGCTGTGTACGCCCTCCACTACGTCTTCGAAGCAGATCCCGCAGTTCGCGGGTTGGACCGTTTTGGATCGGGTCCACCGCTTATCGGGGGTCCGCTTTGTTGCCATTTTTGTTCTTGCTGGGTGTGTTTGATCCTAGATTTTACTGAAATGGAGAAAGAGAAAAAAAAATGTAAATGTAACTATTCCTAACTTATAAGTACTTTAGTGGCCGATAGTGGCGAGCTATTACAATAAGATATAAAAAAAATTTATTTGATATACACTTTCCTTTCCAGCGGTCGACTCCTCCAACGGGAAAAGAGAGTGCGTGGTAATCTGCCGAAGAAAGGGTGCTTTTGGTCGATTTACAAAATTTATCCACTAAACCCTCATACATTACAAAAAAACCGTCTCTAAACTACGTTAAAGTGACTCGACGAGACAAGTGGTAGAGCTACCGTAACGACTTTGTACGCGGTCAAAATTCCCGACGCGTGGAAGCATTCCGGGCTTCGCAACTCCAGCATACGCCACCGAACGTTGAACCGATACCACTCGTCTATCACGCATACGAAATAATTAGAATCCTTCCGCGACATAAAGGCAAGGTAGCCTTCTATTTTCTTGAGAGTCCATGCTGATAGGTAAACCCATCAGGCTGGCAGTTCCATCAAGAAAATAGAAGGTCCTTACAGGGGTTAGCCTGGGACAACACATTGGAAGGATTCTGTCGCGAGAAAAAAAAATCAAACAAAGGAGAGCGGAAGCTACAACTCACGTGAAGCGACTTCTAATGTGTATCACACAACTCCACTGCTCCTGATAGTGGGACTCGAGTACCAAAGTACCTTACATCCTCCGTAACGGACCAACTCGTCAGAAGATGCGAAGTTCTTTCCCCCTTAGGATGTTTTTGGCCCCACGTTGGGCGCCATTTGTAATGATTTTTTTTCCTTTCAGGATCGAACGCGGAACCGACCTCTCATCGGTTCTAGACGTTAAGTCTGAGTAGTGCCAACGGATGGTACCAACAGGTCAACCAATCCGTGCACCATAACCCATTCACGCGGTGACTGCTTGTCGGCCAGCTAGTTCGGAGAGGATTTCGGTCGCGGGTCTCCGAATGGGTTACGCTCAATTACAATATTTCAGTCACCTGAACATGCCCGTTTTCCAAACGCGTCAACAATTACTCATCCAGAACGGGAAACCTACGTTACGTTAATTCTGGATGTGATCTCTCCACAGATCTCAAATCAAAAACGCTACAAAATCCCATAGGCGCGTTACCGAATCACCGACGCGGTACCGAAAAATATGCTACTCGAAATTAAACCGACGAAAACTACTCTAATGAAGTGACGAAACAATCAAAGGTACCGCGTACCGCGCGCGACGCGAAACCGACTTCAGCGGATTTGTCGAAACCCTATCCTCGCGACGGCATACCTACCCTACACTCTCTGTTCCCACTGAAAAAGAACGAGCCACTGAAAAGGAAAGTCGTGGTTAAAGTTTTAGCAATCCATTTTTAATTATTTCTAATTTCGATACAATCTGATCATATAGATATTCAAGAGAATTTTAAATAATATTAGAGTACATTACAGAAATCATACTTGAGAATATTTAATGTTTAAATTTTGTTTTTTGTATGACATAGTTTCCTTTTGTTTTATAATAGCGTAATAGCAATATATAGTTTTGGCTTAGTAATTTTTCTGGTTTATTTTACTTTATTTTATAAAAAAAAAATGTTGTACTAAAAATAACGGAACAACTAATGATCGAATAATTAACAGGATTTTTGTTTTTTTCTTCCCCAGATAGTTATTTTTCAATGCCTTAGATTCTTTCATTTCTTGGAATTTTTCTTATATTTTATTCTTTGAATTCAAGGATATATGTCGAAAACCTAAATTTGCATTTACCAAACCGATAAGAAATTCATGCTTCGAACAATACTAAAAAGAAGCATATGAGCATTTAAACTAAATCGTTTTCTTAAAAACTAAATGATTATTTGCAATAATAGAATATGGATCGAAAACAAAAGACAAAAGGAACCTTCTAGTAGAAAATTTTGTTTGAAAAATTAAATACATTGTATATGCATGTATGTGTGTTAAGGTTATGTGTGTATTAAAAATTAAACAAGACTTTAATAAAAAACTATTATCCCTAAAAATGTGTTCACATTTCTTTATTACTTTTATACCCTACTTATTTTATTATTATTAGGGTCACCCGAATTAAACGCGAAAAACGCGACGCGACCAAATTCCCGTGAATTTGGTTTAGGTACATACGAAATCACGATTGACCTTTTGTTTGTTTCAATTAATTTTAAGCAAACTTATGTTTTCATTTTAAAGGACTATTGTTCTTAACCTGCTAACATAAAATGGGAACTTTCGTCAAAATACAAATCAATCATTCACTACTATTGGTTACCCTCATCATAATCACATGTACATAAATCATTCCAGAATATCACGAATCTTGGCTTATATATGAAAAAAAATTTCAATTATAAGAATTGTGCCGTTTTGACTAGATTCCCATAGTATGATTTATGGTCGGTAGGCCGAAAGCGAACGAACGACGAGATTACCCGAGCGGATCTTAGTGCGGAGATCCAAATGCACGCGACAAAAAAAAACCGACGATCACAACGAGTTTTTATTTCCCCGAAAATTTTATTTATTAACGTATCAGTTATTTGTTCTACTTGCTATCGAGTTCTTTTATTTTTACCACTTCCATTACATGCTGCTCTAATTTAAAGATTTTTCCCAAGAAATAATCAAATGTAGATCTTCTGTCAATGGACTCCATACAATTGTAAGTACAAGTCAACTGGATTAGAAAAAAAAATAATTTTTAAGAACTTCTTCAGTTTTATCGGCAAGACTGAACGATAGGCTGCATTAGTTTCTATTGGCTCTTTAAGTTTTTAATTTCCACTGGATAAGATCAACTCAACGCTTGTTTCTTGCATTGTATTGAGCATTTGACAATCTCCTACTAGATCGCAACAAAGAATGAATAATATCATGACCATTACTTTGTTCTATACAAGCCTATGTTTTCAAGTTAATGAAAGGTAACATTTTTAGAATTTAACTATTAGATATAATACAAGGACTGTTTACATTATTATAAAACAATAGTTTTAAAACAATACCGTATGCGCGTCAAGCGCTATCAATAGGCACATAAAGGTGTTGGTAATTTTACATACAAAAGTCCAATAGTCTAAGAGGTCGACTTAGATTTATACATTTCTATTTAACTCATCACGAAAAATTTATTCTTTATTGCGCTCACATGTTTCAGTTCTTTTGATTCTTTGATCGCCTCGAATTATAGCACCGCTTTGAACTATAACTTTCCCACTCAAGACAATGTTCTGAGATCCACAGAGGACAGTTTGCCGACTTAATTTATTACCCGAAGACGTTTCAACATATTCATTGCGACTGTAATACAAATCAGGAACTTCCATGATATGCGGCGCCGAACGATTGGACCGCCGGAAACTTGCTTTGGAAATGAAGTCTTTGAGCAATGGTTTTATTCTCAAAGAATCAAATATATACTTTCGCTTTCAGTCGGTAAAATACGCCGGGCGGAATATAAACACTGCCCAATGAATACCGATATTTGACCCGGTCTGCAGAACTGACACAAATAATAATCACACAACTAGGCAATCATGGATGTCCAAGAGATATTTCTTGCTAGGCCATCGAGTCTACTTGTGCTAGACAACCCAGCAACCCCATATGCCTCATTTCCTATAATAAATCCCGATACTTAGCTGGGCAAATTGGGATCCTCCACAGCCTCCTTGAGCAGTAACAATTTGTCCTGTCAGCGCCTGATTGTGTGATGGTGTTATTGATGGCGAACTACCATCATTAATAGATTGATTCGACACCTTTGTCGCGACAATTGTTGCTTCAGCACCGACTGTGGCTGCTACGACATCTTGCGCGTTATGTATAACCTTGAAATTCCGATAGTAACTGCTGTTGTGGTTCCGAAGGGACTAGGTGTATTTCCACTCAATGGGTGGGTAGATTGTTAGGCGGGTCGAAGGCTGAGGCGCTTCGACGACGAGGGGGCGATGAACTGTAATCAGAACATGGTAAGGCATTTGTCGACGTAAGCCGAACGAAAAAAATATTACCTCTTACTAGTTTTTCATCACATCTAGGACCGCGCCAAGTCGCTACCGACACCACACCATGACACGTTCTGGACGACGTCGAAGAAAAACGTTTTATGTCGCGCGAGTTACATGCACAGAAACCCTTACCGGCTAACAACCCCACATCCGCCATAGACAGCTAAGATCATCTTCATATTTCACATAACTTTAAATTCCCAGACTCTTGTTTGCGCTAAATTCATATTACACATATTTTGTCTTTCCCACACTTTGCTCGTTGAATAAAATCATAGTTCATATTACCAACACGTTCCCGCAAAATTGCACTTTTCGAAAAAGCAAATAATAAATTTTAATGAAATGTACTTTCAGTCTGTAATTGGCGTTATTAAAATCGAGTCGAAATATCAAAATCTGAGTTTCATTTATTTTTTTTCTTAACATAAAGTCTATTACACTTAATTGGCGCAGTCGGGTCTAAGGCGGCGGCGGATAGAAAATTTCAATTACATCCGACGGTTAATCGGAAAATAATAGTTCGAAAGATCTACCGAAAACATTAAAGTTATCGAAAGTAGAAAACTAGTGAACTTGTGGTCTATTGTAGTGCATCCGACGGATTTTCGGGAAGAACCAGCTCGACGGAAAATCGAACAAATGTTCTAAGTGCTACAAGTGCCGCGAAAGTTTAAGAAAATTTCTAGCGCTTCTGTGACGGAACATTCGGACTCGAACATTCAGAACTAGTGGTACGACGGTTTATCGAACCCGAGTCGAAAAATACCAAAATGAGGATAATCATCATCTTCTGGTAAGTCGAGATTTTGTTTCCTATGCCACCGATCCCTAGAAAGAAATCCACCTCCAGCCCTTACACTATTCTCCCAAGTAGATTTAGAAATTCAAACCTTATGAATGAAGAACTAGAAATTATTTCAGAGAATTTAATTAGTGAAACAGGTGAAAATCTAGTGCGTGTTGATATTGCTTCCGATAGTTGCATTGATAATAATTCAGTGAATAGTGCTCTTGCAAATAATTCTTGTAACAATTTAAACCCTAATATGGCTGAGCCCGGTAACCAAACTATTACGGTGACGACTACCGACATTTTTAATTCTCTTAGAGTTCCCGACGCGATCAAGGACTTACCAAGATTTGACGGGAATCCTCGACTTTTATTTGATTTCCTCGACAATGTTGACGAAATCCTCAATCTCATCAGTGTGACAAGTGGTACAGGTTACGGCCAACTCCTTCTGAGAGCCATAAGAAATAAAGTTGTGGGTGAAGCCAATGAGGTTTTGAACATGTATGGTACGCCTCTAGATTGGGATAAAATCAAAGAAAATTTGATTCTTCATTATTCAGATAAGAGAAATGAAACCTCTCTTATCAGAGACCTTCACGGTCTACGCCAAGGCAATGACTCAGTACAGAAGTTTTACAGTGAAATCGTCGAAATACTCTCAAGTATGAACAACCATGTAAATATACATGAAAAAGATGCCAACGTAATAGCGGCAAAGAAATCGTTATTTTCGGAAATGTGTTTGAACCGATTTCTATCTGGACTTAAAGAGCCACTAGGCTCTACTATCCGCGCTATGAAACCGGAATCCCTAGCTGGAGCGTACGCTTACTGTATCAAAGAACAGAATATATTTTATACTAATTCTAACTCGGATCGACAATTTCTACACATAAACCATTTAAAACCACGCCCTCAGAATACAGACCTAGTACCAAAACTTAAACTACCACAACTAATTCCCCGAACAAATAGTAACACTAAATTTCCTATGATTCAACCACTTAATCTGTTATCACAAAAACCGTTTTTTCCAAGCCCTTATCCACAGCGTTTTAATCAACAACCACTATTTGGGCATCCAGTCAACAACCTAACGGGGCTTCAAAGATACCCGGCTACAAATCCAAATTTTAACCACGGGCCAAACTTCGGACTAAATAATCAAAGGCCAAACTTATTCCCCAATAATTTCAATTTCCAGCAAAATCAAAATGTATTCAATAGGCCGAATAACCAGCCACTAAACAAGCCTGAACCTATGGATATTTCTGGCACAATTAGAAGAAATCAAACCCAGCCTTACCCTCAAAAGAATAATTACTTTAGACCTCATCAAACAGCCCCAAGATACACGGTTAAGGAACTATTTAACGTATCAGAACAGAACAACCCAGACTACAACGAATATACCCAAGACGAAACTGAACCTCAAAACACTACCCTGATGCAAAATCCCCAATATGTGGACTACATAGACAATATACAAGAAAGTTATAACGAACCCCTTAATTATTACATCCCTTATGATTTGAACTACACCCAAAATGAAAACCCACCAAACATAGAAATAGATGAGGAAAATTTTCAATCGAGTGCCACAACAAGCCAATCGGGTACTTAGACATAAACAAACACGGTAATACACTCCCTTATATTCAAATTTCTTCCCCTTTTGGACGGCCACTAAAATTTTTGATCGATACCGGTGCTTCCTCCTCATTCATTAATCCCGAGTATGTAGACCCACGTGATATTAAAGTGACGAAACCTATCTCAATAACAACAATCTTTAGCAGACATGAAGTAAAGGATGAAATCACCCTTCCTAACTTCATAGAATTTAATCACCCAGGTAAAACAAGATTTTTAATTTTCAAATTCCATGGCTATTTTGATGGGCTACTTGGAGTCGACGCATTAACCAAATTAGGGGCAAAAGTTGACTTAGCAAATAAATTATTAATAACCAGTCATGCATCAATCCCGTTAAATTTCAAACCCAACTTTATGTCTGCAAAATATGTCATACCCCCACTATCGAAACTTATCACTAAGCTACCTGTAGATGTACAGAATGGGGACATTTTTATTAAAACCATCCAAATCACCCCAGAAATATTAGTCTCCGAAGGTATTTACCGAGCTATCGATTGGTATGCCCCGATCGAAGTAAACAATATATCCAAAACTGAAAAGGTACTTTTCATCGAGCAACCATTAATGGCTGAAAGTATTTCAGATAAATATGAACAAATAAATAACGTCGAGATAACCTATGAACGAAACCCACATATCGAGGACACAAGAGATATCATCGAACTATTACGCACATCCCATCTTAACATTGAGGAAAAGAAACTATTACTCAAAATCTGTCGTCAGTACGATGACATTTTCTTAAAAAACGACCAGGATCTAACATTTACCAACCAAGTTAAGCATCGAATTAGAACCACGGATGACATCCCTATTTATACAAAATCGTATAGATACCCTTACGTACACAAACAGGAAGTCCGTAAACAAATAGAGGACATGCTGAAACAAGAAATTATTCGGCCGAGCTACTCCCCATGGAGCTCTCCTGTATGGATTGTGCCGAAGAAGCAAGATGCAAGTGGTAAACAAAAGTGGAGATTGGTAATCGATTACAGAAAACTCAACGAGAAAACGATTACCGATAGATACCCACTCCCTAACATAAACGAAATTTTAGATAAACTAGGCAAGTCGATGTATTTCTCAACGCTAGACCTTGCTTCTGGATTTCACCAGATAGAAATGGACACCCGAGACATTCCAAAAACAGCGTTCACAGTAGAGGGTGGACATTACGAATACGTCCGAATGCCTTTTGGGCTAAAGAATGCCCCGCAACCTTTCAACGCGTCATGGACAACGTGTTGAAGGATCTCCAAGGAAAAATCTGTCTTGTCTATCTAGACGACATCATAATCTTTTCTACTTCCCTGCAGGAGCACGGTGAAAATTTAAGAAAGGTATTTCAAAAATTGCGAGAAGCGAATCTGAAAGTGCAACTTGATAAATCAGAATTCATGAAAAAAGAAATAGCCTTTCTTGGTCACATCGTAACAACCCACGGCATAAAGCCGAACCCGGAAAAGGTCCAAGCAATAATAGATTATCCTATACCAAGGACTCAAAAGGAGATAAAATCATTCCTTGGTCTCCTAGGATACTACCGTAAGTTCATCAAGGACTTCGCGAAACTCACAAAACCATTGACGGAATGTTTGAAAAAGGGACGCACCATTGATCTGAACGATCGCTACGTAAGAGCTTTTCGGGACTGCAAGGACCTCCTTATGAACGACCCCATATTACAACATCCTGATTTCAGCAAACCCTTTGTGTTAACGACGGATGCCAGCAACTTCGCAATTGGTGCCATTTTGTCGCAAGGCCCCATTGGCAGTGACCGGCCAATTTGCTTTGCCAGCAGGACGCTCACAGACTCGGAGATCAACTACTCCACTATTGAAAAAGAGTTGTTGGCTATTGTATGGGCGACAAAGTACTTTCGACCATATCTGTTCGGTAGGAAGTTCACGATCTTGACTGACCATAAACCACTTACGTGGATGATGAGCCTGAAGGACCCCAACTCGAGGTTGATTCGTTGGCGACTTAAACTCGAAGAGTTCGATTATGATGTCCATTATAAAAAAGGAAGCCAAAACAGCAACGCTGATGCCCTAAGTAGAATAAAAACATCAAAAACTATAACACCCATAAGCAAGACCGAGATAAATACTAACGAAAATACAACCACGCCCTCAAACATTTCAGCTCAAAGCACCTGTGGCACCACGATACATTCGGCAGAAGAAAATTTAAGCACAGGTATTCCAATCTCCGAAAGGCCCCTCAATGAATTCACACTGCAACTAATCTTGGAAAGGTCAGACGGACGACCACAAACTACAGTTGAAACACCCTTCAGAAACAAACAAAGACGAATAATCAAAATGCAAGATTTTTCCGAGCCAACCTTAACCGAAATTTTCAAGAAATACATTCCCCCTAACAAAGTGACCGCAATATTTTCTTCCGATGACATCTTTAAAATTATCCAAGAAATATACTCCAAACACTTTTCTCAATCCGGATGCTATAAACTAGTCAGATGCACCGAAAAACTCCGGGAAATTACTGAGAACGACGACCAAGATGCCCTCATCAACAGCTACCATCTAAACAATAATCATCGTGGTATCAACGAAACGTTGGGGCACCTTAAAAGAGACTATTACTTTCCCTTCATGAAAAATAAAATCTCTCAAATTATAAACAACTGTGAGAAGTGCCAAATCCTAAAATATGACCGGAACCCTCAGAAGCCAAAATTTCAAACACCCGAAACCCCCAACAAACCTTTAGACATCCTTCACATTGATATTTACACAATAAATAGACAATACATCTTGACAATAATTGACAAGTTTTCGAAATTCGCCGCAGCATACACCCTTCCCGCACGGAACAGTCTCTCCATAACCAAATCGCTAAAACACTACATTAGCCTACACGGTATTCCTCAAACTTTAATAACAGTAGTGACTGACCAAGGAACTGAGTTTACTTCATCCCTCTTTAAGGAATTCTGCACACAGTACGGTATCAACCATTCAGTTACCTCCTTTCAACAAACAACAAGTAATGCCCCTGTTGAAAGATTGCACTCCACACTAACCGAAATCTACAGAATAGTCCACGATAAACATAAAGATAAGGACCCAGTAGATATACTAAATGAAATAATTATCACCTACAACAATTCCATTCACTCTTCCACGAAACACACCCCTTATGAATTATTTTATGGTAGGACATATAAGTTTAATAAAAATATAACGCACAATAGCACCCATGAGTACTTAGAAAAGCTGAGAGAATTTCAATCGAAGCTACACCCCGAAATAAAACAGTTATTAGAAGAACAAGTCACTAAACGCAATGAGAAACTTAATTCCACTAGAGAAGACCCCGAAGAATGTCATGAAGGATCAATAGTTTATAGAAAAGAATGTCGACGTAATAAGATCACTCCTAGATTCTCGAAACATAAAGTCAAAGAAAATAAGCATATAACCATAATCTCAGATAAGAACCAAAAACTCCATAAATCCAAAATAAAAAGGAAACGTAAATTTCAGGTTAGCACTAACAACACAAGGACAAATAATGGACATACAGGACCTAACGAATAGCAACGGAGCCTTACCCATCAAACTAGGAAACGCACGACTAATCACCTCTTATAGTAATTTGATACACATAGTACGACTGAAAAACTACGAGGAAAACATCGAACGTATACAAGAGACACTCACAGCATTTACAAACATAACAGAACTCAACCCTTCCGTAAAAATCACAAAAGCTAAACTTACAGAAGTTCACCATAAACTGTTAAATATTATGCCCAACAAACGAACGAAAAGAGGACTGATCAACGGACTCGGTACAATAATAAAAACAATAACAGGCAATTTAGACAATAATGACGCTATCCACATCAACAACGAGATCAACAAAATCCTGAATAACGAAAACGACATGAAAAATGAACTAAACCAACAAACTAGATTAAACGAACAGATGATTAAGAGATTTGACAATATAACAGACCATATCAACCAACAACAGACGGCTATTACCGAGTACCTCAGCTATATTAATCGAAATTCCATCAATCAAATCCTAAAAGAAAACGAAAACTTGAAATACATACAATACTTAAATCAAATTAATTATAATATTGATTTACTTAACGATCATATCACTGGAATATCAGAAGCAATTATCTTTGCAAGATTAAATCTTATCTCGAGACTAATACTTAACCCAAATGAACTATCCGAAATACATTCAATTTTCGAAAACCAACAAGTAAGATTAAAATCAAATGAACACATCTACGAAATGCTAGGTCTACAGGCCTTTTCTAACGATTCAAATATCATCTTCAATGTCCGAATCCCTATCATCTCAAAAGAAAATTACTCCTTTTACCATGTCATACCGCTTCCGATCCTTAAAACAAAAACTATCATTACCAAACCCTATACCCTTCTCGATCCTAACCATATACAAAATCTCGACGATAAATGCCAGAACATCGAAGGAATATACTACTGCCATCAATCAACGCTTTGGAAGAAAAAAGAAGAGAACAATTGTGTCGCAAACATCATAAACAACAAACCAGCCCATTGCGAACTACACGACCGGGAATTCGAGACGGAAATCTTCGAACCGGAACCAAACCACCTCCTGTTTTTAAACGTCCCCACCATCACCATCACAACTACCTGTGGTCAAAAGGAAGTGAAAATCGAAGGAACTATCCTCATACGATTCAACAACTGTGAAATCAACGCAAATGGCATCAACTACACAGCTAAACAGCTAACCTACTGGGATGAAATTCACATCATCCCAACCCTGTTCTCCGAGGTAAACTCTACGTCAAGCAGTACCCGCAGCATCCAACTTGATGAATTGAAAAAGTACCAATTTATCAGGAAGAACCCCACAATCATCCAAAATTACATTGAGCAGAAGGAATTCTACACCGTACTTACCATCATCTCGAGCCTAATCATCATCATCTTCATTGCATATGCACTATTTCGGCAGACATCTAACAGGCATCACATACAACAGGATATCCCATCAGTCATAGCTCCTGCCAACGAACCTGCAAGGATCCAGTTCCTTTGGCCGTCGCCATTAACTAAGGGGGGAGGAGTTACATGCACAGAAACCCTTACCGGCTAACAACCCCACATCCGCCATAGACAGCCAAGATCATCTTCATATTTCACATAACTTTAAATTCCCAGACTCTTGTTTGCGCTAAATTCATATTACACATATTTTGTCTTTCCCACACTTTGCTCGTTGAATAAAATCATAGTTCATATTACCAACACGTTCCCGCAAAATTGCACTTTTCGAAAAAGCAAATAATAAATTTTAATGAAATGTACTTTCAGTCTGTAATTGGCGTTATTAAAATCGAGTCGAAATATCAAAATCTGAGTTTCATTTATTTTTTTTCTTAACATAAAGTCTATTAGACTTAATTCGCGCACAGTTTTGCAATAATAACGAAATTGTCTACTTGTACGCCTTCGCCTCCATGTGGCTGTCAAATGCACCGGTTGTCACATCGGACAAAACAGCTGTGTGTGGAATGGCACGCCACATGGCGGCAATGTGCCTCTCCATTTGTCGCCAGTGGCATAGTTTTTCGATGGCCACGGTGGAGGGGCATTTCCAGATGGATATGTCTCGAAATGTGTCGGGGTTTGGATTAATTTTATATTTCGAATATTTATATCCACAGATCTAAATATTTGGACAGAAAAAAAAATATTTTCTGCGCAACGATATCCGCACGACAGATGAAGTCCGCTGGCACTTCGAGGACATATCCATCTGGCCGGTTGCAAGGGTTCGGGATCGGAATCACTTCGATTCCCGGGCGTAGGCGTCACATTACACATTCCCCCCCCCAAAATCGAAGTAATTACGATCCCGTCTCCTATATAAAAGGTCTTGGTTAGGGCCGTGGCGGGTCGAAGGTCGGTTCCGAGGAATAGGCTACACCCATGTTCGTGAAGACTCGACAGTGACTATATAGTAGGGAGTCAGGTGTCATTCGGAGGTCTTCGTCTAAGCAGAGATTGGGGTAAGCCAAGGTTTCTCGTGGGAAATAGTTGCACTTCATCGTCTAAGGTCTTTTGCGTGGTAAATTCCCAGGGTTTTACCAGTCATGTCTGCGATGAGGTATCGGGTGGGGCTTATTACTTGTAGGACTCGACATTTCACGAATTTCTTGTCTAGTTTGGCATTGTAATGTCGGGTGGCATCGCTCTGCCGGAAGTTTCGACGATATATTTCGTCGCCTATCTTAAAGCCAGAAGGATGAGATCGCAAGTTGTACCGTTCCTCTCCCATCCGTCGACTTTCTTCAATCTTCTCCCGCAGTTGATCTCGCAGAAGTTGGAGCTTTTCGTGCGGTTCCAGAACCACGATTGGGTCCTCTAGCGATTTCAGCTGCCGCAATAGCCGGTAAGCGCTCCCATGACAGATCATGTACTGCCCGAACAATGCGAAATACGGCGAAATGCCGGTAGTGGCGTGGTACGACGAGCGCAGCGCACTAGTGATGGCGGACAATTTGCAATCCCAGTCCTTCTGATTCGGATGGACATAGGCGCGGATGGCCGCTATGAGCGTACGGTTCAGTCGTTTGGATGCGTTGGCTTGTGGTGAATAGACGGCAGTTCGTTGGTGGATGATGCCGTATTTGGACATTAGGTCCCGGAACTTGCTGGAGGTGAACTGGACCCCATTGTCGGAGACAAGTTTCTCCGGAACTCCAAACATGTGAAAGACTCGGTTCTCCAAGAAGCTGATTATAGGTCCAGTGTGCATGTTACGTAGTGGTTCTATGATAGGGAATTTAGAGAGCTGGTCCAGGACCACGACAGCTCCCGTGTGACCAGAAGCAGATCGAGGGTAAGGACCGATAAGATCAATGTACAAGCGCTGGAACACGCGTTCGGGGACCTCAACCTTACCCATGGGTGGCCGAAGAATGGTGTTGGGCGCTTTAGTGCACTTGCATAGCTCACAGGAGGCTACGTACGCTTTTATCTGTTGTGCCATCTTAGGCCAAAAGAAACAGGTTTTCAACCGCCTAAGTGTACGACCGTATCCGCCGTGCGCACTCGATGGGTGGTCATGAGCCCGTCTGATAAGATCAGTGGTTAATTCTTCGGGCACCCACAATTTCCACTGTTCTTCTTCTTGTATGGGTTCTCCGGATGCGTGTCCCATCCGCTTATAAATAAATCCATCCGTCAACCGCAGTTCAGGAAGCTGGGGCTGTTGATTCTGGATAGTGTGAATCAGTTGTGTGTAGGTTGCTGACTTGAAGGCAGGATGGTCCAAATCGATCAATTGGGGGCTGTCGTCCTCTTGGACCAACTCGGCTCCTTCAGGGGCGAACATTCTGGATAGGATGTCGGGGACTACATGCTGGCTTCCTTTTCGGTGGCGGATTGTGAAGTCAAATGCCTGTAATTTCAGTGCCCACCTGGCCAATCTGCCGTTGAGATCAGTCTGGCTCATGAGCCATTTCAGAGAAGCGTGATCCGTAACGATTTCAAAGGTGTGTCCCTCCACATAGGCTCGGAAGCGTTTCACTGCCAACACCGCAGCTAGACATTCCTGCTCGGAGACCGTGTAATTTCGCTGGGCTGGGTTCAGCTTGTGAGACATGAAGGCTATAGGTCTCTCTTCGCCATCCTGTGCAACCTGGACTAAGACTGCTCCCACCCCATGTTGACTCGCGTCACAATGGATTGAGAACGGTTTGTCAAAGTCCGGGCTGTGCAGTACGGGGGCTGTAGTCAGACTCTTCTTTAGCTCTTCAAAGGCTCGCAAGCTGGGCTCTTCCCAGACGAATTTACGTCCCTTACGCAGCATGTCGGTCAAAGGAGTGGTAATGGTGGCATAGTCACGTACAAAACGCTGGTACCATCCGCATAAACCTAAGAATCGGCGTAACTGTTTGGTGGTCTTGGGTAGTGGAAAAACGTCAATCGCTTGAGTCTTTTCCGGATCGGTCTTGATATGGCCATGCCCAATGATGTGACCTAAATACTTCACCTCCGTCATCACGAACTGGCTCTTCCGTATGTTGATGGTTAATCTTGCCCTCCGGATGTGTAGAGCCACCTCCTGAAGCAGGTCGATGTGTTCATCAAAGGTCTTGGTTATAAGCAACAGATCGTCCAAGTAAACGAAAACTTGGTGCCGCAAATGAGGTGGTATCACCTTGTCCATAAGGCGCGTCATTGTTTGGGGGGCATTACACAATCCGAATGGCATGGTCACGAATTGATATAAGGGCCGGCCTGGGACTGTGAAGGCTGTTTTCTCCTTTGAACCGGGGTCTAAAGGAATTTGCCAGAAGGCGTCCTTGAGGTCTAAGCTCGTGATGAAATGGGCTTTAGGCAATCGACTCAAAATGCCTTCGATCAACGGTAGAGGATATGCGTCCTTGACGGTGACGGCGTTCAAGCGTCTAGCATCTAAGCATAACCGGACCTTGTTCGGCTTGACAACTAAGGTGACTGGGGAAGCCCACGCGCTCTGTGATTCTTCGATTACGCCTAATGCTAGCATTCGATCCACTTCGGCATATAACGATTTTTCCTTCGCCGGAGATATGGCAAAATGTCTCTGTTTTATGGGTTTAGCGTCCCCCACATCTATAGTGTGGAACACCAGGGCAGTCCGCCCGAGACCTTCTTTCTCATGCGATGGAAAAGCCGATATAGCCGAATCTAGACGCAGTTGCTGATTTACATCCAGAGTATGTCGTAGTAAGTTAGTGGGTTGAGATTGGTCAGGAGCTGGGGTGACGGACTCCAGGGTCGTACCGGAAAATAGTGCCGGAGCCAAGTTAAATTTTCGAACGAAATCCACTCCTAGGTAAAGATTCTGGGTTAACTGAGGTATGATGAAAAATTCCATGGGTTTAGTTACTCCTTTAAAGGTGACATCCGTCATAATTTTTCCCACTACAGAGTGACGAGTTCCGTCCGCCATGCTTAACCAGGAGGTGAAATGACGGATTTGGTCCGCGTGCCTTGCCAGTACCTCCCCTGCAAACTCGGCCGATATGCAATTCACACTGGCTCCCGTATCGACTAAGCCTGACACTCGTTTTTGCAGGAGGTGTACTGACGCATATGGCCGAACATCATCCCTCAATAATTCGTCTAAGTGTATGTCCTTCAACACTTTCCTCGACTGCCTGACTTTTCTCCAGAAGCTCCGCATCCGACGCGTGGCTCGCTTGCTTCGCGGTGGGACATTTGTGGACAACTCCTCATGGAAGATGCGCTGTCGAGTAGCCAAATAATTCAGCAGCCTGACATGAAAAGGTTTTACATGCCAAGGAACTTTCGCCTCGCTATCATTCCCTTGCGCGTTGGCCTCGGCGAAGGACGGCGTCGGTTGTGGAACTTCGGGAGAACTGTGTTTAGCGGTGCGAGTCAGCAGAGTTGGAGTCCTGTTGGGAGCTGGGTCATAGCTAGTGATGAGGTCTGGATTGGTTCGTCCGGGGTTTAGGAGTGCCGACGGGTGGTCGCGGCACTCGGTGGCAAGTTTTTTCGCCCTTTGCAATTTGCACAGTCAGGTGCGTATGTGTCGGCCTTCCCGCAGCGGTAGCAGAAAAGCGTCGGCTCCGCTGGACATGCATAGAACCGATGTCCCGGTTGTCGGCAGTTCCAGCAGACCGTCGGGCTTGTAATTGCTTCAAGGGAGGGTCGATCAATCAAGGCTGGGTCCTCAAGCTCCGGTGGTACTCCGCTCCTCGGTACTGGTACTGGATCAGCAAGCAGGTGGTCTGCTGCCATCAACTCCGCGGTATGATGATTTCGGGGATTTGGTCCCGTTATGCGAGGTTGTGGACGGAAGGTACCTCGTCGCTCATCCAAGTGTTCTTGTCTACGGGCATGGAGGCGCAATCCCTGTATGGTGTTGATGGGAAAATGTAGAAGGCTGTTCTGGAGATCCCAGCGCATGTTCTCTCTGATAATTTCTACCAGTTCGTCCTCGGGCATGGTATTTCGCAAGCGAGTGCTCAATCTCACTATACTGGTGTAGTACTGGTCGAACGGTTCGTGAGCGCCTTGTTTCCGTTTCTTTATTTGCTCCCTTAGCTCTCTCTCAGTGAAGCCATCCTCAAATCGATTGCGGAAGGCTGCACTGAAAGAGTGCCAAGTGGGACGTGGTGTTGATTCTTTAAAGCTCCAGTACCAGTCGGCAGCGTCGCCGCTGAACAAAAGATGTGCATGCCGGAGGAAGGCCGAGGAATCACCTCCCAGGGTGCTGGATACCAACGCCTGAATCCGGAAAAGGAACCGGTCCGCCGATATCAAATCGTTGAACCCTGTAAAGTTCAGGCGCCAACTCTCCATGATACGAGGCGTCGGGTCTCGAAAAAGTGTCAATGCGTTCCCGGGGGGAATCACATCCTCGATTGACCTGTTGTACTGAACGGCCTCGGGGGCTGGAGGTACCAACGGAGGTCCGGTACTGTGTCGTGGTCTATATTCGGGAGCTCTGGGATCCATTCCAGAGTTCCTTGGAGGTGGGACCCATTGCTCGGATTGTCGGGAGGGGGGCATCGCCACACTGGGATTGGGTTCCCAGCCAAGCGGAGTTCTCACGCGACTGGGTGGTTGGCTCATAGGGAGATTCTGGAGCTTTCCCTCCAGGTTGCCGATCCTCTCCGACATATCCCTCATCAACGCCACGAGGGTGTCAATGGAGTGGGCGGAAGGCATGGGTGTCACCTCGGACACGACACTTGCGGCCGGAACTTCACCGCCTACGGCTCCTTGCAGGTCTAAAAGTGGTTGGGACGGTTCGGCCTCTGGAACTCCTTTCGCCACTGCTCCGCGCGTTGGTAGGGGCGTTCCGATGGGGACGTCTAGGGCAGACCGCTCGATGGGTCGCCGACATAATGGGCAACTCTCTGACGTGAGGAGGAGCTGTTGTACACAGGCACGATGGAATAGATGTCCACAATCCAATCGCACGCTGTGTACGCCCTCCACTACGTCTTCGAAGCAGATCCCGCAGTTCGCGGGTTGGACCGTTTTGGATCGGGTCCACCGCTTATCGGGGGTCCGCTTCGTTGCCATTTTTGTTCTTGCTGGGTGTGTTTGATCCTAGATTTTACTGAAATGGAGAAAGAGAAAAAAAAATGTAAATGTAACTATTCCTAACTTATAAGTACTTTAGTGGCCGATAGTGGCGAGCTATTACAATAAGATATAAAAAAAATTTATTTGATATACACTTTCCTTTCCAGCGGTCGACTCCTCCAACGGGAAAAGAGAGTGCGTGGTAATCTGCCGAAGAAAGGGTGCTTTTGGTCGATTTACAAAATTTATCCACTAAACCCTCATACATTACAAAAAACCGTCTCTAAACTACGTTAAAGTGACTCGACGAGACAAGTGGTAGAGCTACCGTAACGACTTTGTACGCGGTCAAAATTCCCGACGCGTGGAAGCATTCCGGGCTTCGCAACTCCAGCATACGCCACCGAACGTTGAACCGATACCACTCGTCTATCACGCATACGAAATAATTAGAATCCTTCCGCGACATAAAGGCAAGGTAGCCTTCTATTTTCTTGAGAGTCCATGCTGATAGGTAAACCCATCAGGCTGGCAGTTCCATCAAGAAAATAGAAGGTCCTTACAGGGGTTAACCTGGGACAACACATCGGAAGGATTCTGTCGCGAGAAAAAAAAATCAAACAAAGGAGAGCGGAAGCTACAACTCACGTGAAGCGACTTCTAATGTGTATCACACAACTCCACTGCTCCTGATAGTGGGACTCGAGTACCAAAGTATCTTACATCCTCCGTAACGGACCAACTCGTCAGAAGACGCGAAGTTCTTTCCCCCTTAGGATGTTTTTGGCCCCACGTTGGGCGCCATTTGTAATGATTTTTTTTCCTTTCAGGATCGAACGCGGAACCGACCTCTCATCGGTTCTAGACGTTAAGTCTGAGTAGTGCCAACGGATGGTACCAACAGGTCAACCAATCCGTGCACCGTAACCCATTCACGCGGTGACTGCTTGTCGGCCAGCTAGTTCGGAGAGGATTTCGGTCGCGGGTCTCCGAATGGGTTACGCTCAATTACAATATTTCAGTCACCTGAACATGCCCGTTTTCCAAACGCGTCAACAATTACTCATCCAGAACGGGAAACCTACGTTACGTTAATTCTGGATGTGATCTCTCCACAGATCTCAAATCAAAAACGCTACAAAATCCCATAGGCGCGTTACCGAATCACCGACGCGGTACCGAAAAATATGCTACTCGAAATTAAACCGACGAAAACTACTCTAATGAAGTGACGAAACAATCAAAGGTACCGCGTACCGCGCGCGACGCGAAACCGACTTCAGCGGATTTGTCGAAACCCTATCCTCGCGACGGCATACCTACCCTACACTCTCTGTTCCCACTGAAAAAGAACGAGCCACTGAAAAGGAAAGTCGTGGTTAAAGTTTTAGCAATCCATTTTTAATTATTTCTAATTTCGATACAATCTGATCATATAGATATTCAAGAGAATTTTAAATAATATTAGAGTACATTACAGAAATCATACTTGAGAATATTTAATGTTTAAATTTTGTTTTTTGTATGACATAGTTTCCTTTTGTTTTATAATAGCGTAATAGCAATATATAGTTTTGGCTTAGTAATTTTTTTGGTTTATTTTACTTTATTTTATAAAAAAAAATGTTGTACTAAAAATAACGGAACAACTAATGATCGAATAATTAACAGGATTTTTGTTTTTTTCTTCCCCAGATAGTTATTTTTCAATGCCTTAGATTCTTTCATTTCTTGGAATTTTTCTTATATTTATTTTATTCAAGGATATATGTCGAAAACCTAAATTTGCATTTACCAAACCGATAAGAAATTCATGCTTCGAACAATACTAAAAAGAAGCATATGAGCATTTAAACTAAATCGTTTTCTTAAAAACTAAATGATTATTTGCAATAATAGAATATGGATCGAAAACAAAAGACAAAAGGAACCTTCTAGTAGAAAATTTTGTTTGAAAAATTAAATACATTGTATATGCATGTATGTGTGTTAAGGTTATGTGTGTATTAAAAATTAAACAAGACTTTAATAAAAAACTATTATCCCTAAAAATGTGTTCACATTTCTTTATTACTTTTATACCCTACTTATTTTATTATTATTAGGGTCACCCGAATTAAACGCGAAAAACGCGACGCGACCAAATTCCCGTGAATTTGGTTTAGGTACATACGAAATCACGATTGACCTTTTGTTTGTTTCAATTAATTTTAAGCAAACTTATGTTTTCATTTTAAAGGACTATTGTTCTTAACCTGCTAACATAAAATGGGAACTTTCGTCAAAATACAAATCAATCATTCACTACTATTGGTTACCCTCATCATAATCACATGTACATAAATCATTCCAGAATTTCAATTTCAATTATAAGAATTGTGCCGTTTTGACTAGATTCCCATAGTATGATTTATGGTCGGTAGGCCGAAAGCGAACGAACGACGAGATTACCCGAGCGGATCTTAGTGCGGAGATCCAAATGCACGCGACGAAAAAAAACCGACGATCACAACGAGTTTTTATTTCCCCGAAAATTTTATTTATTAACGTATCAGTTATTTGTTCTACTTGCTATCGAGTTCTTTTATTTTTACCACTTCCATTACATGCTGCTCTAATTTAAAGATTTTTCCCAAGAAATAATCAAATGTAGATCTTCTGTCAATGGACTCCATACAATTGTAAGTACAAGTCAACTGGATTAGGAAAAAAAATAATTTTTAAGAACTTCTTCAGTTTTATCGGCAAGACTGAACGATAGGCTGCATTAGTTTCTATTGGCTCTTTAAGTTTTTAATTTCCACTGGATAAGATCAACTCAACGCTTGTTTCTTGCATTGTATTGAGCATTTGACAATCTCCTACTAGATCGCAACAAAGAATGAATAATATCATGACCATTACTTTGTTCTATACAAGCCTATGTTTTCAAGTTAATGAAAGGTAACATTTTTAGAATTTAACTATTAGATATAATACAAGGACTATTTACATTATTATAAAACAATAGTTTTAAAACAATACCGTATGCGCGTCAAGCGCTATCAATAGGCACATAAAGGTGTTGGTAATTTTACATACAAAAGTCCAATAGTCTAAGAGGTCGACTTAGATTTATACATTTCTATTTAACTCATCACGAAAAATTTATTCTTTATTGCGCTCTCATGTTTCAGTTCTTTTGATTCTTTGATCGCCTCGAATTATAGCACCGCTTTGAACTATAACTTTCCCACTCAAGACAATGTTCTGAGATCCACAGAGGACAGTTTGCCGACTTAATTTATTACCCGAAGACGTTTCAACATATTCATCGCGACTGTAATACAAATCAGGAACTTCCATGATATGCGGCGCCGAACGATTGGACCGCCGAAAACTTGCTTTGGAAATGAAGTCTTTGAGGAATGGTTTTATTCTCAAAGAATCAAATATATACTTTCGCTTTCAGTCGGTAAAATACGCCGGGCGGAATATAAACACTGCCCAATGAATACCGATATTTGACCCGGTCTGCAGAACTGACACAAATAATAATCACACAACTAGGCAATCATGGATGTCCAAGAGATATTTCTTGCTAGGCCATCGAGTCTACTTGTGCTAGACAACCCAGCAACCCCATATGCCTCATTTCCTATAATAAATCCCGATACTTAGCTGGGCAAATTGGGATCCTCCACAGCCTCCTTGAGCAGTAACAATTTGTCCTGTCAGCGCCTGATTGTGTGATGGTGTTGTTGATGGCGAACTACCATCATTAATAGATTGATTCAACACCTTTGTCGCGACAATTGTTGCTTCAGCACCGACTGTGGCTGCTACGACATCTTGCGCGTTATGTATAACCTTGAAATTCCGATAGTAACTGCTGTTGTGGTTCCGAAGGGACTAGGTGTATTTCCACTCAATGGGTGGGTAGATTGTTAGGCGGGTCGAAGGCTGAGGCGCTTCGACGACGAGGGGGCGATGAACTGTAATCAGAACATGGTAAGGCATTTGTCGACGTAAGCCGAACGAAAAAAATATTACCTCTTACTAGTTTTTCATCACATCTAGGACCGCGCCAAGTCGCTACCGACACCACACCATGACACGTTCTGGACGACGTCGAAGAAAAACGTTTTATGTCGCGCGCACAGTTTTGCAATAATAACGAAATTGTCTACTTGTACGCCTTCGCCTCCATGTGGCTGTCAAATGCACCGGTTGTCACATCGGACAAAACAGCTGTGTGTGGAATGGCACGCCACATGGCGGCAATGTGCCTCTCCATTTGTCGCCAGTGGCATAGTTTTTCGATGGCCACGGTGGAGGGGCATTTCCAGATGGATATGTCTCGAAATGTGTCGGGGTTTGGATTAATTTTATATTTCGAATATTTATATCCACAGATCTAAATATTTGGACAGAAAAAAAAATATTTTCTGCGCAACGATATCCGCACGACAGATGAAGTCCGCTGGCACTTCGAGGACATATCCATCTGGCCGGTTGCATGGGTTCGGGATCGGAATCACTTCGATTCCCGGGCGTAGGCGTCACATTACACAAATTCTGACGCAATTTTGTCTGTACTTCACCACACGCTCCGATAAAAACAAGAGCGGGACCAACCAAACAGAAACGTAATATCCCTCTGCATGGCCTAACCAAGGACCTCTCTGCTAACCCCATCCTGAAGTAATTTCCTTCCACACATCCCTTAGACACTGAAGATGACTTAAAGAAGTCGAAAATCGTCTGCTCACTTAAAGAAGCAAGGCCTGACAACTTTTCAAGCAATTCAAAAAACTTGGCAAGTTTACTTTTTTGTTATTTAATAAATTATTTACGTAGTTATAATACTGGATGCGAAATGTTAATAAATTTATGCAAATTCTATCCAGCAGGATATTGCATGCTAAAAATAATTTGCCTTTGTTCATCTTATTAAATGACTCAATTATCCGAAACTGGGAAATATGAGAATTTAATAAGTAAACGAATAAATCGTGAAGTCAACATAAAATAAATCAAACTTTCCTACCAGTAATTTAATTTTCATAAGGGAAGGGAACTAACGGATGAATATGCCATCTAGTGGTAGGATTTTCATAATCTGCAGCAATGTGTTCGGATATTACACGATGCACTTGTTTGTTCTTGTATAATTTTTTAAAAAGTAGTTTAGATCAGATTGAGTTAGAGTAGATTAGGTTCGTTTTTGTTTTGCAGTTGCTTGGCCTGACCGAACATAATGTGCCACATGGTTCCATTTGTCAACCAATCCAAGCACCACCGCGACTACACTATCCGGGGCGAGCTCTCCCGTCTCCCTGTAGAGGTTCCGTCGCAGCGTGTCCAATTTTTTACACGCAAAAAATGTGTGGCAAGCGTCGTTTTCTTCTCCTGGGCAAAATCGACCGTCGGGGGACCGTGACCAATCTTGTGAAGGTAAAACTGGACAAAAACCATGTCCGCTCAAAAGTTGGGTCAGATAAAAGTCAGTCTCACCATGCCTTCGATTTAGCCACGGTCTCAGATCCGGGATGAGCTGCGCAGTCCACTTTCCCTTCATGGAATTCACCCAAGACTGCGGCCTATTTAAAATCGGGCAATATTACGATCTCTGAAAATTTTTGGGCTGCTAATTTAGTAGACTGTCTAGTGGCCGAATTGTGACACCTGGGAGTACATTCGTTATCATGCCTCCAGACTCTACGTCTTTATTCGATTGCGAGGACAACTTCGATTTCGTAGTTAAATTTTTATAGAGTCATAGGAGTTATATGGAATCAGTACACAATGTATATAATGATGCCTGAAGATAACTTAACCAGTGTAAGCATCTTCGACTTCCTCGGAATTGAAAATTGATATATGTAGAAACAACTCAAATATAAAAAGTCAAATATACCCCTGATCTAAAAGATACTTGGGAACTTCTTAAGATAATAAGTCAACGGACATTTTCAGTTTCTGAGAAGCCTTACAAAAAACTGCGTTATATCATTGTCTTTAAAAAGAAATTTATTATCAATGAAGGCACATAATTTACAATTTTTCCTTCGTAACACAATTTTATGCGAATTTCAAAAATTCAAAATTAATAACGTGTAGGCACTTTTAAGTTTGTTTTCAGTTACTTTTTCTGTTAGGGATAAGGTCTGTAGATTAAGAAATACATATTGTTAAAAGCATTTGTGGAAACCTTAATATCTAGTTTGCTTTGTCTATTCAACAATGTAACAGTCGACCTTTTTAAAATTAAACTTACAGCAACTGTGTATGCTTTTCGAGCATTTTAAATGAATTTTACATGTATATATTTCTGCACATTTTTCACATATGTATATATGGAGGGGTTTAGAAGTATTTCATTAATTTTATTAATCTGAGGATTAATTCCCATGCAAACTGTAGGAAAAAATGATACCTTTCATTTGTAAAATGTAAAAATGTGGGGTTTGTTAGCTGCTTCAAATAGATATATACTCATACATTCTCAAAAAAATATAAACTAAATCAACACGGGTTGGATATAATTAGCTGGAAGCATTCCAGTTTTGCCAGTTCTTTCTACCTTCCCTGTCATCCAACCTGAGTCGATTGATTCGATTTCAAATATCAGATCGCCTTCCGCAAAGCTCACTTCATCGCTATCTTGTGCTTCGTAATCATACAAGGCCCGATAGACACGCTGTAAATAAATAAATTGATGTGATTATCAGTTATGTACGAGTACCTTGAATTACATATAAAAATAATTGTTTGCTCTCATAAACACAAAAAATTTTATATTGTATGTCTTTTAAACTATAGAATTCCTCAATATTTGGGAGGCTTCAAGCAGAGTTTGTAGATTAATGGATAAAAAGCACAACTAAAGCGAAGCATTACCATGAAAATTTTCATCAGTGGTCACTCAAGACACTTACATATTGTAGCTTCAAATTTTGAAAAAATATATTAAACAGTATATTTACGATGATCAATCATTCATACGTTATATATTTATATACTATATATTGGATAGTCTAAAAAGTATTGAGCCCTTTTTGTCACTAGATGATGGTCGTTGTCATATATCGGACAATACTAATCAGATTCAGTCAAACTGAAAGGTGACATTCCAGTCTACAATTTTCATACGGACAGTTTTGTGTTTCGTCATTCGTGTCAAAAGTTGTATTCATTTAAAAATTAGTGAAATTTCTGAAAAAAATTGTTATATTTTACAATATCACTACGATCAAGGCCAGAATGCATCGAAGGCTCGTGAACAAATTTGTGGTGTCTACGGTCAAGATACTTTATCAAAAGCCATAGCCAAGAGATGGTTCGCTCACTTTCGTTCTGGAAGTTTTGATGTCAAAAATGCACCTCGCTCAGGTCGACCAATCACTGAAAAAGTCGATGAAATCTTATGAAAAATTGAGGAAGACTGACACATAAGCAGCCATGACATTGCTAAGGAACTGAATATCCATCACCAAACAGTTTTAAACCATTCGCGTAAGGCTGGATACACAAAGAAGCTCGACGTTTGGGTACCGCATGAATTAATACAAAAAAATTTGATCGACCGAATCTCCATTTGCTTATAGAACGCAGCGAAATCGAGCTTTCTTTTGAAGCAAATCATTACGGGCGATGAAAATGGGTAAGATACGAGAATGTCATTCGAAAAAGATCATAGTCAAACAAGGTGAATCATCACAAAGGACTTCAAAGCCAGGATTGACACCAAATAAGGTTATGCTGTATGTATGGTGGGATTGGAAGGGAATTGTTTATCATGAGGTGCTACAACTTGGCCAACACCCGATTCGGCTCTGTACAGGCAGTAATTAACCAGATTGTAACATGCAATTCAATAAAACCGGCCAGACTTGATCAATAGAAAGGGCGTTGTCTTCCATCATGACAATACTAGACCACACACATCCTTTACGACCCGGCAAAAATTGACAGAGTTTGGCTGGGAAGTTTTGATGCATAGTATAGTCCAGACCTTGCACCATCAGACTACCATTTGTATCGGTCTCTGCAAAACTTCCTTAATGAAAAGAAATTCACTTCAAAAAAGGGCTGTGAAAATCACTTGGCCAAGTTTTTCGCTGATAAACCACAGAAGTTCTACACAGATTGAATAATGGCTCTACCGAAAAAATGGCAAAAAGTCAAAGATAATAATGAACAATATATACTTAAATAAAATTCTTTTTAAATAAAAGAAATATTCAATCGAAAAATGACAAAAACAGCTTGATACTTTTTAGACTTACAAATATATATATATATATAAATATATATATATATATATATATATATATATATATATATATATATATATATGTATATATATATATATATATATATATATATATATATATATATATATATATATATATATGTGTGTGTGTGTGTGTGTGTATACAAATATTTATATATATATATATATATATATATATATATATATAAACATACATATAAATATATATATATATATATATATATATATATATATATATATATATATATATATATATATATATATGTGTGTGTATATATAAATATTTATATATATTCAGTTCGAGATGTCGGACGAGGTAGACCCGCCTGATAAACCGTGTGCCAAACGCAAATCTTACAAGTGTCATCCTATATCAAAATTTAATTTTGTTGTTTGTATTACATATGTGTGTATCATTTGAGTGATTTTAACAGACTAAAGAACATAAAGTTTATAAGTGATGTTTTTGCCATCTGTAATAGCCACCAAAACATTACATCTAATATTGATATGTCTCTTAACCAACAATGCAGAGCTTTAATCGCCGAAATAAAGCAAAATGAAATAAAACAGGAACAGCTACATCAGGAGGTGGAAAACAGTTTAACAGGCAAAAATAACAGTGAAAATTTAAATACTACTTCGCAAAACGGAGGACAGGATTTTCGTGCAACATTAACTGAAAACCTGTTACTGAGACAATTAAATGAGGAACTTAAGCAAAAAAAAATGATCTTCTGCTGAACACAATAGAATTAATGAAAATTAACAAGCCCTCATACGCTGATGTAAAAGAAAAATATGCTAAGATTGCTAAAATCCCGGACATTCGCATTATTCAAAAAGTAAATATTATCTCTGATGAGCAGGTTACAAAGGAAGTGAATAAAATTATAAAAAGTGAATTGATATTACCCTTTAATAAAGTTTTCCAAACGAAAAAAAACGGTACAGTTATTAAATGCTGCAAAACAGACGACGTATCCAGAACATGCAATAAATTGAAAGAAGTGCTCGGGAATGATTTTACAGTTTCAGTTCAACAGCCTCTTTATCCAAAAATTAAAGCTTTCGGAATTACTAGCGACTTTGATGACAAAGAAGCTATGGAATATGACATTAATGAGCGAAATTTTTATCAGTTTGATAACAAATGCAAATTACTTAATGTCTTCAAATGTGCTAACAACAAAACTGGGGCTATTATTGAAGTACCGCCAAACTTGTACCAAAACGTAGTTGATAATCATTTTAAAATATACGCCCGTCATCAGTGTTGCAAAGCGTTTGATGTTCTAAACATTTCTCTTTGCCCGCGATGTTCTGGATTTAATCATAGTGCCAAGAAATGCTCAAATGCATTGAAATGTGCTTTCTGTGCTGACAACCATTTGTCGAAAGATTGCAAAAGCACTCGATCTACCTGCGCGAATTGTACACATTCAAATATAAAGTATGGTCAATCTTACAATACGGAGCATTGTGCTAGCGATACTAAAGCTTGTGCAATCCTAAGGAAAAAAATTGCCTACTGTATATCCAACACTGAATACACAACCAAACCAGCTATCCCAAACTTCATTGGTCGTAAGCGACCTACTAATCATACAGGAAATAGCACTGATCATCCATCTAATATCAATCACATTAGTTAATTCTGAACTAAAAAAGCAACCTGTAGCTAAAGTTAGAGCTTAAATACTATAAGGAATTAAATTACTTAAATACTTTTTGGTTTTCAATGCAACATAGTTTAGATATTATTGAATCTATCCAAGAGGATCTGGTCAATGAATTAATATTTTCTCAGCTCAAATATCTAAATAAATTCATAAATGAAAATAACCAATTTATTATGTTAGTAAATATTAGAAGCTTGAATGCAAACTTTACCAATTTGCAAGTGTTCATTGAGAGTCTTGAAGTTAAGCCCTGCATTATTGTTTGTACTGAAACCAGAATTCTTGATTATCATGAGGTTTTCAAATTGGATGGTTATAAAATGTATTATAACTACAGTTCCATTAATATTACGGATGGTGTTGTGGTGTACTTTCAAGATTTTGTCATGGAGGTAACAGAAATAGTTAAAGTAGGTAGACTTTCTGTGTTAAATTCAATCATGCTGTTAGAAAATAATAAAAAATTGGTAATTTCGTGCTTATATAGAACTCATGATTTGCCGAAAAATGAATTTACACGTGAATTAGCAAAATATTTAGAAA
This sequence comes from Odontomyia ornata, assembly GCA_963969285.1. Taxonomy (NCBI): domain Eukaryota; kingdom Metazoa; phylum Arthropoda; class Insecta; order Diptera; family Stratiomyidae; genus Odontomyia; species Odontomyia ornata. The sequence goes on from OZ017741.1 coordinate 114,211,531, forward strand.
ATAGTAAGAATTATAAAAATCACCTCATAATTGGTGACTTCAATATTGACCTCATAAAACTTGATGTAGAGGGACAAGAACATTTGTTCAATCTCCAAGGTAAAGGTTTTCAACCTGGCTTCCAAAGCATCACCAGACCATCTGTTTTTAATGCTCATGAGGGTTCCTGTATTGATAACATTTTTATCAAAGTAAACGCATTTGAGCCGAAACCTTTTAAATATGAAAACTTGTTTACTGATCATTATCCCCTTTTTTATCAATTAATAAAGTCAACAAAGTCTCCCTAGCTCAAACTTTCTCTCATATGAATTATCATAAGATGAATATAATAGCTGCTAATCAAAAGTGGTCTGAAATACTATCAATGCAGAACCCTAATGAAGCAATAAACCATCTAATTAATTTAATTCAAAAGTGTATCAACTTAAGCAATATGTGTAATAATAAGCCCGTTAACAAATGTAAGCAAAAACCCAGAAGTAAATGGATTACCGCAGGAATTCTTAACTCATGTCTAAAGAAAGAAGCATTATACAAGATATGGAAATTAGATCCTAATAGTTTATTTGCAAAAGCTGAGTATAAAAACTACACTAAAATCTTGAATAAGGTTATTAAATTGGCTAAGCAAATGTTTCATAGGAATTTGATCAAGCATAATATTAATAATACAAGAAATTTATGGAATATATTTGGTGATTTGTAGGGAAAAAGCAAGAAAAGAAATGACGATATTACTTATATTTTTGATGAACAGCATAATAAAATTCATGATCATATTGAAATATCAAATTTAATGAATAATTACTTTTGTGACATCGGAAATAACCTTAGTGCAAACATTTGTAAGCCAAAAAACTCTGCTCTTATCTTGCCTAAACCTAATCCTAAGTCAATTTTCATTGCACCAACCAACTCTATTGAGGTTTTAAGTATTATTGACTCGATGAAAATGAAAAATGGTGGCGTGGATAATATCAATATGAAAACGATTCAGAAACTTTCTGATTATATTGTTGTTCCCTTGGTCCATATCATTAATGTGTGCATTGACAAATGTATCTGGCCTGATGCCCTTAAGCGAGCGGATATTAAACCAGTTTTCAAATCTCTATGCAGACATACTACTTCCAATTATAGGCCCATATCTCTGATTTCTAACTTTGCCAAAATTTTTGAAAAAGTTTTATACCGCAGAATTCTGAACTTCATCAACAGTTGCCAGATTCTAGCTACTAAGCAATTTGGATTTATGAAAAATGTGGGCACTAGTGATGCGCTACAGCATCTATCCAACATAATTTATAAGCAACTTGATCGTAGCATTCCTATTGCAGTTATTTTCTTGGATCTAGCAAAGGCTTTTGATACTGTGAGTCACAAAATTTTATCAGATAAACTGTACAATTATGGTCTTAGGGGTAATGCTCATAAGTTGACTTTGAGTTATTTGCAAAACAGAAAACAGCGAGTTAAATTAAATGGTTCTTTTAGCGATTTTTGTGAGGTTAAAACAGGAGTTCCCCAAGGCACAATCCTTGGACCTTTGTTTTTTCTCTTGTATATAAATGATCTTTTAATAGATTTACCTCAAGATACGGTCCTGTCTTTTGCTGATGATACAGCAGTTATATCTACTGACAAAAGCTGGCAACTTGTTCAAACAAAAATGAACTATCACCTTGATAATATTGCTGAATGGTTAGCACTTAATGAATTATCACTTAATGTAGACAAAACGGTTTTCATTGCTTTCGGTAATTACTGTGATAGTGTACCACCAAACTTAGATATACAAATTAATGGATCAAAACTTCGTCGTGTGGAAACTTGCAAATACCTTGGAATAATTATTGATTATCGGATGCGGTGGCTCAATCATATTCAGTTTATAGTTAATAAAACGAAATATATGACTTTTATCCTTCACAAATTTTCCAAAATCATGCTACCTCAAACTCTTCTAATGATTTACCATGCTTTTTTCACAGCATACCTAAATATGGTATTATTGCTTGGGGCGGTTGTTCGTCTTCACACAAAATCATGTTGCAAAAACTTCAATTAAAGTTGTTTCAAATAATTTTCAAAAACCATTCTCAAATTGGCAAAAAACCGCTTAGCTTGGATCAAATGTTTGCACTTGAATTACTTTGTTTTCATTTTAATGATTTAAAACTTAAATATAATATTTCAAAGAGTATTACGAGGAACAAAAACATTTTACTTCCACAGATTTATAAAACTGTTGGAAGTAAAAATAGTTACATTAAAGCTATACAGCTTCCCCGCAGGGGGGATGCCGGTCGACAAGAGCACTCTTGGAGGCTTGCATTCTTTGGGGAGTTCCGCCCCCACGTACCCGAGGAAACTCCGCAGGGGGAATGCCGGTCGACAAGACCACTCTTGGAGGCTAGCATTCTTTGGGGAGTTCCGCCCCCACGTACCCGAGGAAATTCCCGCAGGGAGAAAGCCGGTCGACAAGGACATTCTTGGAGGCTAGCATTCTTTGGGGAGTGCCGCCCCCACGGACCCGAGGATATGGGGGGTGCCGTGAGGTTCCCTCCTGGGATGACAGGTAACGACTCTTATTGTATCTGGATTACGCTTTGGACAACGAACTGGAATTGACGCTTTGGGCTGGCGGATGTGATGGTTTGGACCTAGTTGCTTTGCACAGTAGCGCCGAGGTGAAACTCGTGTGTGAACGGCTCCAATTCAACTATCATACCGTCTCCGTCCCGGTAAAACCTTGGCAGGCCTCGGAGTACGTTCGAAGTTCGCACCATTGGGTTGGTGGTGTAGGTTCGGTTGAGACGGACTCCCGATTAGCGCTGGCCTGGCTCTGAGCAGTTGTCCCCATAAGGGCCTGTGCCAACCCTCGTATGGCCTCCCTGCTCTGCAAAGATAACCATGGGACCAAAAAGGCGACTACACACACGAACGGAGATAGCGGCTCCGAGGGGGGACCCAATAAAATGGAGCAAATAAAATCAACAGATCAAAAACATCCAACAAATGAAACCACAAGCAAACACGACGCTAGCACGGAGAACCCTTTCAGGCAAAAACCGCTGTTGGCAAGAACACCGATAAAACAAGTCACCGATTGCGGGGGGAGGCAGCAAATCCCAGAAACACTGTCAAAGTCAACATCACAGGTTAAATCATCGGAGACAGACCACAGACGAACGAACGAACGAAAGAAGGCAGAGTGCGTTGTGCAACCTGGCATCATTGCGGCCTTTGGGCGCAGTAGAAGGACTATGCGCACCCCGGAGCGCCCAGTGCAAGACGTACACAATCCGGATCAAGCTGCGACACCAACAGAGGCGTGTAAGACTGGGGGAGGGAGAAGTTTTGCCGTTGGCCGACGCCACTTCAAACGCGGCCCAAGCGATAGAAGCAAAAGGGCTAGGAAACGGGGGCCTCTCCCAAGAGGTGGCGCCAAATAACACAATCGCCCTTGACCGCGCCGAAGAGGAGCGGCTTACTCGGAAAGCGGGGAATATCGTCAAACAACTGAGGGCTGCCTGCGAAGTGCAGAAAATCATAGGCAAGAGTGTCAAGAATGGCATTCTTGAACTGGAGGAGCTTTTTGGCCGCATAACGCACTACAGGCGGAGGTGGCTTGCAACCGAAAAGCACCAAAAAGACACACTCTCCCTCGAGGCACAAGTGGGTCCTAGCAGCAGCAAAAGAATGGCCGGTAGCCCAATTGAAGGCGACCGTGAGAAAAGGAGGAAGAACGAGACCATAAACGAAGTTGACACTCCAGGCGAGGAGTTTCATGTGGTGCGAAACAAGGCAGCGAAAAAAGCGGCCAAAAAGCTACTCCTAGAAAAAACAGACAAAGAGCTCAACCACGAAAAGAACAAAGAACCCCCCGATATACCGCAGAAAACAAAAAGCAAACCGCGGCGCAAACCCTTGCGAGAGGCACTGCTTATTAAACCCACTAAGGGCCGAACCTACGCAGATGTCCTCCGTGAAATTAAAGGAGCGGTCAAGCCAGACGACACCAAAACTGCCATCAAAGCAGTTCGACCAACCCGGACCGGTGGCTTGCTGGTGGAATTCGGGCCAGAGGCCACAAACAAAGATGCATCCCGTGACGCGGTTCAAAAGGTTCTTGGAGATGCGGCAACGGTTGCCTCGCTCGAACCAATGGCCACCCTGGAAATCAGGGACCTCGACTGCGTCACGGACAAAGCTGAAGTAGAGGATGCCATTAGGAGGGAGTTCCCCAGCTTAAGTGAAGTCAAGGCAAGATTGACACGTGAAAACACAAGGGGGCAACGCATGGCTATTGTCGAATAGCTGATAAAGACGCCCAGCAAATCCTGGCGAAGGGCAAAATTAAGATAGGTTGGGTGATCTGCAGGATACGGAGAAGAGCGATCCCTATCCGCTGCTTCAGATGCTTCGAATACGGACACACCGCGTATGGCTGTAGGGGACCCGACAGGAGATGTCTGTGCTACAAATGTGGTGAAACGGGGCACAAAAGGAAGGAGTGCACGAACGAGGCAAAATGCATTCTTTGCAAGGATGCTAAGCCTGTCCCCGGCTCATGTTTGAGGTCGCCGGGTGCTAGCTTAGCATCCTTGCAAAGAATGCATTTTGCCTCGTTCGTGCAGATGCTGGGTTTTCAAGGAGGCCTTAACTAAAGCCAAATCGATACTCAAATGATCCGTATCCTGCAGGTCAATTTGCACCGAAGCACAAACGCCCAGGACCTACTTGAGCAGTTTGCGAGGGATAAGAAAGCTGACCTCCTGTTGCTGAGCGAGCAACATCATAACAAGGACTCGCAAGCGTGGTACCCCGACAAATCTGGTACCTCGGCTATCTGGGTTCGAGACAGCGCCCGCCTTCAGGTGCAGGGCCATGGACGCGGGGATGGTTTTGTGTGGGTGCGGTGTTCAGGGATAACATATTTCAGTGTTTATCTGACGCCTAACGAGGCAATGCGATCTTTTCGAACCAAACTCGATGCCCTGGAGGACGCTGTCTCGAACACAGAGGGCCACATGCTGGTCGGGGGAGACTTCAACGCTAGAGCCATTGAATGGGGTATGCAACAATCCGACCCAAGGGGAAAGCAAATCTTGGACATGGCGGCCAGAACAGCGCTTTTTGTCCTAAATACTGGTAACACCCCTACTTTCCGCCGCTGGGGTTGCGTAGGAACCATACCCGATGTGACACTCGCTTCGGAGTCCCTGGTACCAGGAGTACACAACTGGCGAGTACTAGAGGACTACTCGGCTAGTGATCACCAGTATATAGCTGTTGAGATTCACGACGGTGCCACTCTGCGTGCATATGCCCAAACTTCAATCCTCGGATGGAGGACTGGGAGGATGGACGTTGAGAGGTTTGCTGACGCGCTTACGGCAGGCGCACCGTTGCTGGGAGCTCCGCCAGGGAGTGGAGGGCCTATAGCCAAGGACTTGGTGAACTCAACTATGAGTACCATCATAGCTGCTTGCGAGTCTTCCATGCCCCGTCGGAGACCCCGACATGGTAAGCCTCCAGTATACTGGTGGTCAAACGAGATCGCCGAACAAAGAAGCGAGTGTCACAAACTTCGGCGAGAGGCCCAGCGGGCGCGAACACGGGACGAGGCAGACACTAGGCTAGCAGCATACAGGTCCGGCAGGAAATATCTTCGCAGGCTTATTAACAAGAGCAAGGCCCGATGCTGGCAAGACCTCGTGGACGATGTAAATAGGGATCCGTGGGGCCTTGGCTACAAGCTGGTCATGGGGAAACTTGGTGCCCTACGGAAGCCTTGTATACATGAAGCGGAAAAGATGGACGTGATAGTGCGGGGACTCTTCTCCGCCCATCCCGTCCGTGTTGACGCTGTCCATGGTGAAACAGCAGTCGAGTGCTCACTCTTCACACAGCTGGAACTGGAGGAGGCAGTCCTCTCCCTGAAAGCGAGGAAGGCTCCAGGTCCAGATGGTGTTCCAGCTGAGGTTTTGCAGCTCGTCTATCACCATTGTCCTGACTTGCTGCTCAGCACATTCAACGCTTGCCTACGGGACGGGGTTTTCCCGGTACGATGGAAGGTGGCGAGGCTCGTGCTGGTCAGCAAGGGGAAGGGAAATCCCGAATCGCCGTCTGCATACCGCCCGTTATGCATGCTAGACACGGCTGGGAAAGTGCTAGAGAAACTCATCAAGGGAAGACTCACTGACGCGATTCGTGCTGCTGGGGACCTATCTCCTCGGCAGTACGGCTTTAGAGCAGGACGTTCTACCATTGATGCGATTGCAGAGGTGGTGAACGCGGTCCAAAAGGCAGAGGCATATAGTCGCACCAAGCGACGGATCGTCCTGTTGGTGACACTCGACGTCAGGAATGCCTTCAACTCTGCTAGATGGGTGGATATTCTGGATACGCTGGAAAACTCTTTTCAAGTTCCAGAATATCTAATGCGGCTTTTGAGGAACTACCTTAAGGACCAGAGCCTGTTCTACGACACGACACAGGGCCAACGAAGGATGGAAATTACATCGGGTGTTGCCCAGGGATCTATCCTTAGTCCGGACCTGTGGAACGTGTCTTACGACGGGCTACTGAGACTTGAGATGCCAGATGAGTCGCGCTTGGTCGGCTATGCGGATGATGTTGCGGCTCTGGTCGCTGGACGCACCGTTGAACAAGCGCAACTTAGGCAAGGTATGCGCCGAGTGAGGGACTGGATGACTGCTCGCGGGCTCAGTTTAGCACTGGAGAAAACCGAAGTGGGCATCTTGACAAAAAAGAGAATCCCTAGAGTAAGGATGATCAGTATTGGAGATATACAGATCGAATCGAAGCCAGCGGTGAAGTACCTGGGGCTACTGATCGACTCGAAGATGAGTTTCTCTGAGCAAATCAGGGCAACGGCTGAGAAGGCTGCTTCGGGAATATCGGCCCTGAGTCGACTTATGGCCAACGTAGGGGGACCCAGCCCATCAAGAAGACGCCTCTTGATGAGTGCTGTAGGGTCAGTGCTAATGTAAGGAGCAGAGGTATGGGGCGACGCTCTCAGCAAGGAGGTATACCGAAAACGATTGGCACAGGTACAGAGAAGAGGAGCACTGAGAATTGCATCTTCGTATCCAACAGTCTCCGACTCGGCGGTGAGAGTGATTGCAGGCGTGATACCTGTCGCCCTCCTTGCTAGAGACCGCCGCGCTATTTACCTGCGCCGAAACGAGGATGCGAGGGAGATGGTTGTCCGCGAGGAGAGACAACGCTCGCTCAACGATTGGCAGCAGTCTTGGGTGAATTGCACGAATGGAAGGTGGACTGCGCGCCTCATCCCGGATGTGAGACCGTGGCTAAATCGAAGGCATGGTGAGACTGACTTCTATCTGACCCAGCTTTTGGGCGGGCACGGGTGTTTTTAGTCTTACCTGCACAAGATCGGCAAGTCACGATCTCCCGATTGTCGGTTTTGCCCAGGAGAGGAGGACAATGCCTGTCACACATTTTTTGCGTGTACCAAATGGGCCAGGCTGCGAAGGGAACTCTACAGGGAGACGGGAGAGCTCACCCCGGATAATATAGTTGCGGTGATGCTCGAATCGGTTGACAAATGGAACCAGGTGGCACATTATGCTCGGGCAGTCCTAAAATATAAAAGGGACTCACAGCAGCCGGAGGCACTGGGGCTGGGGGATCGCTCTTCTGGAAATTCCTCTTCCCCTCTCCCCTCCCGCTAGGAAAGGGACTCCCCAGCTTGAAGGCGCCCCACGGCGTAACAAAACGAGACCTGGCCCGAAGTAATGTGTCAAACGGTTCCAGGCTAGGTCCTCAGATTGACAGGGGAGGTGTTTAGTGGGTAGTCCAAAGGTATCCTCCATGGGAGTCCCACACTGCCAGACTCGGCGGGCATAAATGCCTTCACCTACCTACCACAAAAAAAAAGCTATACAGTTTTTTAATAAACTTCCTAATAGTCTAAAAACTTTGCATTACTCTAAATTTTGTAAATATAAACTGAAGAAGTGGATTTCATTACAAAATATTTCTTGAAGTTTTTTACTTTGTTTCAAATTTTATTTCCATAAAATTAATTAAATTGAATTAAATTATTAAATCATTTTAAATCTTAAATTTTGTTGAAATACAGTAATCATACATTTTTTTTTTCTTTCTTCCCCTTTTTGATGAACATTGATGACACTTAATCATATGTTGTCTATTGTTTCTCTTAGTAAGTAAGCTAGTTTTTTAAGTACCCAAGCTTACGCACAGATATTTAAATATCTCTGTAGGGTTTACAGCTGTTATTGTTACGTTTTGTATGATAATATGTAAACTTTTTTTTTTTGTGGTAGGGAGGTGAAGGCATTCACGCTCGCCGAGTCAATATGTAAACTTTCGATGAAATAAATTGAA
>OZ017741.1:114224936-114347436 GCA_963969285.1 Odontomyia ornata
TATATATATATATATATATATATAAATATATATATATATATATATATATATATATATATATATATATATATATATATATAACTCCGCCATCGACGGTCCCAAGCCCGTTTGAGAAAGGAGGAGGGAACCCCTTGTTTCCCCAACCCCTCCATTAAATTGTAGTAAATACTCTCGGGATGCGCATTGGGTTTGCTGGTTCCCCAATAATGTAACATTAAATGTCGAGAAATGCTCATTACTGTGAATACATCTACAGCTCTGCTACTAAATCCTACTTACACCTCTTTGTGAGGACGTAAGAGGGTGAAGGCGAATCTTCCGCGCCTGATAACGGAATCGACGTAATAACCATGCCGCCGGAATGGAGGTTAGGCAACGGACTAACTCCCCGTCCCTGGAAAACCTTTGATTGTTTCGAAACCTGCAGATAGGCCTCAGAATGGATTGGATTCACGGTAACGACCTCGCAAACGAAAAAAGGACTATGGCATTGGATCCTGGAATGTGAGATCACTCAATTATCCTGGCACTGTTAAGGGCCTTTTACAACAGGCAGTCAATATCAATTAAAAATACTGGCAGTCCAGGAAACGAATTGGACTGGAAACGACATTCAAGACATGAGATCGCACACAATATTTAAAAGTGGGAAGCCTACTGCAAAACGAGAATTTGGAGTGGCTTTCATTGTGGAGAGGGAGTTTAAATTGCACATTATTGATTTTAAGCCAGTCACTGAACGGTTGTGTGCGATCTGTATAAAAGCAAAATTCTTCAAAATCTGGCTGATTAATGTTCACGCCCCGACCGAAGAAAAACACGAAGAAACGGAGGAATCGTTTTACAATCACCTGAAAAGACTGGTCGACTCATTGCCCACAAACGACACAAAAATTATTCTGGGTGATTTCAACGCTAAGGTTGGCAATGAGCTATCTCATCGGGGAACGACTGGAGGATATAGCCTCCACGATGAAACAAATGACAACCGCCAGCGCCTGATTGACTTTGCATGTAGCAGAAATATCGTCATACGTTCGACTTGCTTCCCACATCGACGCATTCATAAAATGACTGGGTATCACCAGATGGCAACACACACAGCCAGGTCGATCATGTTCTGATCCAACAACGTTGGGCCTCGAGCATACTTGACGTCCGTACATACCGAGGAGCCAATTGTAACTCAGATCATTACTTGATCAAATTAACCTATCGATGTCGTATGTTAAAGGCATATTCAGCGAAGACCAGCCCGCTACAAAAATTTGACATCGAAAGGCTCCAAACGGCGTCTGTAGCCGAAAATTTCACGGAGACCCTCGACAACCAGCTGGCTCCAATCTTATCAGATGCATCGTTAAAGACGAGCAACGAGCTCTGGATGGAAGTGAAAGCGGCCATCAGAACCGTGGCAGAACAGACGATCGGACATCAAGCCCGGTGCAAGAGGAATGATTGGTTCGATGATGAGTGCCAGAATGCGTTAGATAAAAAGAATCAGACGTACAAAGAATAGTAGGTAGGAAAACCAGGACGAAGAGACAACACTATGAAAATCTCAGAAGAGTAGCGAATAAGATAATTAGGATTAAGAAAATAAAATACTATGACGACCAATTGAGAAGTATACATGTAAGTTTACCGAGCAATAACACAAGACAAGCATACAAAGTAGTGAAAAGCCTGAAACGTGGTTATCAGCCCAAAACCACGCTCTGTCGTGATGACAGCGGCAATATAATCGCTGATGAAATCAAGATTAAGGAAAGATGGGCATCATATTTCAAGAACCTCCTTAATCCTCCCACAGCTCCAGAACATCGGAGCCTATAGATGTCTGCGGAGAGCTTCCATTAGCCCCACCAACTCTGGATGAAGTTTGTTCCATCATCAAAGCCCAAAAGAATAATAAAGCGCCGGGCATTGATGAGATTCCAGTGGAGCTCATCAAATATGGTGGCAGTAGTGTTCATCAAGCTATTCACAAAGTCATCCAGTACATTTCGCAACACGCCAATCAATTATATTTCCTATCCACAAAAAAGGTGACAAGCTACAGTGCGAAAATTATAGAGGCATATCACTACTTTGTTCAGCGTATAAAATATTTTCTAAAATCTTAGAAAATAAAATCGGATCATACGCCAACAGTATTATTGGGGAGTATCAAGGTGGTTTTAGGGCAGGTAGATCAACAACAGACCAATTGTTCACAGTCAAGCAGGTACTTGAAAAAAGCTGGGAGTTCAACATAGACGTACACCAAATTTTCGTTGACTTCAAGCAAGCATACGACTGTATTGATCGTAACGTACTGTACCAAATAATGCTTGGTTTTGGCATCCCAGCCAAATTAGTCCGTCTTACCAAAATGACAATGACGTCGACAACCTCCCAAGTCCGCATCATTAACCAACTCACCGATGCCTTTGACACAAATATCGGACTAAAGCAGGGAGATGGCCTGGCCCCATTGTGGTTCAATTTGGCTACCTGTCGAGGTACATTACTATACAAGTCGAGCCTAATAGTGGCCTATGCGGACGAGATCAACATTCTGTCACGGTCACTAACAACTGTCAAAGAACTCTTCCTCAAACTCGACAGCGAAGCAAAGCTAGTAGGGCTACAAATCAATGAAAATAAAACAAAGTTCATGACGCAGTCGAGGAAAAATACCCCAAATACAGATAATATCACACTTGGCGAATACAGTATCGAAAATGTTAGCGTAATTGTGTATTTAGGCGCTAAAATAACGAAAACGGGCAATGAAAGAGACGAAATACGCCGAAGAATACTGCTCGCAAATAAAATATTTTATTCAGTATTGACGATCTTGAAGACCAGCTGCATACACAGAAAAACAAAGCTTCAAGTATACAAATCTGTGATAAGACCTGTGTTATGCTATGGGTGTGAAACATGGACCCTAACCCAAGCATCCGCAAATATATTAAACGCCTTTGAGCGACGGGCCCTGAGGCGCATAATAGGAGCGAAGCTAGACGGGGACCAATGGCGAATTCGATACAACCATGAGCTGTATGAAATTTTTGACGAACCGGAGGTCTCAAGGATTGTAAGACTGTGGAAGCTGCAATGGGCTGGACACATGAATCGTATGGACGAACAACGGATACCCAAGAAGGTATTCGTTGGGAGAACTGAAGGCCGCCGGCCAGTGGGGAAACCGAGGAAACGCTGGTCTGACTCGGTCGACGAAGACAGTTCGAATTTCCGAATCGGATGACGCGGTCAACGGACCGAGACAGTTGGAGGCGCTGTTTGCAGGAAGCAAAGGCCCGGAAGGGGCTGTAGTGCTAAGAAGAAGAAGAAGAATATATATAAATATATATATTCTTCTTCATCAGCGCACTAAAGGACCCGGAATTGCAACAAGCCGTGCGTTTAGCCCAAAACCAAACGGTTAAGGACGCATTGGCTTACAGTCTGAACTTTGAGGCAGCGAAAAATGCGACTCGTACCACTGCCCGGGTCCGTGAGGTAGTGGCAAACGAGTGCAGGTGTGAGCGCGTAGAAATTGAACGAGACCCGCATGTAAATGGTGCGCCTAGATGCTGGAATTGCGGAGAGAAGGGGCACCTGCAAAGAGACTGCAAGAAGCGAAGAAAACCGAGCTATTGTCCAGGGTGTGCAGCTAGGAGGAGATCCAGACCGAGTCAGGAGCCCAGAATGGAGGCCTTTCAAACTGACGGGTCGGGAAACATGTAAGAGCCAACTTCATGGGGCAGAGGTTGGCTAGGAGGATCGACGTCCCCAGCACCACCATCATCGTGTCAAGACTACATCGTGGAGAAGCGGACTTATGCCTTCCGGGTCAAGTTGACGGAGAACACTGCACCATAACAATCGACACTGGTGCAACCCGATCGATTATCCGACCAGACCTAGTTAGACAGCAACAACTTCACAAGGGCAGGATTTTCTCACTACGAACAGCCACGGGAGAAACTGCAACTGTCCATGGAGAGGTCAACCTCCAGATACAGTTGGGAGACCTTGCGTTCCGACATAATTTTCTGGTCGCGAACATTATGGACGACTGCATTCTCGCAACGGATTTTCTGCGACCACATGGAATCACGTTGGATTTGGGCAAATGGGTATTGAAATGACGGAACGTCAAAGTATTGATGGAGGGTCCCAGCGTCCAAATTCCCAAGATGATGAATCTGGTAGTCTGGGCCGAGAACATTGTATGTGCCAAGCTTGATGGTGGTTCTGGAGACCACCGAGCTTATCTGATACGAGCCAACGAAGGCGTCGGCATTGCGCAATTTGATTGTAGGACGAAGCCTTGTAAGATCTATAAGGAACGGATACGTGCCGGTTAGAGCCCTTAACACCTCAGACTCAACCACAAGCATCAAAGCGGGAGAAGTCATCGGCAGCTGCCTGCTCGTTTCCACCATCACCTCTTTGGAAGCCACTCACGACCATCGTTGGAAAACGAGGCAAAACACAGACAAAGCCCCAAATTGCCAGTGCAGCTATCCAACCAAGCTCTGATCTGGTCACCAAGTACAGTGCCATCTTCTCAACAAGCCCGGATGACCAAGGCCGAACGAGTATGGTAACTCACGTCATAGATACACAGGGAGCCAAGTCGATTCGACCAGTATCGAGACATCTTCCTATAGCCAAACAAGGAGAAGTGAGCGCACTGTTCTCGGACATGGAAAAACAAGGTGTTATCGAACCTTCTGTCAGTCCATGGGCCGCGCCAGTAGTTCTAGTAAAGAAAAAGGGTGGTAGCACTCGTTTTTGTATCGACTATAGTCAGCTTAACAACGTTACTAAGAAAGATAGTTACCTGCTTCCACGCATCGACGACATCATGGACACTTTAGCCGACGCAAAATGGTTTTCTACACTCGATCTCAAGAGTGGCTACTGGCAGGTAGAAATCGACAAGAAGGACCGAGAGAAAACCGCATTTCCAGTAGCCATTTGGGCTTTGCAACGCTCCAGCCGCCTTCGAACGCCTGATGGAATACGTGCAACGACGCCTAACCTGGAAACCTGATTGGTATACCGAGATGACATGATTGTTATCGGGAGAAAGTTCGAGGAGCATGTTCCAGAACTTAGAAGAGGTGTTCTCCCGGTTGCAATTGGCGAATCGGAAACTTAGTCCCGACAAGTGTACCCTTTTCGCAGCTGAAGTAAAATACCTGAGACACGTTGTATCAGCAAAAGGGGTCATAACAGACCATGAAAAGATTTGTCGAGGCGGACGCGCAGGGGAATGGTAGTGAAGCGAAGGTTCCTTGGGATGTTAAGCCCTTCCACGTCAGACTGCGGAATTATTTGGCTACTCGCGAGCGTATCTTCCATGAGGAGTTGGTTACAACTGTCCCACCGCGAAGGAAGCGAGCCACGCGTCGGATGTGGAGCTTCTGGAGAAGGGTCAGGCAGTCGAGGAAGGTGCTGAGGGAAATACACTTAGACGAATTATTGAGGGATGACGTTCGACCATATGCGTCAGTTCACCTCCTGCAAAAGCGATTGTCAGGTTTAGTCGATACGGGAGCCAGTGTGAATTGCATATCAGCCGATTTTGCAGGGGAGGTGCTGGCAATGCACGCGGACCAAATCCATCATTTTACCACCTGGTTAAGCACGGCGGACGGAACTCGTCACTCTGTAGTGGGGAAAATTACGACGGATGTCACCTTTAAAGGAGTAACTAAACCTCTGGAGTTTTACAATATCCCCCAATTAACCCAGAATCTTTACCTAGGGGTGGATTTCGTTCGAAAATTTAACTTGGCCCCGGCACTGTTTTCCGGCACGACACTGGATTCCGTCACCACTGTTCCTGACGAAACTCCAACCACCGACATGCACTGGATGTGAATCAACAACTGCGACTTGACTCGGCTATATCGGCTTTTCCATCGCATGAGAAGGAGGGTCTCGGCCGGACGGCCCTGGTGTTACACACAATAGATGTGGGGGATGCTAAACCCATAAAACAGAGACATTTTGTCATATCTCCGGCGAAGGAAAAGCTGTTATATGCCGAAGTTGATCGAATGCTAGCATTAGGCGTGATCGAAGAATCGCAGAGCGCGTGGGCTTCCCCGGTCACCTTAGTTGTCAAGCCGAACAAGGTCCGGCTATGCTTAGATGCCAGAGTTTAGACCTCAAGGACGCTTTCTGCCAAATTCCTTTAGACCCTGGCTCAAAGGAGAAAACAGCCTTACAGTCCCAGGTCGGCCACTGTATCAATTCGTGACCATGCCATTCGGATAGTGCAATGCCTCTCAGACAATGACGCGCTTTATGGATAAGGTGATACCACCGCACTTACAGCACCAAGTTTTCGTATACTTGGACGATCTGCTGCTTATAACCGAGACCTTTAACGAACACATCGATCTGCTTCAGGAAGTGGCTTTGCACATCCGGAGGGCAGGTTTAACCACCAACATACAGAAGAGTCAGTTCGTGATGACGGAGGTGAAGTATTTGGGCCACATCATTGGGCATGGCAACATCAAGACCGACCCGGACAAGACTCAAGCGATTGACGTTTTTCCATTACCCAAGACCACCAAGCAGTTACGCCGATTCCTAGGCTTATGCGGATGGTACCAGCGTTTCGTACGTGACTATGCTACCATTACCACACCTTTGACCGACATGCTGCGTAAGGGAAGTAAGTTCATCTGGGAAGGGCCCAGCTTGCGAGCCTTCGAAGAGCTAAAGAAGAGCCTGACAACAGCCCCCGTACTGCACAGCCCGGACTTTGGCAAACCGTTCTCAATCCATTGTGACGCGAGTCAACATGGGGTGGGAGCAGTCTTAGTCCAGGTTGCACAAGACGGCGAGGAGAGGCATATAGCCTTTATGTCCCACAAGCTGAACCCGGCCCAGCGGAACTACACGGTCTCGGAGCAGGAATGCCTGACGGCTGTGCTGGCAGTGAAACGCTTTCGAGCATATGTAGAGGGACATCCCTTGGAAATCGTCACTGATCATGCGTCACTGAAATGGCTGATGAGCCAAACTGATCTCCACGGGCGGTTGGCCAGATGGGCCTTGACATTACAGGCGTTTGACTTCACGATAAGACACCGCAAGGGAAGTCAGCACGTGGTACCGGACACATTATCAAGGATGTTCGCCCCTGAAGGAGCCGAGTTGGCCCAGGAGGACGACAGCCCCCTATGGATCGACTTGTACCATCCCGCCTTCAAGTCAGTATGTTATACCCAGCTGATGAATACGATTCGGAGCCAGTTACCACAGCTCCCAGAACTACGGGTGACGGAGGGATTTATATACAAGCGGATGGGACACGCCTCCGGAGACCCCATCCAAGAAGAGGAACAGTGGAAGTTATGGGTGCCCGAAGAACTGACCTTCGAATTGATTAAACTGGCTCATGACTACCCATTGAGTGCACACGGCGGTTATAGTCGTATGCTTCGGCGACTGAAGACTTACTTCTTTTGGCCTAAGATGGCGCAGCAAGTGAAAAAGTACGTAGCCACCTGTGAGCTGTGCAAATGCACTAAAGCGCCCAATTTTGTTCTTCGGCCCCCGATGGGAAAATTCGAGCTACCGGAGCGGGTGTTCCAGCGCCTGTATATAGATCTCATCGGTCCGTACCCTCGCTCGACTTCGGGATATACGGGAGCTGTCGTGGTCCTGTACCAATTGTCCAAATTTCCGATTGTTGAACCAATTCGAAACCTGCACACTGGCCCGATAGTCAGCTTTCTGGAAAATCTCGTTTTCCATATATTTGGAGTACCGGAGAAGTTGGTCTCCGACAACGGAGTTCAGTTCACCTCGGCTAGATTTCGGGAGCTAATGGACAAGTATGGCATTACTCATCAGCGGACTGCCGTTTATTCCCCGCAAGCCAATGCGTCCGAGCGGTTGAACCGCACCCTCATAGCCGCCATTCGGGCCTACGTCCAACCGGATCAGAAGGATTGGGACCGCAGGATTTCCGCCCTCACCTGTGCCCTGCGTTCGTCTTACCACTCCACCACAGGTATCTCCCTATACTTTGCCGTGTTCGGCCAACATATGATCTGCCACGGAAACTCGTATCGGCTATTGCGGCAGTTGAAGAGTTTGGAACACCCAAAAGTGGTTCTGGAGCCGCACGAGAAACTCCAAATTCTACGAGAACAATCCGAGAGAGGATTGAAGACAGTAGACGGGCGGAGGAGGAGCGTTATAACCTGCGATCCCATCCTTCTGGCTTCAAGGCAGGCGACGAAATATACCGACGGAATTTCAGACAAAGTGAAGCAGGTCGGCACTACAATGCCAAGCTAGACAAGAAGTTCGTGAAGTGTCGAGTCTTACAAGTTTTAAGTCCCACGCGATACCTCATTGCGGACATGTTCGGCAAGGAGCTGGGAGTCTACCATGCCAAAGACCTACGACGGTGAAAAGGGCCATCAAGCAGGTCACACGACCTCTCCGGCCGAGACATAATTGAAGCCATCATAGGGCCAAGCAGCGTTTCCTTCAGTCTCCCCATGCCTGGTAGGCATTGTGGACACTGCCCTGTAATGAATCATTCGACGCCGCTGGCGACCACTATCAATACACCTTGCTGCCATGTGGCTTTCCATCTCATGTTGGTTGTGACGGCTTCCCATCCCACGTCAGTTTTGTCGTGGGATGTCAAAGTCAAGTGACAGCCACATGGCGGGTGTGTGTGGTTAGGAGTCGTCAGAGAGAGGCCCCAGGAAGTGACAGGGGAAGCGAAACGGATGCCAGGGATAAGTCCACCTTTCTGTCGCTGTTTAGTTTTTAATTAGGGAACATTGGTAGTTTAAGTGTTAGACAAACTGGGAGTGATAGTTGAATTAGAGGGATTGAGTCGGAAATCGGACAAACACGACAAATGCGGCAAAACATTTCGTAACCTAAATACTTATGTAAATCACAATGCGTTGCACTTAAATCCTGATGCTGATAAGTGCCAGAAACTTCAAAAGACATTCACTAGGCCGCAAGTTGGAGGGAGCAAAAACTTTATTTGTATCCGGACTTATATATTTACTAGGTCGTTTAAAGAGACCAAGGTCATCTGCAACGCGAGAATTGGATGGATGTCAACCACCAGAACGAAAACGAGAACTTCGATCGAAGGTAAGAACGTGGCGGTCCAAAAATCTAGAAACTTTGAATCTTTCAACCCATAGCGATGACAGCAAAGAGGTAATTTGTGGGGCTCAAACTGTCGGCGCCAACAGTAACTGAAGAATATGAGGAAAAGCTACCGCTAAGATATCGTCACGTTAGTTTCAGTGAAGAAGAAGAACATCCACTTAAACCCAGATTGGCTATCCCACCATCATTGGCCCAAACACTAGCTAGGAACCAGAATACAACTAATAACAGTATTGAATTATTCACATCTATTGAACGACTTTTATCGCCAATACAGACCAATATGGACGCTTGAGGTAAATTTTTCTGCATGATTATTCTAAATTTTTGTCTTAGACTTTGTCAAATTAGAGATTAAAAGGAAAATAGAAACCAAATGAAAATGAATGAAAGAAAAGAAATAGAAAATGAACTATTCAATTTTAAAATAGAAAAATGAAAATAAAGACAAATATTGCAAATAGTCATTATCGAAATAGTGAAATATTCGCACTCACAGAAAGAATAACACCAAAAGAAACAGAAAAGAAATGCAAATATAGAGAAGAGGTAAACAGCTGGATTATAATACACGATATAAAATCGAATCTGTTTTTAAGAGTAATAGAGCAGTTTAAAGTTATATAGCAGCAAACAATGCCGATTTTTTTCTTGACACTTGATGCAATAAACATTACATATGAAGCTTGATTTCTTATTTAGATGATGTTTAGTTTTTTATTTAAATTTAAAAACAAAAGAATAGGATACATTGAATTGTAAGGCCTTACAAAGAACATTCCCAAATTTTTGCTCTGGTTTTTTTCAAATCACTGTATATAGCAAAAGGAGTATTAATGTATAGGGCTGATTTACTGTCACATTTAGTTTTCCAAAAATTTCCAGCACTAAATATATTTAAATTTGCAATTAGCATCTTATGCCATAGGCCACATAGGTTTTCACTCCAGAGAAGATTAAACTTGATATATTAATAATGATCGGCAATTTTAGTGACAAATGATATTCACGTTATAATCACTTCAACATTTTTCACTTGAAGACCAAATTTGTAAAGGCTTGAAACACACTTTGACTTTGACATTAAGATCATTTTTGTTATTTTAATTATTAATTTTTCTCTAAATTCATATATTACTGATTATTCCCATTAACTTCTAGTATTTTTTCAATTTTCATTCTATTCATATGAAAGAATTTTTTTTAATTAACGAAGCAACTACCAAAGCTGGCAATATTCTACAATTTGAATAAATAAAAATTAGGGAAGATAAAAGGTGATAGAAAAAACGAAAAAATTTTATTACACAAAAACACCAAAAGAAAAAAAATTTTTTTTTTTTGGAGAAATAAAATATTTTTCAATCTCAACTTATTTACGAAACCAAACAAACAAAAAAATTACATAAAAACAAAATGATGATAGAATATTATGAGAATTTTTATGGTTAAAATGACAGAAATTGTGAAAAAAGTATGTGTATGCGAAAAATAACATGAATTGCTAAAAATATAACAACGACTTTCCTTTCCAGTGGGCCTTCTTTTCCAGAGGCAGTGAGAGTGCAGGGTAAATATGCCGGGGAGAGGGTAGGGTTTGAAAAAATCCGCTGAGGTCGATTTAGCGTCGCGTGCGGTACGCGGTACCTTTGTTGGATTGCCTTTTTCTTTAGCGTAGCTTTCGTCGGGTTCAAGTTAACGTAGTGTATTTTTCGGTACCGCGTCGGCAAAATTTGGGAACGCGAAATGGAAATTAGCTTTTTGTACTTTACTGGATAAATGAAGAAATACGGAGTAACGTAAAGTAGGTTTCTTCTCCGTATGATTGTGTTTTCGACGCGTTTGAAACGGGCGTTTAATGGTGGCTGAAATACGTAATTGAGCGTAATCCATTTTAAGACCCGCGACCGAAATCCTCTCCGATCTAGCTGGCCGACAAGCAGCCACCGCGAAAATGGATACTATTCGTTGCCATGACTCAAAATTAACGTCTAGAACCGGTGAGAGGTTGTTTCCGACTTCGTTCGTGAGTTTAGACGGCAAAATCATTACAAATGGCGCCCAACGTGGGGCCAAACATCCTAAGGGGATAAGAGACTCGCGTCTTCTGACGAGTTGGTCCTTTACGGAGGATGTAAGGTACCTTGGTACTCGAGCCTCACAAACAGGAGCAGTGGAGTTGTGTGATACACACTTGCAGTCGCTTCACGTGAGTTGTAGCTTCCGCTCTCCTTTGTTTGATTTTTTTTCCGCGACAGAATCCTTCCGATGTGTTGTCCCAGGTTGGCCCCTGTAAGGACCTTCTATTTTCTTGATGAACTGTCAGCCAGATGGGTTTCTCCTATCGGCCTGGACTCTCAAGAAGATAGAAGGTTACCTTGCCTTTATGTCGCGGAAGGATTCTACTCATTTTTTTTGCGTGATAGACGAGTGGTTTCGGTTCAATGTTCGGTGGCGTATGCTGGGCTTGCGGAGCCTAGAATGCTTCCACGTGTCGGGAATTTTGACCGCGTACAAAGCTGTTACGGTAGCTCTACCACTTGTCTCGTCGAGTCAATTAACGTAGTTTAGAGACGGTTTTTGTAATGTATGTGGGTTTGTGGATAAATTCTTGCAAATCGGCCGAAAGTACCCTTTTCTCGGCAGACTACCATTCACTCTCATTTCCCTTTGGAGGAGTCAGTGCGCTGGAAAGGAAAGTGTCTGATAAATAAATTTTTTTTTCTCTTAATATATATAGCAATAGCTCGCTGTATATATATATATATATATATATATATATATATATATATATATATATATATATATATATATATATATAAAGATATATATATATATATATATATATATATATATATATATATATATATATATAATATATATATATATATATATATATATATATATATATATATATATATATATATATATATATCTATATATATATATGAGAGTAGTAGTAGGAGTAATTTACATTTTTCTTTTTTGTAGTAACACCTATTGCCAACACCCATAGTAAAACCCATAGCTTCAAAAGTGCTTGCATTTTCAAGAGTGAAGAAATCTAAACGCGTGCTAAATAAAGTTAATATTCTTTTCTCCTTTATTATTGATATTCCATGTAAGGTTTTTGTTCTAATTATTTTGTTGTTTTACGTCTTTTCCAATTGAACTATTTTTGCTAATGTAATTGTTTGTACTTCCACAATCTATTAATATTTTGAGTGGCTTACTCTCCGATACAGTTCTAAGCGTTAAATATGGTAAGCCGTTCACAAGGCTAAACAAGTTGGGTAGACAGACCTATGCTCATGTCAGAAGGGTTTTGTACTCAACTTACAAAATGCAGTAACCAGCAACGAATAAAATCAAGAAACATGTCAAAGACGATTTAATTGGAGAAAATGTGAAATTCGAGGATCATACTATTATTAACAAAGTTGAACGAATTTTGACTTCTGAGGTATTTGTTATAGTTATACCCATAAATATCTCCTTTGATATTTTTTTCAGATTTTTTAGATCACTGGTGTCCATTCGCGAGGGAGGAAACACATTTTTCATGTATTTCTCCCCTGTGCCCCCACTGAAGCAAAAACTGTCAGATTAAAACTGTTTTGAAAAGCTCTCATAGAGAACTTTCAGTTGATACTCATATCGGCTACCTTTCATGAAATTTTTTTTCAGGGGCCACTCCTCTGTACTGTAATCATCAATTCATGGCCTATTTTTCGAATCCTAGAATGGTTACAAAGCCCTTTTGCTAGGAGCTCTCTCCTGCCTCTTCAACTTGTTTCAATTGTATGTACTCATCTTCATGATACCTATCACTCCTGAAATTTTCATGCAAATTCTAGCAAAGCTGTAGTATCTAAGTCGGTAAAAAGCGCATATGGCTCCATACCAATATGTTTCCATAGTAATACAGGGCATATTGCTCCATAGTAATACACGAAAATTCAAATCGCTATAACTTCGGTAAATACCATTATATCTTTATGAAACTTTCAGAAAAGATCAATCTTATAAAAAGTCATCTCTTTGCTAAATTTTATTGAGTTTAAGGGTACCGTTTAGATTTTATTCAAGAAAACACAAAATCGATAAATCATACTATTACTAACAAAGTTGAGTGAATTTCGACTTCTCATGTATTTGTTGTTGTTGTACTCATAAAGGCCTACATTCCTGATTTTTTTCAGATTTTTCGGATGGAAGGTGTCCAATCGCGAGGGGGGGGTACGCGAAAAGTTCGTACATTTCCCCTTCCCCTGCCCCCCTCGGTACTTATAAGACAATTTTAAGACTTGTTTTGAAAAGATCTTATTGAGACCTTTTCAATGATACCCTACTCGACTACCAATGGTGAAATTTTTTTTTTGAGGGGTCACCCCCTTATATGGGGAGACCCCCCTTAAACGCCTTTGAAAAAATTTTCCACCCTTGAACTTTCAAGAGGTCACCACTTCTGACCTTTCCACAAAGTTTCATGGCTGTAGCCCTTATAGTTTCGGAGAAAAAGTGCTGTGACATACAGACGGACGGACGGACGGACGGACGGACGGACAGACGGACACAGGTCGTGATTGCAATAGGGTTTTGTATTTTAGTACAAAACCCTAAAAAGTATTGATTTCTTGTGTATCATTATCTTCAGAGGTGTTTGCGTTAAATATGGTAAGCCGTTCACAAGGCTAAACAAGTTGGGTAGACAGACCTATGCTCATGTCAGAAGGGTTTTGTACTCAACTTACAAAATGCAGTAACCAGCAACGAATAAAATCAAGAAACATGTCAAAGACGATTTAATTGGAGAAAATGTGAAATTCGAGGATCATACT
The DNA here is from genome assembly GCA_963969285.1 of Odontomyia ornata. Taxonomy (NCBI): domain Eukaryota; kingdom Metazoa; phylum Arthropoda; class Insecta; order Diptera; family Stratiomyidae; genus Odontomyia; species Odontomyia ornata. The sequence continues at coordinate 114,238,952 of OZ017741.1, forward strand.
ATTATTAACAAAGTTGAACGAATTTTGACTTCTGAGGTATTTGTTATAGTTATACCCATAAATATCTCCTTTGATATTTTTTTCAGATTTTTTAGATCACTGGTGTCCATTCGCGAGGGAGGAAACACATTTTTCATGTATTTCTCCCCTGTGCCCCCACTGAAGCAAAAACTGTCAGATTAAAACTGTTTTGAAAAGCTCTCATAGAGAACTTTCAGTTGATACTCATATCGGCTACCTTTCATGAAATTTTTTTTCAGGGCCACTCCTCTGTACTGTAATCATCAATTCATGGCCTATTTTTCGAATCCTAGAATGGTTACAAAGCCCTTTTGCTAGGAGCTCTCTCCTGCCTCTTCAACTTGTTTCAATTGTATGTACTCATCTTCATGATACCTATCACTCCTGAAATTTTCATGCAAATTCTAGCAAAGCTGTAGTATCTAAGTCGGTAAAAAGCGCATATGGCTCCATACCAATATGTTTCCATAGTAATACAGGGCATATTGCTCCATAGTAATACACGAAAATTCAAATCGCTATAACTTCGGTAAATACCATTATATCTTTATGAAACTTTCAGAAAAGATCAATCTTATAAAAAGTCATCTCTTTGCTAAATTTTATTGAGTTTAAGGGTACCGTTTAGATTTTATTCAAGAAAACACAAAATCGATAAATCATACTATTACTAACAAAGTTGAGTGAATTTCGACTTCTCATGTATTTGTTGTTGTTGTACTCATAAAGGCCTACATTCCTGATTTTTTTCAGATTTTTCGGATGGAAGGTGTCCAATCGCGAGGGGGGGGTACGCGAAAAGTTCGTACATTTCCCCTTCCCCTGCCCCCCTCGGTACTTATAAGACAATTTTAAGACTTGTTTTGAAAAGATCTTATTGAGACCTTTTCAATGATACCCTACTCGACTACCAATGGTGAAAATTTTTTTTTGAGGGGTCACCCCCTTATATGGGGAGACCCCCCTTAAACGCCTTTGAAAAAATTTTCCACCCTTGAACTTTCAAGAGGTCACCACTTCTGACCTTTCCACAAAGTTTCATGGCTGTAGCCCTTATAGTTTCGGAGAAAAAGTGCTGTGACATACAGACGGACGGACGGACGGACGGACGGACGGACGGACGGACGGACGGACGGACAGACGGACACAGGTCGTGATTGCAATAGGGTTTTGTATTTTAGTACAAAACCCTAAAAAGTATTGATTTCTTGTGTATCATTATCTTCAGAGGTGTTTGCTACTATTGATTCATTATCAGAATCCTGTATTTGGTTTAATCTTTGATTTTTATATGGTACTTTAAACTTTGAATTAGTTACTTCACGATCTCTTTTTGTTGGGTTGTTATAAAATGATCTTCTGAATTGTTTAGATGAATCTATATCCATTGGTTCTGGATTTTGGTAGTTATTCACAGGGTTAAAAGGTCTTTGATCGTTGATCGAATTGTTGCGGATAGTTTTCATTCGAATTGAAGTTCTTTTGTTAGTTAAACTCAGGTTTTGGAGGTTCATTTTGATGTCTATGGGTTATTTGCGGTTTAGGGTGTTTCGGCGTGAATTCTAAACCTTGATATTGAACATCATGGAACATAGTTCTGGCTAAGGCAAATGCCTCACTTAAAGTTCTAGGATTGTGTCCATACAGCATATTTTTGATTGACTGACTATTTATCCCTAAAGTAAACGTTCGAATCGCTTTTTTCTCTGCTTCAAATGTTAGAGCTTTTATCGCGTGTTCGTTGTTGTGACTCATTTCTATTTTAGATATGATTAGGTTCAATTTCTGGTTAAGTCTGTCATGGAATGTTTCTAACGAGTTATTCCCTTGACGGATTCGAGTCATTTCACCTTCTAAAACGTAAAGAGGGCGTTTGTCAGAATACGCGGTATCTAGTTGTTCGATTATCGCGTCAAAATTATGTTTCGTGTTATTATTTATTAACATTTCCTCCTATTATTTTTGATCTTATAAGGATCAATGCTTCCCAATAAATTTTGTGGTTGCGAAAAGGTTTAACTGTGTTAAATAGAATTATGGCCATCTTGCGCCATGGTCTATATTCGTTGAAGTTACCGGAAAAAGTTTGTAAAGATTTAAATATATTGATGTTTATATCATTTGCCGATGCATAAGTACATATTTCATCTTTATGGGTTGTTATGTTATTAGTTATTATGTTTACACTTTCGACTGCGCTTATTCTTTTTATGTAAGGTTCGTTTTGAGCAACCAACTGCTCTTGTAATCCTATTACTTGTTGTCTAAGGATTTCACACTCGGCCTTTTCAGCGTTTAATTTCATTTTATCTACAGGTTTAATTGTTAATTTATATTATATTTTTTTATTGATTTTATTAACTGTATCCACAGTGTGTTAGGTTAGGTTATATATTTATAATCACCTTGTTGAAATTTAGTTTCTAAATACCTTGTCTGCATATACATGCGTTGATTCCAGGTGAATCCTTTTTTACGTCCAGGACTAGTTCTCGACGTTCAAGTACGTTGGTCTGCTTGGTACACTTTTGGTCCTTCGCTGCTCGTTTGTCTCCTACTGTAGACTCTCGATCAGGATACGGCACTTGAATTTTGGCTTGGATAGTACAACAACTTTTGCACTATCCCGGTTGAGCCCCCAATTATTGTATTACAAGAATACAAGGAATAAAAATAAATTAACTTTCTCGTGAACTTGATTTATTTCAATCAAAAAATAACATTACACTTGTACGGCTAATTACTTAAGAACACTCGTCCAAACCGGACTCGGTTATTTATGCATTTTCTTATTCTATCTTATCTGTTACGCTTCATATGTCATTAGTGTTTACATCATACATAGGTCATGTGCATGTATACATTTTGCTTATCCTATCTTATCTATTACACTGCATAGGTCATGCTTACATTGGTGTTATTCCCAAGTCTAATCGTGGGTGCATCATGTTCGGACTTATGACTAACTCGTTGCTATCTATAGTGTAAGTACAAGGGTACGTTAACTCGTGTGTGTCGATGGAGTTGGTGGAAGGCGCGGTTGGAACCTCGGCCGCGACAACTGCAGCAGGAACTTCTCCGCCCACGGCTCCTTGCAGGTCCACCAGTGATTGGGGCGGTTCAACATCTTGGAACCCCTTCGCCACAGCTCCACGCGTCGGGACGTGCGTTCCGAGAGGGGCGTCTATGGCGGTCCGCTCTATAGGGCGACGGCATAGTGGACAGAACTCGGAAGTCAGTAGGAGTTGTTGGACGCAGGCGCGATGCAACAGGTGTGCGCACTCCAATCGCACGCTGTTTAGACCCTCCATTACGTCCTCGAAACAAATCCCGCAGTTAGCGGGTTGGACTGTTTTGGATCGGGTCCAACGTTTGTCTGGGGTCCGCTTTGTCGCCATGTTGGGTTTTGTTGATGGTTTGCAGCTAGTATGTATTACTGTAAAAAATGTAATTTACTCCTAACTATTAATATATATATATATATTTATATATATATATATATATATATATATATATATATATATATATATATATATATATATATATATGTATATATATATATATATATGTATATATATATATATATATATATATATATATATATATATATTTATATATATATATATATATATATATATATATATATATATGTATATATATATATATATATATATATATATATATATATATATATATGTATATATATATATATATATATATATATATATATATATGTATATATATATATATATATATATATATATATATATATATATATATATACAATCTCAGAAATTAAGTGAAGTTAAGACTTATTTGAGTTATTTAATCAAGAAACGGAAATCGGCATCAGATCCTTGTTTCTTTAAGTGACACTTGCCGCTCAAGTAAATCTGCATCTTCACGTTCTTACACAATCTAAAGAACTTTGGAAGACATATTAAGGAAAAAAGAAACCCGAAACTAAATTTAAGCCCGGAAATTTACTATCAAGAAAAACGGTAATGATATAAGATCTTAAAAATAACCATGTTAATAAATAACCCGTAACCTAAATAATAATATAAAATTATACAAATAATAATATAAAATAATACAAATAATAATGCGAAATAATTTCCTAAATCGAGTGGCCGGAATCAAAGCGATAAATGTAAACATTTTTGCACCTATTGTAGAACCGGTATATCAGAAAACATTTTCACTTTGTGCTTTATATATTGTTATTAGGGGGCTACATACTGTTATAAGGTTTAAATTGCATGCATGCATATACAGTAGAAAAACCCCAAAATCGGCTAGCGTGCGGATAATTCGTTTTTACCTACTTGCATAGGTACTCGGCTTTTATATGTGCCAATATATACTATAAGCTTGGAATACAGAAATAGTTTATAGAATAATTTACTCGTTTATTTAAGAATATACTGACATCTATAGAGTACGAGAAAATAAATTATTAGTTTTCTCGTAATAGTGACGAGAGCAAAAACTTGTTGATCGTTAATACACTCAAAGTTTGCATTAAATGTTTAAGTTACTATCAATTTCTAATGAACAAATTTGCATCTATTTTACCTTAACCTAAATAAGCAAAAATATTGTTAAATCATATAAATTAATTTAAGATACCTTTATACTGTCTCTACATATCTATTCATTTGTAGAAGCCTGTATCGTAATGTAAATTTCTTGGAGTAAATAACATGAATTGCTAAAATTTAACAACGACTTTCCTTTTCAGTGGTCCGTCCTTTCCAGAGTCAGTGAGAGTGCAGGGTAAGTATGCCGGAAAGAGGGTAGGGTTTGAAAAAATCCGCTGAGGTCGGTTTCACGTCGCGCGCGGTGCGCGGTACCTTTGTTGGATTGCCTTTTTCTTTAGCGTAGCTTTCTTCGGTTTCACGTTAACGTAGTGTATTTTTCGGTACCGCGTCGGCAAAATTCGGGAACGCGAAATGGAGATTAGATTTTGTACTTTGACTGGATTGATGAAGAAATACGGAGTAACGTAAAGTAGGTTTCTTCTCCGTATGATTGTGTTTTCGACGCGTTTGAAGCGCGTGTTTAATGGTGGCTGAAAAATGTAAATGAGCGTAATCCATTTTAAGACCCGCGACCGAAATCCTCTCCGATCTAGCTGGCCGACAAGCAGCCACCGCGAAAATGGATTACGGTGCACGGATTGGTTGACCAGTTGGTACCATTCATTCGTACGACTCAGACTTAACGTCTAGAACCGGTGAGAGGTCGGTTCCGACTTTGTTCGTGAGTTTAGACGGAAAATCATTACAAATGGCGCCCAACATGGGGCCCAAACATCCTAAGGGGATAAGACATTCGCGTCTTCTGACGAGTTGGTCCTTTACGGAGGATGTAAGGTACCTTGGTACTCGAGCCTCACAAACAGGAGCAGTGGAGTTGTGTGATACACACTTGCAGTCGCTTCACATGAATTGTAGCTTCTGCTCTCCTTTGTTTGATTTTTTTTTTTCCGCGACAGAATCCCTCCTTCCAGGTTGACCCCTGTAAGGACCTTCTATTTTCTTGATGAACTGTCAGCCAGATGGGTTTCTCCTATCGGCCTGGACTCTAAGAAAATAGAAGGCTACCTTGCCTTTATGTCGCAGAAGGATTCTACTCATTTTTTATGCGTGATAGACGAGTGGTTTCGGATCAACGTTCGGTGGCGTATGCTGGAGTTGCGGAGCCCGGAATGCTTCCACGTGTCGGGAATTTTGACCGCGTACAAAGCTGTTACGGCAGCTCTACCACTTGTCTCGTCGAGTCAATTAACGTAGTTTAGAGACGGTTTTTGTAATGTATGTGGGTTTGGGGATAAATTCTTGTAAATCGGCCAAAAGCACTCTCACTCTCATTTCCCTTTGGAGGAGTCAGCGCTGCTGGAAAGGAAGTGTCTGATAAATAAATTTTTTTTCTCACTATAGTTATTACATAGCTTGCCACTATCGGCCACTAATTTATTACTAAGCTTTTTACAGATATATATATATATATATATATATATATATATATATATATATATATATATATATATACTCGTATATATATATATATATATATATATATATATATATATATATATACTCGTATATATATATATATATATATATATATATATATATATATATATATATATATATATATATATATATCTATATATATATATATATTAGAGTAGTAGTAGGAGTAATTTACATTTTTCTTTTTTTAGTAATACCTATTGCCAACACCCATAGTAAAACCCAACATGGCGACAAGGCGGACCCCAGACAAAACGGTCCAACCCGCTAACTGCGGGATTTGTTTCGAGGACGTAGTGGAGGGCGTAAGCAGCGTGCGATTGGAGTGCGGACACCTGTTCCATCGCGCCTGCGTCCAACAAGTCCTACTGACATCCGAGCTCTGTCCGCTATGCCGTCGCCCCATAGAGCGGACCGCCGTAGACGCCCTGCTCGGAACGCACGCCCCGACGCGTGGGGCAGTGGCGAAAGGGTCCCAAGATGCTGAACCGCCCCAATCACTGGTGGACCTGCAAGGAGCCGTGGGCGGAGAAGTGCCTGCTGCAGTTGTCGCGGCCGAGGTTCCAACCGCGCCTTCCACCAACTCCATCGACACACTCGTGGCCTTAATGCAAGTGATGTCCGAGAGGATCGGAAACTTGGAGGGAAGACTCCAGAACCTCCCGATTAGCCAAGGAACTCCAAGGAACTCGGGAATGGATCCCAGAGCTCCCGAGTATCGACCACGACACAGCACCGCACCTCCGTTGATACCCACAGTCCCCGAGTCAGTCCTTTACAGCAGGCCCATCGAGGATGCGATTCACTCCGCGAACGTATTGACACCTTTCCGAGATCCTACGCCTCGTATCATGGCGAGTTGGCGCCTTAGCTTCACTGGTTTCAACTCGACGACATCGGTGGACCGGTTCTTGTTTAGGATTCAGGCGCTAGTCTCCAGCACCCTGAGAGGTGACTTCTCGGCTTTCCTCCGGCATGCACACCTTCTGTTCAGGGGAGATGCTGTTGACTGGTATTGGAGTTTTAAAGAATCGACGCCACGTCCCAATTGGGATTCTTTCTGTGCAGCCTTCCGCAACCGATTCGACGACGGCTTCACTGAAAGAGAACTACGGGAACAACTAAAGAAACGGAAACAACGCGCTCTCGAACCATTCGACCAGTATTACACAAGCATATTGCGATTAAGCACTCGGTTACGAATACCCATGCCCGAGGACGAACTGGTGGAAATTATCAGGGAGAATATGCGTTGGGAGCTTCAGAACAGTCTTCTTCATGTTCCCATCAACACCATACAAGGATTACGCCTCCATGCCCGTAGGCAAGAACAGCTAGATGAGCGGCGAGGAACCTTCCGCCCACAACCTCGCATAACGGGACCTTATCCACGAAATAATAATACCGCGGAGTTAGTGGCAGCGGACAACCTACTGGCTGACCCAGTACCAGTACCGAGGAGCGGAGCACCCCTAGAGCCCGAGTTCCAAGCAATGATTGACCGACCATTTGTCGAAGCAGTTACAAGTCCGACGGTCTGTTGGAACTGCCGGCAGACGGGGCATCGTTTCTATGCATGTCCAGCGGAACCGACGATCTTCTGTACCGGTGTGGGAAGGCAGACACTTATGCACCTGATTGCGCAGATTGCAAGTTACGAAAAAACTTGCCAGCGAGTGCCGCGACCACCCGCCGGCACTCCTAGAACCCAAACGAACCAATATTGACCCCATCACTAGCTACGACCCAGCCCTAGACATGACCCCAACTTTGCTGACTCGCACCGCCAAACACAGTTCTCCTGAAGTTCCACAGCCGACGTCACCCTTTGCCGAGGCGGACGCGCAGGGGAATGGTAGTGAGGCGAAGGTTCCTTGGCATGTTAAGCCCTTCCACGTCAGACTGCGGAATTATTTGGCTACTCGCCAGCGTATCTTCCATGAGGAGTTGGTTACAACTGTCCCACCGCGAAGGAAGCGAGCCACGCGTCGGATGCGGAGCTTCTGGAGAAGGGTCAGGCAGTCGAGGAAGGTGCTGAGGGAAATACACTTAGACGAATTATTGAGGGATGACGTTCGACCATATGCGTCAGTTCACCTCCTGCAAAAGCGATTGTCAGGTTTAGTCGATACGGGAGCCAGTGTGAATTGCATATCAGCCGATTTTGCAGGGGAGGTGCTGGCAAGGCACGCGGACCAAATCCATCATTTTACCACCTGGTTAAGCACGGCGGACGGAACTCGTCACTCTGTAGTGGGGAAAATTACGACGGATGTCACCTTTAAAGGAGTAACTAAACCTCTGGAGTTTTACATTATCCCCCAATTAACCCAGAATCTTTACCTAGGGGTGGATTTCGTTCGAAAATTTAACTTAGCCCGGGCACTGTTTTCCGGTACGACACTGGATTCCGTCACCACTGTTCCTGACGAAACTCCAACCACCGACATGCACTGGATGTGAATCAACAACTGCGACTTGACTCGGCTATATCGGCTTTTCCATCGCATGAGAAGGAAGGTCTCGGCCGGACGGTCCTGGTGTTACACACAATAGATGTGGGGGATGCTAAACCCATAAAACAGAGACATTTTGTCATATCTCCGGCGAAGGAAAAGCTGTTATATGCCGAAGTTGATCGAATGCTAGCATTAGGCGTGATCGAAGAATCACAGAGCGCGTGGGCTTCCCTGGTCACCTTAGTTGTCAAGCCGAACAAGGTCCGGCTATGCTTAGATGCCAGACGCTTGAACGCCGTCACTGTCAAAGACGCATACCCTCTACCGTTGATTGAAGGCATTTTGAGTCGATTGCCTAAAGCCCATTACATCACGAGTTTAGATCACAAGGACGCTTTCTGCCAAATTCCTTTAGACCCTGGTTCAAAGGAGCAAACAGCCTTCACATTCCCAGGTCGGCCACTGTATCAATTCGTGACCATGCCATTCGGATAGTGCAATGCCCCTCAGACAATGACGCGCCTTATGGATAAGGTGATACCACCGCATTTACGGCACCAAGTTTTCGTATACTTGGACAATCTGCTGCTTATAACCGAGACCTTTAACGATTACATCGATCTGCTTCAGGAAGTGGCTTTGCACATCCGGAGGGCAGGGTTAACCATCAACATACAGAAGAGTCAGTTCGTGATGACGGAGGTGAAGTATTTGGGCCACATCATTGGGCATGGCAACATCAAGACCGACCCGGACAAGACTCAAGCGATTGACGTTTTTCCATTACCCAAGACCACCAAGCAGTTACGCCGATTCCTAGGCTTATGCGGATGGTACCAGCGTTTCGTACGTGACTATGCTACCATTACCACACCTTTGACCGACATGCTGCGTAAGGGACGTAAGTTCGTCAGGGAAGGGCCCAGCTTTCGAGCCTTCGAAGAGCTAAAGAAGAGTCTGACAACAGCCCCCGTACTGCACAGCCCGGACTTTGGCAAACCGTTCTCAATCCATTGTGACGCGAGTCAACATGGGGTGGGAGCAGTCTTAGTCCAGGTTGCACAAGACGGCGAGGAGAGGCCTATAGCCTTTATGTCCCACAAGCTGAACCCGGCCCAGCGGAACTACACGGTCTCGGAGCAGGAATGCCTGGCGGCTGTGCTGGCAGTGAAACGCTTTCGAGCATATGTAGAGGGACATCCCTTGGAAATCGTCACTGATCATGCGTCACTGAAATGGCTGATGAGCCAAACTGATCTCCACGGGCGGTTGGCCAGATGGGCCTTGAAATTACAGGCGTTTGACTTCACGATAAGACACCGCAAGGGAAGTCAGCACGTGGTACCGGACACATTATCAAGGATGTTCGCCCCTGAAGGAGCCGAGTTGGCCCAGGAGGACGACAGCACCCTATGGATCGACTTGTACCATCCCGCCTTCAAGTCAGTATGTTATACCCAGCTGATGAATACGATTCGGAGCCAGTTACCACAGCTCCCAGAACTACGGGTGACGGAGGGATTTATATACAAGCGGATGGGACACGCCTCCGGAGACCCCATCCAAGAAGAGGAACAGTGGAAGTTATGGGTGCCCGAAGAACTGACCTTCGAATTGATTAAACGGGCTCATGACTACCCATTGAGTGCACACGGCGGTTATAAGCGTACGCTTCGGCGACTGAAGACTTACTTCTTTTGGCCTAAGATGGCGCAGCAAGTGAAAAAGTACGTAGCCACCTGTGAGCTGTGCAAATGCACTAAAGCGCCCAATTTTGTTCTTCGGCCCCCGATGGGAAAATTCGAGCTACCGGAGCGGGTGTTCCAGCGCCTGTATATAGATCTCATCGGTCCGTACCCTCGCTCGACTTCGGGATATACGGGAGCTGTCGTGGTCCTGGACCAATTGTCCAAATTTCCGATTGTTGAACCAATTCGAAACCTGCACACTGGCCCGATAGTCAGCTTTCTGGAAAATCGCGTTTTCCATATATTTGGAGTACCGGAGAAGTTGGTCTCCGACATCGGAGTTCAGTTTACCTCGGCTAGATTTCGGGAGCTAATGGACAAGTATGGCATTACTCATAGCCGCCATTCGGGCCTACGTCCAACCGGATCAGAAGGATTGGGACCGCAGGATTTCCGCCCTCACCTGTGCCCTGCGTTCGTCTTATCACTCCACCACAGGTATCTCCCTATACTTTGCCGTGTTCGGCCAACATATGATCTGCCACGAAAACTCGCATCGGCTATTGCGGCAGTTGAAGGGTTTGGAAGACCCAATAGTGGTTCTGGAGCCGCACGAGAAACTCCAAATTCTACGAGAACAAATCCGAGAGAGGATTGAAGACAGTAGATGGGCGGAGGAGGAGCGTTATAACCTGCGATCCCATCCTTCTGGCTTCAAGCCAGGCGACGAAATATACCGACGGAATTTCAGACAAAGTGAAGCAGGTCGGCACTACAATGCCAAGCTAGACAAGAAGTTCGTGAAGTGTCGAGTCTTACAAGTTTTAAGTCCCACGCGATACCTCATTGCGGACATGTTCGGCAAGGAGCTGGGAGTCTACCATGCCAAGACCTACGACGGTGAAAAGGGCCATCAAGCAGGTCACACGACCTCTCCGGCCGAGACATAATTGAAGCCATCATAGGGCCAAGCAGCGTTTCCTTCAGTCTCCCCATGCCTGGTAGGCATTGTGGACACTGCCCTGTAATGAATCATTCGACGCCGCTGGCGACCACTATCAATACACCTTGCTGCCATGTGGCTTTCCATCTCATGTTGGTTGTGACGGCTTCCCATCCCACGTCAGTTTTGTCGTGGGATGTCAAAGTCAAGTGACAGCCACATGGCGGGTGTGTGTGGTTAGGAGTCGTCAGAGAGAGGCCCCAGGAAATGACCGGGGAAGCGAAACGGATGCCAGGGATAAGTCCATCCTACTGTCGCTGTTTAGTTTTTAATTAGGGAACATTGGGTGTTTAAGTGTTAGACAAACTGGGAGTGATAGTTTAATTAGAGGGATTGAGTCGGAAATCGGACAAACACGACAAATGCGGCAAAACATTTCGTAACCTAAATACTTATGTAAATCACAATGCGTTGCACTTAAATCCTAATGCTGATAAGTGCCAGAAACTTCAAAAGACATTCACTAGGCCGCAAGTTGGAGGGAGCAAAAACTTTATTTGTATCTGGAATTATATATTTACTAGGTCGTTTAAAGAGACCAAGGTCATCTGCGACGCGAGAATTGGATGGATGTCAACCACCAGAACGAAAACGAGAACTTCGATCGAAGGTAAGAACGTGGCGGTCCAAAAATCTAGAAACTTTGAATCTTTCAACCCATAGCGATGACAGCAAAGAGGTAATTTGTGGGGCTCAAACTGTCGGCGCCAACAGTAACTGAAGAATATGAGGAAAAGCTACCGCTAAGATATCGTCACGTTAGTTTCGGTGCAGAAGAAGAACATCCACTTAAACCCAGATTGGCTATCCCACCATCATTGGCCCAAACACTAGCTAGGAACCAGAATACAACTAATAACAGTATTGAATTATTCACATCTATTGAACGACTTTTATCGCCAATACAGACCAATATGGACGCTTGAGGTAAATTTTTCTGCATGATTATTCTAAATTTTTGTCTTAGACTTTGTCAAATTAGAGATTAAAAGGAAAATAGAAACCAAATGAAAATGAATGAAAGAAAAGAAATAGAAAATGAACTATTCAATTTTAAAATAGAAAAATGAAAATAAAGACAAATATTGCAAATAGTCATTATCGAAATAGTGAAATATTCGCACTCACAGAAAGAATAACACCAAAAGAAACAGAAAAGAAATGCAAATATAGAGAAGAGGTAAACAGCTGGATTATAATACACGATATAAAATCGAATCTGTTTTTAAGAGTAATAGAGCAGTTTAAAGTTATATAGCAGCAAACAATGCCGATTTTTTTCTTGACACTTGATGCAATAAACATTACATATGAAGCTTGATTTCTTATTTAGATGATGTTTAGTTTTTTATTTAAATTTAAAAACAAAAGAATAGGATACATTGAATTGTAAGGCCTTACAAAGAACATTCCCAAATTTTTGCTCTGGTTTTTTTCAAATCACTGTATATAGCAAAAGGAGTATTAATGTATAGGGCTGATTTACTGTCACATTTAGTTTTCCAAAAATTTCCAGCACTAAATATATTTAAATTTGCAATTAGCATCTTATGCCATAGGCCACATAGGTTTTCACTCCAGAGAAGATTAAACTTGATATATTAATAATGATCGGCAATTTTAGTGACAAATGATATTCACGTTATAATCACTTCAACATTTTTCACTTGAAGACCAAATTTGTAAAGGCTTGAAACACACTTTGACTTTGACATTAAGATCATTTTTGTTATTTTAATTATTAATTTTTCTCTAAATTCATATATTACTGATTATTCCCATTAACTTCTAGTATTTTTTCAATTTTCATTCTATTCATATGAAAGAATTTTTTTTAATTAACGAAGCAACTACCAAAGCTGGCAATATTCTACAATTTGAATAAATAAAAATTAGGGAAGATAAAAGGTGATAGAAAAAACGAAAAAATTTTATTACACAAAAACACCAAAAGAAAAAAAATTTTTTGTTTTTGGAGAAATAAAATATTTTTCAATCTCAACTTATTTACGAAACCAAACAAACAAAAAAATTACATAAAAACAAAATGATGATAGAATATTATGAGAATTTTTATGGTTAAAATGACAGAAATTGTGAAAAAAGTATGTGTATGCGAAAAATAACATGAATTGCTAAAAATATAACAACGACTTTCCTTTCCAGTGGGCCTTCTTTTCCAGAGGCAGTGAGAGTGCAGGGTAAATATGCCGGGGAGAGGGTAGGGTTTGAAAAAATCCGCTGAGGTCGATTTAGCGTCGCGTGCGGTACGCGGTACCTTTGTTGGATTGCCTTTTTCTTTAGCGTAGCTTTCGTCGGGTTCAAGTTAACGTAGTGTATTTTTCGGTACCGCGTCGGCAAAATTTGGGAACGCGAAATGGAAATTAGCTTTTTGTACTTTACTGGATAAATGAAGAAATACGGAGTAACGTAAAGTAGGTTTCTTCTCCGTATGATTGTGTTTTCGACGCGTTTGAAACGGGCGTTTAATGGTGGCTGAAATACGTAATTGAGCGTAATCCATTTTAAGACCCGCGACCGAAATCCTCTCCGATCTAGCTGGCCGACAAGCAGCCACCGCGAAAATGGATACTATTCGTTGGCATGACTCAAAATTAACGTCTAGAACCGGTGAGAGGTTGTTTCCGACTTCGTTCGTGAGTTTAGACGGCAAAATCATTACAAATGGCGCCCAACGTGGGGCCAAACATCCTAAGGGGATAAGAGACTCGCGTCTTCTGACGAGTTGGTCCTTTACGGAGGATGTAAGGTACCTTGGTACTCGAGCCTCACAAACAGGAGCAGTGGAGTTGTGTGATACACACTTGCAGTCGCTTCACGTGAGTTGTAGCTTCCGCTCTCCTTTGTTTGATTTTTTTTCCGCGACAGAATCCTTCCGATGTGTTGTCCCAGGTTGGCCCCTGTAAGGACCTTCTATTTTCTTGATGAACTGTCAGCCAGATGGGTTTCTCCTATCGGCCTGGACTCTCAAGAAGATAGAAGGTTACCTTGCCTTTATGTCGCGGAAGGATTCTACTCATTTTTTTTGCGTGATAGACGAGTGGTTTCGGTTCAATGTTCGGTGGCGTATGCTGGGCTTGCGGAGCCTAGAATGCTTCCACGTGTCGGGAATTTTGACCGCGTACAAAGCTGTTACGGTAGCTCTACCACTTGTCTCGTCGAGTCAATTAACGTAGTTTAGAGACGGTTTTTGTAATGTATGTGGGTTTGTGGATAAATTCTTGTAAATCGGCCGAAAGTACCCTTTTCTCGGCAGACTACCATTCACTCTCATTTCCCTTTGGAGGAGTCAGTGCGCTGGAAAGGAAAGTGTCTGATAAATAAATTTTTTTTTCTCTTAATATATATAGCAATAGCTCGCTGTATATATATATATATATATATATATATATATATATATATATATATATAAAGATATATATATATATATATATATATATATATATATATATATATATATATAAATATATATATATATATATATATATATATATATATATATATATATATATATATATATATATATCTATATATATATATGAGAGTAGTAGTAGGAGTAATTTACATTTTTCTTTTTTGTAGTAACACCTATTGCCAACACCCATAGTAAAACCCATAGCTTCAAAAGTGCTTGCATTTTCAAGAGTGAAGAAATCTAAACGCGTGCTAAATAAAGTTAATATTCTTTTCTCCTTTATTATTGATATTCCATGTAAGGTTTTTGTTCTAATTATTTTGTTGTTTTACGTCTTTTCCAATTGAACTATTTTTGCTAATGTAATTGTTTGTACTTCCACAATCTATTAATATTTTGAGTGGCTTACTCTCCGATACAGTTCTAAGCGTTAAATATGGTAAGCCGTTCACAAGGCTAAACAAGTTGGGTAGACAGACCTATGCTCATGTCAGAAG
This sequence comes from Odontomyia ornata, assembly GCA_963969285.1. NCBI lineage: Eukaryota > Metazoa > Arthropoda > Insecta > Diptera > Stratiomyidae > Odontomyia > Odontomyia ornata. Next base: position 114,254,097 of record OZ017741.1, read on the forward strand.
GGTTTTGTACTCAACTTACAAAATGCAGTAACCAGCAACGAATAAAATCAAGAAACATGTCAAAGACGATTTAATTGGAGAAAATGTGAAATTCGAGGATCATACTATTATTAACAAAGTTGAACGAATTTTGACTTCTGAGGTATTTGTTATAGTTATACCCATAAATATCTCCTTTGATATTTTTTTCAGATTTTTTAGATCACTGGTGTCCATTCGCGAGGGAGGAAACACATTTTTCATGTATTTCTCCCCTGTGCCCCCACTGAAGCAAAAACTGTCAGATTAAAACTGTTTTGAAAAGCTCTCATAGAGAACTTTCAGTTGATACTCATATCGGCTACCTTTCATGAAATTTTTTTTCAGGGGCCACTCCTCTGTACTGTAATCATCAATTCATGGCCTATTTTTCGAATCCTAGAATGGTTACAAAGCCCTTTTGCTAGGAGCTCTCTCCTGCCTCTTCAACTTGTTTCAATTGTATGTACTCATCTTCATGATACCTATCACTCCTGAAATTTTCATGCAAATTCTAGCAAAGCTGTAGTATCTAAGTCGGTAAAAAGCGCATATGGCTCCATACCAATATGTTTCCATAGTAATACAGGGCATATTGCTCCATAGTAATACACGAAAATTCAAATCGCTATAACTTCGGTAAATACCATTATATCTTTATGAAACTTTCAGAAAAGATCAATCTTATAAAAAGTCATCTCTTTGCTAAATTTTATTGAGTTTAAGGGTACCGTTTAGATTTTATTCAAGAAAACACAAAATCGATAAATCATACTATTACTAACAAAGTTGAGTGAATTTCGACTTCTCATGTATTTGTTGTTGTTGTACTCATAAAGGCCTACATTCCTGATTTTTTTCAGATTTTTCGGATGGAAGGTGTCCAATCGCGAGGGGGGGGTACGCGAAAAGTTCGTACATTTCCCCTTCCCCTGCCCCCCTCGGTACTTATAAGACAATTTTAAGACTTGTTTTGAAAAGATCTTATTGAGACCTTTTCAATGATACCTACTCGACTACCAATGGTGAAATTTTTTTTTTGAGGGGTCACCCCCTTATATGGGGAGACCCCCCTTAAACGCCTTTGAAAAAATTTTCCACCCTTGAACTTTCAAGAGGTCACCACTTCTGACCTTTCCACAAAGTTTCATGGCTGTAGCCCTTATAGTTTCGGAGAAAAAGTGCTGTGACATACAGACGGACGGACGGACGGACGGACGGACGGACGGACGGACAGACGGACACAGGTCGTGATTGCAATAGGGTTTTGTATTTTAGTACAAAACCCTAAAAAGTATTGATTTCTTGTGTATCATTATCTTCAGAGGTGTTTGCGTTAAATATGGTAAGCCGTTCACAAGGCTAAACAAGTTGGGTAGACAGACCTATGCTCATGTCAGAAGGGTTTTGTACTCAACTTACAAAATGCAGTAACCAGCAACGAATAAAATCAAGAAACATGTCAAAGACGATTTAATTGGAGAAAATGTGAAATTCGAGGATCATACTATTATTAACAAAGTTGAACGAATTTTGACTTCTGAGGTATTTGTTATAGTTATACCCATAAATATCTCCTTTGATATTTTTTTCAGATTTTTTAGATCACTGGTGTCCATTCGCGAGGGAGGAAACACATTTTTCATGTATTTCTCCCCTGTGCCCCCACTGAAGCAAAAACTGTCAGATTAAAACTGTTTTGAAAAGCTCTCATAGAGAACTTTCAGTTGATACTCATATCGGCTACCTTTCATGAAATTTTTTTTCAGGGCCACTCCTCTGTACTGTAATCATCAATTCATGGCCTATTTTTCGAATCCTAGAATGGTTACAAAGCCCTTTTGCTAGGAGCTCTCTCCTGCCTCTTCAACTTGTTTCAATTGTATGTACTCATCTTCATGATACCTATCACTCCTGAAATTTTCATGCAAATTCTAGCAAAGCTGTAGTATCTAAGTCGGTAAAAAGCGCATATGGCTCCATACCAATATGTTTCCATAGTAATACAGGGCATATTGCTCCATAGTAATACACGAAAATTCAAATCGCTATAACTTCGGTAAATACCATTATATCTTTATGAAACTTTCAGAAAAGATCAATCTTATAAAAAGTCATCTCTTTGCTAAATTTTATTGAGTTTAAGGGTACCGTTTAGATTTTATTCAAGAAAACACAAAATCGATAAATCATACTATTACTAACAAAGTTGAGTGAATTTCGACTTCTCATGTATTTGTTGTTGTTGTACTCATAAAGGCCTACATTCCTGATTTTTTTCAGATTTTTCGGATGGAAGGTGTCCAATCGCGAGGGGGGGGTACGCGAAAAGTTCGTACATTTCCCCTTCCCCTGCCCCCCTCGGTACTTATAAGACAATTTTAAGACTTGTTTTGAAAAGATCTTATTGAGACCTTTTCAATGATACCCTACTCGACTACCAATGGTGAAATTTTTTTTTTGAGGGGTCACCCCCTTATATGGGGAGACCCCCCTTAAACGCCTTTGAAAAAATTTTCCACCCTTGAACTTTCAAGAGGTCACCACTTCTGACCTTTCCACAAAGTTTCATGGCTGTAGCCCTTATAGTTTCGGAGAAAAAGTGCTGTGACATACAGACGGACGGACGGACGGACGGACGGACGGACGGACAGACGGACACAGGTCGTGATTGCAATAGGGTTTTGTATTTTAGTACAAAACCCTAAAAAGTATTGATTTCTTGTGTATCATTATCTTCAGAGGTGTTTGCTACTATTGATTCATTATCAGAATCCTGTATTTGGTTTAATCTTTGATTTTTATATGGTACTTTAAACTTTGAATTAGTTACTTCACGATCTCTTTTTGTTGGGTTGTTATAAAATGATCTTCTGAATTGTTTAGATGAATCTATATCCATTGGTTCTGGATTTTGGTAGTTATTCACAGGGTTAAAAGGTCTTTGATCGTTGATCGAATTGTTGCGGATAGTTTTCATTCGAATTGAAGTTCTTTTGTTAGTTAAACTCAGGTTTTGGAGGTTCATTTTGATGTCTATGGGTTATTTGCGGTTTAGGGTGTTTCGGCGTGAATTCTAAACCTTGATATTGAACATCATGGAACATAGTTCTGGCTAAGGCAAATGCCTCACTTAAAGTTCTAGGATTGTGTCCATACAGCATATTTTTGATTGACTGACTATTTATCCCTAAAGTAAACGTTCGAATCGCTTTTTTCTCTGCTTCAAATGTTAGAGCTTTTATCGCGTGTTCGTTGTTGTGACTCATTTCTATTTTAGATATGATTAGGTTCAATTTCTGGTTAAGTCTGTCATGGAATGTTTCTAACGAGTTATTCCCTTGACGGATTCGAGTCATTTCACCTTCTAAAACGTAAAGAGGGCGTTTGTCAGAATACGCGGTATCTAGTTGTTCGATTATCGCGTCAAAATTATGTTTCGTGTTATTATTTATTAACATTTCCTCCTATTATTTTTGATCTTATAAGGATCAATGCTTCCCAATAAATTTTGTGGTTGCGAAAAGGTTTAACTGTGTTAAATAGAATTATGGCCATCTTGCGCCATGGTCTATATTCGTTGAAGTTACCGGAAAAAGTTTGTAAAGATTTAAATATATTGATGTTTATATCATTTGCCGATGCATAAGTACATATTTCATCTTTATGGGTTGTTATGTTATTAGTTATTATGTTTACACTTTCGACTGCGCTTATTCTTTTTATGTAAGGTTCGTTTTGAGCAACCAACTGCTCTTGTAATCCTATTACTTGTTGTCTAAGGATTTCACACTCGGCCTTTTCAGCGTTTAATTTCATTTTATCTACAGGTTTAATTGTTAATTTATATTATATTTTTTTATTGATTTTATTAACTGTATCCACAGTGTGTTAGGTAAGGTTATATATTTATAATCACCTTGTTGAAATTTAGTTTCTAAATACCTTGTCTGCATATACATGCGTTGATTCCAGGTGAATCCTTTTTTACGTCCAGGACTAGTTCTCGACGTTCAAGTACGTTGGTCTGCTTGGTACACTTTTGGTCCTTCGCTGCTCGTTTGTCTCCTACTGTAGACTCTCGATCAGGATACGGCACTTGAATTTTGGCTTGGATAGTACAACAACTTTTGCACTATCCCGGTTGAGCCCCCAATTATTGTATTACAAGAATACAAGGAATAAAAATAAATTAACTATCTCGTGAACTTGATTTATTTCAATCAAAAAATAACATTACACTTGTACGGCTAATTACTTAAGAACACTCGTCCAAACCGGACTCGGTTATTTATGCATTTTCTTATTCTATCTTATCTGTTACGCTTCATATGTCATTAGTGTTTACATCATACATAGGTCATGTACATGTATACATTTTGCTTATCCTATCTTATCTATTACACTGCATAGGTCATGCTTACATTGGTGTTATTCCCAAGTCTAATCGTGGGTGCATCATGTTCGGACTTATGACTAACTCGTTGCTATCTATAGTGTAAGTACAAGGGTACGTTAACTCGTGTGTGTCGATGGAGTTGGTGGAAGGCGCGGTTGGAACCTCGGCCGCGACAACTGCAGCAGGAACTTCTCCGCCCACGGCTCCTTGCAGGTCCACCAGTGATTGGGGCGGTTCAACATCTTGGAACCCTTTCGCCACAGCTCCACGCGTCGGGACGTGCGTTCCGAGAGGGGCGTCTATGGTGGTCCGCTCTATAGGGCGACGGCATAGTGGACAGAACTCGGAAGTCAGTAGGAGTTGTTGGACGCAGGCGCGATGCAACAGGTGTGCGCACTCCAATCGCACGCTGTTTAGACCCTCCATTACGTCCTCGAAACAAATCCCGCAGTTAGCGGGTTGGACTGTTTTGGATCGGGTCCAACGTTTGTCTGGGGTCCGCTTTGTCGCCATGTTGGGTTTTGTTGATGGTTTGCAGCTAGTATGTATTACTGTAAAAAATGTAATTTACTCCTAACTATTAATATATATATATATATTTATATATATATATATATATATATATATATATATATATATATATATGTATATATATATATATATATATATATATATATATATATATATATATATATGTATATATATATATATATATATATATATATATATATATATGTATATATATATATATATATATATATATATATATATATATATATATATATATACAATCTCAGAAATTAAGTGAAGTTAAGACTTATTTGAGTTATTTAATCAAGAAACGGAAATCGGCATCAGATCCTTGTTTCTTTAAGTGACACTTGCCGCTCAAGTAAATCTGCATCTTCACGTTCTTACACAATCTAAAGAACTTTGGAAGACATATTAAGAAAAAAAGAAACCCGAAACTAAATTTAAGCCCGGAAATTTACTATCAAGAAAAACGGTAATGATATAAGATCTTAAAAATAACCATGTTAATAAATAACCCGTAACCTAAATAATAATATAAAATTATACAAATAATAATATAAAATAATACAAATAATAATGCGAAATAATTTCCTAAATCGAGTGGCCGGAATCAAAGCGATAAATGTAAACATTTTTGCACCTATGGTAGAACCGGTATATCAGAAAACATTTTCACTTTGTGCTTTATATATTGTTATTAGGGGGCTACATACTGTTATAAGGTTTAAATTGCATGCATGCATATACAGTAGAAAAACCCCAAAATCGGCTAGCGTGCGGATAATTCGTTTTTACCTACTTGCATAGGTACTCGGCTTTTATATGTGCCAATATATACTATAAGCTTGGAATACAGAAATAGTTTATAGAATAATTTACTCGTTTATTTAAGAATATACTGACATCTATAGAGTACGAGAAAATAAATTATTAGTTTTCTCGTAATAGTGACGAGAGCAAAAACTTGTTGATCGTTAATACACTCAAAGTTTGCATTAAATGTTTAAGTTACTATCAATTTCTAATGAACAAATTTGCATCTATTTTACCTTAACCTAAATAAGCAAAAATATTGTTAAATCATATAAATTAATTTAAGATACCTTTATACTGTCTCTACATATCTATTCATTTGTAGAAGCCTGTATCGTAATGTAAATTTCTTGGAGTAAATAACATGAATTGCTAAAATTTAACAACGACTTTCCTTTACAGTGGTCCGTCCTTTCCAGAGTCAGTGAGAGTGCAGGGTAAGTATGCCGGAAAGAGGGTAGGGTTTGAAAAAATCCGCTGAGGTCGGTTTCACGTCGCGCGCGGTGCGCGGTACCTTTGTTGGATTGCCTTTTTCTTTAGCGTAGCTTTCTTCGGTTTCACGTTAACGTAGTGTATTTTTCGGTACCGCGTCGGTAAAATTCGGGAACGCGAAATGGAGATTAGATTTTGTACTTTGACTGGATTGATGAAGAAATACGGAGTAACGTAAAGTAGGTTTCTTCTCCGTATGATTGTGTTTTCGACGCGTTTGAAGCGGGTGTTTAATGGTGGCTGAAAAATGTAAATGAGCGTAATCCATTTTAAGACCCGCGACCGAAATCCTCTCCGATCTAGCTGGCCGACAAGCAGCCACCGCGAAAATGGATTACGGTGCACGGATTGGTTGACCAGTTGGTACCATTCATTCGTACGACTCAGACTTAACGTCTAGAACCGGTGAGAGGTCGGTTCCGACTTTGTTCGTGAGTTTAGACGGAAAATCATTACAAATGGCGCCCAACATGGGGCCCAAACATCCTAAGGGGATAAGACATTCGCGTCTTCTGACGAGTTGGTCCTTTACGGAGGATGTAAGGTACCTTGGTACTCGAGCCTCACAAACAGGAGCAGTGGAGTTGTGTGATACACACTTGCAGTCGCTTCACATGAATTGTAGCTTCTGCTCTCCTTTGTTTGATTTTTTTTTTTCCGCGACAGAATCCCTCCTTCCAGGTTGACCCCTGTAAGGACCTTCTATTTTCTTGATGAACTGTCAGCCAGATGGGTTTCTCCTATCGGCCTGGACTCTAAGAAAATAGAAGGCTACCTTGCCTTTATGTCGCAGAAGGATTCTACTCATTTTTTATGCGTGATAGACGAGTGGTTTCGGATCAACGTTCGGTGGCGTATGCTGGAGTTGCGGAGCCCGGAATGCTTCCACGTGTCGGGAATTTTGACCGCGTACAAAGCTGTTACGGCAGCTCTACCACTTGTCTCGTCGAGTCAATTAACGTAGTTTAGAGACGGTTTTTGTAATGTATGTGGGTTTGGGGATAAATTCTTGTAAATCGGCCAAAAGCACTCTCACTCTCATTTCCCTTTGGAGGAGTCAGCGCTGCTGGAAAGGAAGTGTCTGATAAATAAATTTTTTTTCTCACTATAGTTATTACATAGCTTGCCACTATCGGCCACTAATTTATTACTAAGCTTTTTACAGAGATATATATATATATATATATATATATATATATATATATATATATATATATATATATATACTCGTATATATATATATATATATATATATATATATATATATATATATATATACTCGTATATATATATATATATATATATATATATATATATATATATATATATATATATATACTCGTATATATATATATATATATATATATATATATATATATATATATATATATATATATATATATATCTATATATATATATATTAGAGTAGTAGTAGGAGTAATTTACATTTTTCTTTTTTTAGTAATACCTATTGCCAACACCCATAGTAAAACCCAACATGGCGACAAGGCGGACCCCAGACAAAACGGTCCAACCCGCTAACTGCGGGATTTGTTTCGAGGACGTAGTGGAGGGCGTAAGCAGCGTGCGATTGGAGTGCGGACACCTGTTCCATCGCGCCTGCGTCCAACAAGTCCTACTGACATCCGAGCTCTGTCCGCTATGCCGTCGCCCCATAGAGCGTACCGCCGTAGACGCCCTGCTCGGAACGCACGCCCCGACGCGTGGGGCAGTGGCGAAAGGGTCCCAAGATGCTGAACCGCCCCAATCACTGGTGGACCTGCAAGGAGCCGTGGGCGGAGAAGTGCCTGCTGCAGTTGTCGCGGCCGAGGTTCCAACCGCGCCTTCCACCAACTCCATCGACACACTCGTGGCCTTAATGCAAGTGATGTCCGAGAGGATCGGAAACTTGGAGGGAAGACTCCAGAACCTCCCGATTAGCCAAGGAACTCCAAGGAACTCGGGAATGGATCCCAGAGCTCCCGAGTATCGACCACGACACAGCACCGCACCTCCGTTGATACCCACAGTCCCCGAGTCAGTCCTTTACAGCAGGCCCATCGAGGATGCGATTCACTCCGCGAACGTATTGACACCTTTCCGAGATCCTACGCCTCGTATCATGGCGAGTTGGCGCCTTAGCTTCACTGGTTTCAACTCGACGACATCGGTGGACCGGTTCTTGTTTAGGATTCAGGCGCTAGTCTCCAGCACCCTGAGAGGTGACTTCTCGGCTTTCCTCCGGCATGCACACCTTCTGTTCAGGGGAGATGCTGTTGACTGGTATTGGAGTTTTAAAGAATCGACGCCACGTCCCAATTGGGATTCTTTCTGTGCAGCCTTCCGCAACCGATTCGACGACGGCTTCACTGAAAGAGAACTACGGGAACAACTAAAGAAACGGAAACAACGCGCTCTCGAACCATTCGACCAGTATTACACAAGCATATTGCGATTAAGCACTCGGTTACGAATACCCATGCCCGAGGACGAACTGGTGGAAATTATCAGGGAGAATATGCGTTGGGAGCTTCAGAACAGTCTTCTTCATGTTCCCATCAACACCATACAAGGATTACGCCTCCATGCCCGTAGGCAAGAACAGCTAGATGAGCGGCGAGGAACCTTCCGCCCACAACCTCGCATAACGGGACCTTATCCACGAAATAATAATACCGCGGAGTTAGTGGCAGCGGACAACCTACTGGCTGACCCAGTACCAGTACCGAGGAGCGGAGCACCCCTAGAGCCCGAGTTCCAAGCAATGATTGACCGACCATTCGTCGAAGCAGTTACAAGTCCGACGGTCTGTTGGAACTGCCGGCAGACGGGGCATCGTTTCTATGCATGTCCAGCGGAACCGACGATCTTCTGTACCGGTGTGGGAAGGCAGACACTTATGCACCTGATTGCGCAGATTGCAAGTTACGAAAAAACTTGCCAGCGAGTGCCGCGACCACCCGCCGGCACTCCTAGAACCCAAACGAACCAATATTGACCCCATCACTAGCTACGACCCAGCCCTAGACATGACCCCAACTTTGCTGACTCGCACCGCCAAACACAGTTCTCCTGAAGTTCCACAGCCGACGTCACCCTTTGCCGAGGCGGACGCGCAGGGGAATGGTAGTGAGGCGAAGGTTCCTTGGCATGTTAAGCCCTTCCACGTCAGACTGCGGAATTATTTGGCTACTCGCCAGCGTATCTTCCATGAGGAGTTGGTTACAACTGTCCCACCGCGAAGGAAGCGAGCCACGCGTCGGATGCGGAGCTTCTGGAGAAGGGTCAGGCAGTCGAGGAAGGTGCTGAGGGAAATACACTTAGACGAATTATTGAGGGATGACGTTCGACCATATGCGTCAGTTCACCTCCTGCAAAAGCGATTGTCAGGTTTAGTCGATACGGGAGCCAGTGTGAATTGCATATCAGCCGATTTTGCAGGGGAGGTGCTGGCAAGGCACGCGGACCAAATCCATCATTTTACCACCTGGTTAAGCACGGCGGACGGAACTCGTCACTCTGTAGTGGGGAAAATTACGACGGATGTCACCTTTAAAGGAGTAACTAAACCTCTGGAGTTTTACATTATCCCCCAATTAACCCAGAATCTTTACCTAGGGGTGGATTTCGTTCGAAAATTTAACTTAGCCCGGGCACTGTTTTCCGGTACGACACTGGATTCCGTCACCACTGTTCCTGACGAAACTCCAACCACCGACATGCACTGGATGTGAATCAACAACTGCGACTTGACTCGGCTATATCGGCTTTTCCATCGCATGAGAAGGAAGGTCTCGGCCGGACGGTCCTGGTGTTACACACAATAGATGTGGGGGATGCTAAACCCATAAAACAGAGACATTTTGTCATATCTCCGGCGAAGGAAAAGCTGTTATATGCCGAAGTTGATCGAATGCTAGCATTAGGCGTGATCGAAGAATCACAGAGCGCGTGGGCTTCCCTGGTCACCTTAGTTGTCAAGCCGAACAAGGTCCGGCTATGCTTAGATGCCAGACGCTTGAACGCCGTCACTGTCAAAGACGCATACCCTCTACCGTTGATTGAAGGCATTTTGAGTCGATTGCCTAAAGCCCATTACATCACGAGTTTAGATCACAAGGACGCTTTCTGCCAAATTCCTTTAGACCCTGGTTCAAAGGAGCAAACAGCCTTCACAGTCCCAGGTCGGCCACTGTATCAATTCGTGACCATGCCATTCGGATAGTGCAATGCCCCTCAGACAATGACGCGCCTTATGGATAAGGTGATACCACCGCATTTACGGCACCAAGTTTTCGTATACTTGGACAATCTGCTGCTTATAACCGAGACCTTTAACGATTACATCGATCTGCTTCAGGAAGTGGCTTTGCACATCCGGAGGGCAGGGTTAACCATCAACATACAGAAGAGTCAGTTCGTGATGACGGAGGTGAAGTATTTGGGCCACATCATTGGGCATGGCAACATCAAGACCGACCCGGACAAGACTCAAGCGATTGACGTTTTTCCATTACCCAAGACCACCAAGCAGTTACGCCGATTCCTAGGCTTATGCGGATGGTACCAGCGTTTCGTACGTGACTATGGGGTGGGAGCAGTCTTAGTCCAGGTTGCACAAGACGGCGAGGAGAGGCCTATAGCCTTTATGTCCCACAAGCTGAACCCGGCCCAGCGGAACTACACGGTCTCGGAGCAGGAATGCCTGGCGGCTGTGCTGGCAGTGAAACGCTTTCGAGCATATGTAGAGGGACATCCCTTGGAAATCGTCACTGATCATGCGTCACTGAAATGGCTGATGAGCCAAACTGATCTCCACGGGCGGTTGGCCAGATGGGCCTTGAAATTACAGGCGTTTGACTTCACGATAAGACACCGCAAGGGAAGTCAGCACGTGGTACCGGACACATTATCAAGGATGTTCGCCCCTGAAGGAGCCGAGTTGGCCCAGGAGGACGACAGCCCCCTATGGATCGACTTGTACCATCCCGCCTTCAAGTCAGTATGTTATACCCAGCTGATGAATACGATTCGGAGCCAGTTACCACAGCTCCCAGAACTACGGGTGACGGAGGGATTTATATACAAGCGGATGGGACACGCCTCCGGAGACCCCATCCAAGAAGAGGAACAGTGGAAGTTATGGGTGCCCGAAGAACTGACCTTCGAATTGATTAAACGGGCTCATGACTACCCATTGAGTGCACACGGCGGTTATAAGCGTACGCTTCGGCGACTGAAGACTTACTTCTTTTGGCCTAAGATGGCGCAGCAAGTGAAAAAGTACGTAGCCACCTGTGAGCTGTGCAAATGCACTAAAGCGCCCAATTTTGTTCTTCGGCCCCCGATGGGAAAATTCGAGCTACCGGAGCGGGTGTTCCAGCGCCTGTATATAGATCTCATCGGTCCGTACCCTCGCTCGACTTCGGGATATACGGGAGCTGTCGTGGTCCTGGACCAATTGTCCAAATTTCCGATTGTTGAACCAATTCGAAACCTGCACACTGGCCCGATAGTCAGCTTTCTGGAAAATCGCGTTTTCCATATATTTGGAGTACCGGAGAAGTTGGTCTCCGACATCGGAGTTCAGTTTACCTCGGCTAGATTTCGGGAGCTAATGGACAAGTATGGCATTACTCATAGCCGCCATTCGGGCCTACGTCCAACCGGATCAGAAGGATTGGGACCGCAGGATTTCCGCCCTCACCTGTGCCCTGCGTTCGTCTTATCACTCCACCACAGGTATCTCCCTATACTTTGCCGTGTTCGGCCAACATATGATCTGCCACGAAAACTCGCATCGGCTATTGCGGCAGTTGAAGGGTTTGGAAGACCCAATAGTGGTTCTGGAGCCGCACGAGAAACTCCAAATTCTACGAGAACAAATCCGAGAGAGGATTGAAGACAGTAGATGGGCGGAGGAGGAGCGTTATAACCTGCGATCCCATCCTTCTGGCTTCAAGCCAGGCGACGAAATATACCGACGGAATTTCAGACAAAGTGAAGCAGGTCGGCACTACAATGCCAAGCTAGACAAGAAGTTCGTGAAGTGTCGAGTCTTACAAGTTTTAAGTCCCACGCGATACCTCATTGCGGACATGTTCGGCAAGGAGCTGGGAGTCTACCATGCCAAGACCTACGACGGTGAAAAGGGCCATCAAGCAGGTCACACGACCTCTCCGGCCGAGACATAATTGAAGCCATCATAGGGCCAAGCAGCGTTTCCTTCAGTCTCCCCATGCCTGGTAGGCATTGTGGACACTGCCCTGTAATGAATCATTCGACGCCGCTGGCGACCACTATCAATACACCTTGCTGCCATGTGGCTTTCCATCTCATGTTGGTTGTGACGGCTTCCCATCCCACGTCAGTTTTGTCGTGGGATGTCAAAGTCAAGTGACAGCCACATGGCGGGTGTGTGTGGTTAGGAGTCGTCAGAGAGAGGCCCCAGGAAGTGACCGGGGAAGCGAAACGGATGCCAGGGATAAGTCCATCCTACTGTCGCTGTTTAGTTTTTAATTAGGGAACATTGGGTGTTTAAGTGTTAGACAAACTGGGAGTGATAGTTTAATTAGAGGGATTGAGTCGGAAATCGGACAAACACGACAAATGCGGCAAAACATTTCGTAACCTAAATACTTATGTAAATCACAATGCGTTGCACTTAAATCCTAATGCTGATAAGTGCCAGAAACTTCAAAAGACATTCACTAGGCCGCAAGTTGGAGGGAGCAAAAACTTTATTTGTATCTGGAATTATATATTTACTAGGTCGTTTAAAGAGACCAAGGTCATCTGCGACGCGAGAATTGGATGGATGTCAACCACCAGAACGAAAACGAGAACTTCGATAGAAGGTAAGAACGTGGCGGTCCAAAAATCTAGAAACTATGAATCTTTCAACCCATAGCGATGACAGCAAAGAGGTAATTTGTGGGGCTCAAACTGTCGGCGCCAACAGTAACTGAAGAATATGAGGAAAAGCTACCGCTAAGATATCGTCACGTTAGTTTCGGTGCAGAAGAAGAACATCCACTTAAACCCAGATTGGCTATCCCACCATCATTGGCCCAAACACTAGCTAGGAACCAGAATACAACTAATAACAGTATTGAATTATTCACATCTATTGAACGACTTTTATCGCCAATACAGACCAATATGGACGCTTGAGGTAAATTTTTCTGCATGATTATTCTAAATTTTTGTCTTAGACTTTGTCAAATTAGAGATTAAAAGGAAAATAGAAACCAAATGAAAATGAATGAAAGAAAAGAAATAGAAAATGAACTATTCAATTTTAAAATAGAAAAATGAAAATAAAGACAAATATTGCAAATAGTCATTATCGAAATAGTGAAATATTCGCACTCACAGAAAGAATAACACCAAAAGAAACAGAAAAGAAATGCAAATATAGAGAAGAGGTAAACAGCTGGATTATAATACACGATATAAAATCGAATCTGTTTTTAAGAGTAATAGAGCAGTTTAAAGTTATATAGCAGCAAACAATGACGATTTTTTTCTTTACACTTGATGCAATTAACATTACATATGAAGCTTGATTTCTTATTTAGATGATGTTTAGTTTTTTATTTAAATTTAAAAACAAAAGAATAGGATACATTGAATTGTAAGGCCTTACAAAGAAAATTCCCAAATTTTTGCTCTGGTTTTTTTCAAATCACTGTATATAGCAAAAGGAGTATTAATGTATAGAGCTGATTTAATGTCACATTTAGTTTTCCAAAAATTTCCAGCACAAAATATATTTAAATTTGCAATTAGCATCCTATGCCATAGGTAAGTTTTCACTCCAGAGAAGATTAAACTTGATATATTAATAATGATCGGCAATTTTAGTGACAAATGATATTCACGTTATAATCACTTCAACATTTTTCACTTGAAGACCAAATTTGTAAAGGCTTAAAACACACTTTGACTTTGACACTAAGATCATTTTTGTTATTTTAATTATTAATTTTTCTCTAAATTCATATATTACTGATTATTCCCATTAACTTCTAGTATTTTTTCAATTTTCATTCTAATCATATGAAAGAAAATTTTTTTAATTAACGAAGCAACTACCAAAGCTGGCAATATTCTACAATTTGAATAAATAAAAATTAGGGAAGATAAAAGGTGATAGTAAAAACGAAAAAATTTTATTACACAAAAACACCAAAAGAAAAAAAATTTTTTTTTTTTTGGAGAAATAAAATATTTTTCAATCTCAACTTATTTACGAAACCAAACAAACAAAAAAATTACATAAAAACAAAATGATGATAGAATATTATGAGAATTTTTATGGTTAAAATGACAGAAATTGTGAAAAAAGTATGTGTATGCGAAAAATAACATGAATTGCTAAAAATATAACAACGACTTTCCTTTCCAGTGGGCCTTCTTTTCCAGAGGCAGTGAGAGTGCAGGGTAAATATGCCGGGGAGAGGGTAGGGTTTGAAAAAATCCGCTGAGGTCGATTTAGCGTCGCGTGCGGTACGCGGTACCTTTGTTGGATTGCCTTTTTCTTTAGCGTAGCTTTCGTCGGGTTCAAGTTAACGTAGTGTATTTTTCGGTACCGCGTCGGTAAAATTCGGGAACGCGAAATGGAAATTAGATTTTTGTACTTTACTGGGTAAATAAAGAAATACGGAGTAACGTAAAGTAGGTTTCTTCTCCGTATGATTGTGTTTTCGACGCGTTTGAAACGGGCGTTCATGGTGGCTGAAATACGTAATTGAGCGTAATCCATTTTAAGACCCGCGACCGAAATCCTCTCCGATCTAGCTGGCCGACAAGCAGCCACCGCGAAAATGGATTACGGTGCACGGACTGGTTGACCGGTTGGTACCATTCGTTGGCATGACTCAAACTTAACGTCTAGAACCGATGAGAGGTTGGTTCCGACTTCGTTCGTGAGTTTAGACGGCAAAATCATTACAAATGGCGCCCAACGTGGGGCCAAACATTCTAAAGGGATAAGGGATTCGCGTCTTCTGACGAGTTGGTCCTTTACGGAGGATGTAAGGTACCTTGGTACTCGAGCCTCACAAAACAGGAGCAGTGGAGTTGTGTGATACACACTTGCAGTCGCTTCACGTGAGTTGTAGCTTCCGCTCTCCTTTGTATGATTTTTTTTCCGCGACAGAATCCTTCCGATGTGTTGTCCCAGGTTGACCCATGTAAGGACCTTCTATTTTCTTGATGAACTGTCAGCCAGATGGGTTTCTCCTATCGGCCTGGACTCTCAAGAAGATAGAAGGTTACCTTGCCTTTATGTCGCGGAAGGATTCTACTCATTTTTTATGCGTGATAGACGAGTGGTTTCGGATCAACGTTCGGTGGCGTATGCTGGGGTTGCGGAGCCCAGAATGCTTCCACGTGTCGGGAATTTTGACCGCGTACAAAGCTGTTACGGTAGCTCTACCACTTGTCTCGTCGAGTCAATTAACGTTGTTTAGAGACGGTTTTTGTAATGTATGTAGGTTTGTGGATAAATTCTTGTAAATCGGCCGAAAGCACCCTTTTCTCGGCAGACTACCATTCACTCTCATTTCCCTTTGGAGAAGTCGGCGCGCTGGAAAGGAAAGTGTCTGATAAATAAATTTTTTTTTCTCTTAATATATATAGCAATAGCTCGCCACTATATATATATATATATATATATATATATATATATATATATATATATATATATATATATATGTATATATATATGTATATATATATAATATATATATATATATATACATATATATATATATATATATATATATATATATATATATATATATATATATATATATATATATATATGTATATATAATATATATATATATATATATATATATATATATATATGTATATATCTGTATATATAATATATATATATATATATATATATATATATATATATATATATATATATATATATACATATATATATATATATATATATATATATATATATATATATATACATATATATATATATATATATATATATATATATATATATATATATATATATACATATATATATATATATATATATATATATATATATATATATATATATATATGTGTGTATATATATATATATATATATATATATATATATATATATATATATACGAGTATATATATATATATATATATATATATATATATATATATATATATATCTATATATACATATATTTATGCCGAGAAAAGGGTGCTTTCGGCCGATTTACAAGAATTTATCCACAAACCCACATACATTACAAAAACCGTCTCTAAACTACGTTAATTAACTCGACGAGACAAGTGGTAGAGCTACCGTAACAGCTTTGTACGCGGTCAAAATTCCCGACACGTGGAAGCATTCTGTGCTCCGCAACCCCAGCATACGCCACCGAACGTTGAACCGAAACCACTCGTCTATCACGCATAAAAAATGAGTAGAATCCTTCCGCGACATAAAGGCAAGGTAGCCTTCTATCTTCTTGAGAGTCCAGGCCGATAGGAGAAACCCATCTGGCTGACAGTTCCATCAAGAAAATAGAAGGTCCTTACAGGAGTCAACCTGGGACAACACATCGGAAGGATTCTGTCGCGGAAAGAAAATCAAACAAAGGAGAGCGGAAGCTACAACTCACGTGAAGCGACTGCAAGTGTGTATCACACAACTCCACTGCTCCTGTTTGTGAGGCTCGAGTACCAAGGTACCTTACATCCTCCGTAAAGGACCAACTTGTCAGAAGACGCGAATCTCTTATCCCCTTAGGATGTTTGGCCCCTCGTTGGGCGCCATTTGTAATGATTTTGCCGTCTAAACTCACGAACGAAGTCGGAACCAACCTCTCATCGGTTCTAGACGTTAAGTTTGAGTCATGCCAACGAATGGTACCAACCGGTCAACCAGTCCGTGCACCGTAATCCATTTTCGCGGTGGCTGCTTGTCGGCCAGCTAGATCGGAGAGGATTTCGGTCGCGGGTCTTAAAATGGATTACGCTCAATTACGTATTTCAGCCACCATGAACGCCCGTTTCAAACACGTCGAAAACACAATCATACGGAGAAGAAACCTACTTTACGTTACTCCGTATTTCTTCATTTATCCAGTAAAGTACAAAAATCTAATTTCCATTTCGCGTTCCCGAATTTTACCGACGCGGTACCGAAAAATACACTACGTTAACTTGAACCCGACGAAAGCTACGCTAAAGAAAAAGGCAATCCAACAAAGGTCCCGCGTACCGCACGCGACGCTAAATCGACCTCAGCGGATTTTTTCAAACCCTACCCTCTCCCCGGCATATTTACCCTGCACTCTCACTGCCTCTGGAAAAGAAGGCCCACTGGAAAGGAAAGTCGTTGTTATATTTTTAGCAATTCATGTTATTTTTCGCATACACATACTTTTTTCACAATTTCTGTCATTTTAACCATAAAAATTCTCATAATATTCTATCATCATTTTGTTTTTATGTAATTTTTTTGTTTGTTTGGTTTCGTAAATAAGTTGAGATTGAAAAATATTTTATTTCTCCAAAAACAAAAAATTTTTTTTCTTTTGGTGTTTTTGTGTAATAAAATTTTTTCGTTTTTTCTATCACCTTTTATCTTCCCTAATTTTTATTTATTCAAATTTTAGAATATTGCCAGCTTTGGTAGTTGCTTCGTTAATTAAAAAAATTTTCTTTCATATGATTAGAATGAAAATTGAAAAAATACTAGAAGTTAATGGGAATAATCAGTAATATATGAATTTAGAGAAAAATTAATAATTAAAATAACAAAAATGATCTTAGTGTCAAAGTCAAAGTGTGTTTTAAGCCTTCACAAATTTGGTCTTCAAGTGAAAAATGTTGAAGTGATTATAACGTGAATATCATTTGTCACTAAAATTGCCGATCATTATTAATATATCAAGTTTAATCTTCTCTGGAGTGAAAACTTATGTGGCCTACGGCATAAGATGCTAATTGCAAATTTAAATATATTTTGTGCTGGAAATTTTTGGAAAACTAAATGTGACAGTAAATCAGCTCTATACATTAATACTCCTTTTGCTATATACAGTGATTTGAAAAAAACCAGAGCAAAAATTTGGGAATTTTCTTTGTAAGGTCTTACAATTCAATGTATCCTATTCTTTTGTTTTTAAATTTAAATAAAAAACTAAACATCATCTAAATAAGAAATCAAGCTTCATATGTCATTACTTTTTATGGAATGGTTTGCAGCTACATATAAATGAGTTGCATATTTTGAATAATAATTTTTCTGAAAAATTATTAGAGAAGAAAAATGTTAGAAGAAGGTGGTTTCGACGTGTGCACTAATTCTCCTCAGGCCATCACACTTAGATACACACCGGTGATGGCGACCACCATGCTCAGAGGTGAGGGAGTAAATTTTTAATTTTTCTACTAATGCAAACTCAATATGTTTTTGTATCTGCAAGTTATATTCAAGGTAAATTTCTCTTGTAAGTACTTGTATTAGCTAAACTTTTTAATTGGATCATTTCACCCTTTTCACATCAATTTAATGTAAATCTATACGACAAATTTGCTCTACATTTGAAGCTTTATCTAACGTCGCGCGGATATCGATCACTCTTTCGGATGGCTCCGATAGCTTTTTAAATTACTTTTTATGGAATTGTTTGCAGCTACATATAAATGAGTTGCATATTTTGAATAATAATTTTTCTGAAAAATTATTAGAGAAGAAAAATGTTAGAAGAAGGTGGTTTCGACGTGTGCACTAATTCTCCTCAGGCCATCACACTTAGATACACACCGGTGATGGCGACCACCATGCTCAGAGGTAAGGGAGTAAATTTTTAATTTTTCTACTAATGCAAACTCAATATGTTTTTGTATCTGCAAGTTATATTCAAGGTAAATTTCTCTTGTAAGTACTTGTATTAGCTAAACTTTTTAATTGGATCATTTCACCCTTTTCACATCAATTTAATGTAAATCTATACGACAAATTTGCTCTACATTTGAAGCTTTATCTAACGTCGCGCGGATATCGATCACGCTTTCGGATGGCTCCGATAGCTTTTTAAATTACCACCTTCTTCTAACATTTTTCTTCTCTAATAATTTTTCAGAAAAATTATTATTCAAAATATGCAACTCATTTATATGTAGCTGCAAACAATTCCATAAAAAGTAATTTAAAAAGCTATCGGAGCCATCCGAAAGAGTGATCGATATCCGCGCGACGTTAGATAAAGCTTCAAATGTAGAGCAAATTTGTCGTATAGATTTACATTAAATTGATGTGAAAAGGGTGAAATGATCCAATTAAAAAGTTTAGCTAATACAAGTACTTACAAGAGAAATTTACCTTGAATATAACTTGCAGATACAAAAACATATTGAGTTTGCATTAGTAGAAAAATTAAAAATTTACTCCCTCACCTCTGAGCATGGTGGTCGCCATCACCGGTGTGTATCTAAGTGTGATGGCCTGAGGAGAATTAGTGCACACGTCGAAACCACCTTCTTCTAACATTTTTCTTCTCTAATAATTTTTCAGAAAAATTATTATTCAAAATATGCAACTCATTTATATGTAGCTGCAAACAATTCCATAAAAAGTAATTTAAAAAGCTATCGGAGCCATCCGAAAGAGTGATCGATATCCGCGCGACGTTAGATAAAGCTTCAAATGTAAAGCAAATTTGTCGTATAGATTTACATTAAATTGATGTGAAAAGGGTGAAATGATCCAATTAAAAAGTTTAGCTAATTCATATGTAATGTTAATTGCATCAAGTGTCAAGAAAAAAATCGGCATTGTTTGCTGCTATATAACTTTAAACTGCTCTATTACTCTTAAAAACAGATTCGATTTTATATCGTGTATTATAATCCAGCTGTTTACCTCTTCTCTATATTTGCATTTCTTTTCTGTTTCTTTTGGTGTTATTCTTTCTGTGAGTGCGAATATTTCACTATTTCGATAATGACTATTTGCAATATTTGTCTTTATTTTCATTTTTCTATTTTAAAATTGAATAGTTCATTTTCTATTTCTTTTCTTTCATTCATTTTCATTTGGTTTCTATTTTCCTTTTAATCTCTAATTTGACAAAGTCTAAGACAAAAATTTAGAATAATCATGCATAAAAATTTACCTCAAGCGTCCATATTGGTCTGTATTGGCGATAAAAGTCGTTCAATAGATGTGAATAATTCAATACTGTCATTAGTTGTATTCTGGTTCCTAGCTAGTGTTTGGGCCAATGATGGTGGGATAGCCAATCTGGGTTTAAGTGGATGTTCTTCTTCTTCACTGAAACTAACGTGACGATATTGTCGCGTGTTTTGGTTCGCGGCCAATAATTTTAATGTTCCGGGAAAGTGAAAACGCAATGTCTTTTAATTTAAGTTAAAAGAGTTTATTTAATTACAAAAGTGCACAATGATCAATTTAACACTTTCACTAATTTTAATTTTCACTTGTAATGTGACGCCTACGCCCGGGAATCGAAGTGATTCCGATCCCGAACCCTTGCCCCCGGCCAGATGGGTATGACTTCGAAGTGCAAGCGGACTTCCTCTCTCGTGCGGATATCGTTGCGCAGAAAATATTTTTTTTTCAAATATTTAGATCTGTGGAGATAAATATTTGAAACATAATATTAATTAAACACAGATACATTTCGAGGCATATCCATCTGGTAATGCCCCCCCCCCCCCCCCCCCACAGTTGCCATCAAAACACTATGCCACTGGCGACCAATAAAAATGCCCATTGCCACCATGTGGCGTTCCATTCCGCGTCAGTTGCGACGACTCCCAGTCCACATCTGTTTTGTCGGAGGTTGTGAGATTGACAGTCCGACGCAACGAGGGAGAAAAAACGCGGGAAAAAAAAGACTAAGATAACGTTAATTGCAAATGATAAACAGCTAAAATACTGTATTTTTCGTTATCCCCCCACAATCTTAATATACTAAAAGGACGAAAATATGAACTAACAGTGGGTAAAGAGTAATTGAATTGTTTTTCATTTGTTGAGTAATAATTTTCTTATTAGGAAAAAGAAAGGAAAGCGGTATCCAGTGCGGCTCGTGCGGGGCTTCAGTTCCACGTGGCAAAAGGATTTAGGCATCAGTACTCGCGTACAACGAGACTCGGATGTGGTGGTGCAACTGCTGCTGTACATTCTGCAGCCATTCTAAAGGACTTGACAGCGGAGTTTCTCGAATTGGACAGCCGGATTGGAACCTGCATTGCTAGAGATGTTGTCATCCCACACATTCATAACGCTTGCTCGGAAAACAGGAAAAAAGCTAAGTGAAATATTAATTAAATAAGAATTTGAGAGAGTTTGCTTGGAAGCTGTCACGAATGTATACGCTGAAATTGGAACTCAAAAACGACGCGCGGTATTCGATTTTGGTTGGCGGCTTTGTCTATTTTTGTGGAGTGTAAACAGACCCTTTTGTAAACATTTAACCGGCATATTTTCAAAGTTCAGTCCTAATTCGCGTTTTTGTGGTCAATATTATGAGAATAGACGAGGAGAAGTTACTCGAAGAGATTAAGAAACGGCGCCCATTGTGGGATACTTACCTAAAGTCCTATAACTCACGCGAGTTGAAATGGAAACTGTGGAATGAAGTGGCTGATTGTATGCAAATTAGTAGAGTCTTTGACCCTGCAGGATGTCGTTCTTGCGATCAATTGAATGTGTGCATCTCGTTTATCAGTGTTTATAGTGTTAAGGTCAGTGACCTTGTCAATTGCATGTACAAATCTTCGTCATAATGCACATGTGAGCCCACATGTGGCTAGTCTGCGTTCGGTGCAGCCACGTCGTCATCGTTAATGCAATCGTTTTATCGAGCTCGCGCCTGACAAAGAGCAAATTATCGAGACGAAGGCCAACCCAACAGCTTTATTAGCTGGCAAATAAACATGAATATACACACAGAAGGCATATAGATATCAGAACACAAACAAACCAGTACCGCTTCGTATCATAAACAGTGCAATCAACTCGCCTTCCTTCGGTCTCACTATACACATATCTATAAATGATGGATGTATGACTGATTTATGTTTGTGAGATTCTGTTTGGAAATGATGTACAAATCGGGATTGAAATTCTACGCGCAGTGCGGTAACAAGGGAATCGCTAGAGGAATACAAAAAGTCTGTTAATTACTTGATTGAAAAAAATTCGGACCTGATGAGTTTTCGAAAATTCAGCATTTTGACTGACTGCTTACATTCCACTCGCTCTTTTACAAAGTTAAACATTGCATATTACTTTATTTTAGCAATGATTTGATATGAGTTTTAGCTGATTCAGAAAATTGTTTCAAGTTTTTCATTACAAGTTAGACGATTTCCAGAGATAATATCATTTTGAAAATTTATATGTTTACTATCAAGCCTACCCCGGAATCATTCGGCGACTGAAGAAAATCAAGCACAAGTATGTCCTTTTGTATTAATGTTTGCCTGAATTGTGTAATTTTGGTATCGAGTGCTTTGATCTGCAACCTATATAATTCAGTTATTCCACCGGAATCAAGGTCGGAATCTCTTGCTTTTGATTAATTACAATCTTAACTGCTTTCGTCGTGAAGGCAGTGTTTCGTCAACATATTCCGCCTTATGAGATGAGAACGCTATTCAAGATCCATTGCATCAACCGGCATTGGGTGACTGTCATATGCTTTTGTATTATTCTTTCTATTTCAATCCTGTAAGTTTCAACAACTCACCTATAGACATAAGTCATCGCTGGCCGCAAAACAAGCTTAAATTGAATATTTTGAAATTTGGTTAGTTCTTTCCAGTGAGATCGAGCCTCATCTTCATTGAATTTGATAGCAAAATTAGCTTCATTTTAGTTTAATTAGCCCCTTTCGCATTCAACTCAGTAGGTTATTGATTTTAGGTGATCGCATCTTCCGATGGCTAGATAATGTTTACACAATTTTTTTTAATGTTGTAAAAAGAAAGAGAAAGCAGGCAACGCATATATAGACTATAGATACTTTAACATTTTAGGATTCTTCAAATAATGATCGTAAGCACTTGACCTTATCGTAGGTTGTCGTTTATATCATTTTATGACTATTATTTACCTCCCGTGTGCGGAATATTTAATGCATCTATAATTTTTGTATATCTTATGATTGGTGAAGAAACGCAGAGAAAACAAAGGTGGCAAACACTATATTTTGTTCATACAAATAAAACTATTTACATAAACATTAGCACTTAAGTGGCCGCGTAAAAAAAAAAGTTAGAGAAATAAATGAAATCAAAGCCATAAAGTTGTCATACGAAAAGAACCGAAGAAAAAGAATAAAGCATGAAAAAGTAACCACTTGAAAGAAAAAAAAAAATAACTTCAAGAGAAATAAAAAAAAGGATGGTACTTGAGAGTAAACATATAAAAAGATTAATGTAGTTTCTGCGTAAAATTAAATAAAGAGATAAACAGAAAAATAGAAATCTGCATGAATAAAATCTATATAATTATAATACAATTATTTATTAAGCATTAAGACAACAAAAACCAATGAAGCATAAATAAAGAAATGTTTCTTTTCTTCCCCGTTCAATATAAGGATTGTTGACTGTAATTGCCTTACAATTCTAATTATTATTTCCGTTTTTCTATCAAGACTTTATTTTATTCGTTAGCGAAAAGGCATCAAATGTTTTTAAAATCTGGGTTATAATTATTATTGTTAGTTGTACTGATTCATAAGATAGAGCATAAAAATGAATAAAATGGATTGCTAACTAACTAAAGACTTTCCTTTTCAGTGGTTCTTTTGTTTCAGCGGGAAAGTGAGTGCAGGGTAGGTATGCCGTCGCGAGGGTAGGGTTTCGACAAATCCGCTGAGGTCGGTTTCGCGTCGCGCGCGGTACGCGGTACCTTTGTTGTTTTGTCATTTTATTAGAGTAGTTTTCGTCGGGTTAATTTAGAGTAGCATACTTTTCGGTACCGCGTCGGAAATTCGGGAACGCGAAATAAAAATTAGCGTTTGTTCTGTGACTGGTTATAGGAAGAAATACGGAGTAACGTAAAGTAGGTTTCTTCTCCGTATGGTTTTGTTTTGTAACGCGTTTTGAAAACGGGCGTGTATAGGTGGCTGAATTATGTAAATGAGCGTAACCCATTCGGAGACCCGCGACCGAAATCCTCTCCGAACTAGCTGGCCGACAAGCAGCCACCGCGTGAATGGGTTACGGTGCACGGATTGGTTGACCTGTTGGTACCATCCGTTGGCACTACTCAGACTTAACGTCTAGAACCGATGAGAGGTCGGTTCCGCGTTCGAACCTAAAAAGGTGAAAATCATTACAAATGGCGCCCAACGTGGGGCCTAAAACATCCTAAGGGGGAAAGAAATTCGCGTCTTCTGACGAGTTGGTCCTTTACGGAGGATGTAAGGTACTTTGGTACTCGAGTCCCACTATCAGGAGCAGTGGAGTTGTGTGATACACTCTAGCAGTCGCTTCACGTGAGTTGTAGCTTCCGCTCTCCTTTGTTTGATTTTGTTTTCGCGACAGAATCCTTCCGATGTGTTGTCCCAGGCTAACCCCTGTAAGGACCTTCTATTTTCTTGATGGAACTGCCAGCCTGATGGGTTTACCTATCAGCATGGACTCTCAAGAAAATAGAAGGCTACCTTGCCTTTATGTTGCGGAAGGATTCTACTTATTTCGTATGCGTGATAGACGAGTGGTATCGGTTCAACGTTCGGTGGCGTATGCTGGAGTTGCGGAGCCCGGAATGCTTCCACGCGTCGGGAAATTTTGACCACGTACAAAATCGTTACGGTAGCTCTACCACTTGTCTCGTCGAGTCATTTAACGTAGTTTAGAGACGGTTTTTGTAATGTACGTGGGTTTAGGGGATAAATTTTGTAAATCGACCTAAAGCCCCCTTTCTTCGGCAGATTACCACGCACTCTCATTTCCCGTTGGAGGAGTCGACTGCTGGAAAGGAAAGTGTGTATTCAAAGAATTTTTTTTCTATTTTCTATAAATAGCTCGCCACTATCGGCCACTAATCTAGTATTAAGCTTTTGCATTTATATATTAAGGTTTTAGGAGCTATCATATTTTATATATTTTAATTTTTCCAGTCATATTAGCACCACATTAAACCTACACGACAATGGCGACAAAACGGACCCCAGATAAGCGTTGGACCAGATCCAAAACGGTCCAACCAGCTAACTGCGGGATCTGCTTCGAAGACGTAGTGGAGGGCGTACACAGCGTGCGATTGGATTGTGGACACCTTTTCCATCGTGCCTGTGTCCAACAGCTCCTCCTCACGTCAGAGCTTTGCCCACTATGTTGGCGACCCATCGAGCGGACCGCCCTAGACGTCCCCCTCGGAACGCCCCTCCTAACGCGTGGAGCAGTGGCGAAAGGAGTTCCAGAGGCCGAACCGTCCCAACCACTGTTAGACCTCCAAGGAGCCGTAGGCGGTGAAGTTCCGGCCGCAGTTGTCGTGTCCGAGGTGACCCCCATGCCTTCCGCCCACTCCATTGACACCCTCGTGGCGTTGATGCGAGATATGTCGAGCTATCATATTTTATATATTTTAATTTTTCCAGTCATATTAGCACCACATTAAACCTACACGACAATGGCGACAAAACGGGCCCCAGATAAGCGTTGGACCAGATCCAAAACGGTCCAACCAGCTAACTGCGGGATCTGCTTCGAAGACGTAGTGGAGGGCGTACACAGCGTGCGATTGGATTGTGGACACCTTTTCCATCGTGCCTGTGTCCAACAGCTCCTCCTCACGTCAGAGCTTTGCCCACTATGTCGGCGACCCATCGAGCGGACCGCCCTAGACGTCCCCCTCGGAACGCCCCTCCCAACGCGTGGAGCAGTGGCGAAAGGAGTTGCAGTGGCGAAAGGATTTCCAGAGGCCGAACCGTCCCAACCACTGTTAGACCTCCAAGGAGCCGTAGGCGGTGAAGTTCCGGCCGCAGTTGTCGTGTCCGAGGTGACCCCCATGCCTTCCGCCCACTCCATTGACACCCTCGTGGCGTTGATGCGAGATATGTCGGAGAGGATTGGCAACCTGGAGGGAAAGCTCCAGAATCTCCCTATGAGCCAACCACCCAGCCGCGTGAGGACTCCGCTTGGCTGGGAGCCCAATCCCAGTGTGGCTATGCCCCACTCTCGACCATCCGAGCAATGGGCCCCACCTCCAAGGAACTCGGGAATGGATCCCAGAGCTCCCGAATATAGACCACGACACAGCACCGCACCTCCGTTGGTACCTCTAGTCCCCGAGGCAGTTTCGTACAACAGGTCAATCGAGGATGCGATTCCCCCCGGGAACGCATTGACACCTTTTCGAGACCCGACGCCTCGTATCATGGAGAGTTGGCGCCTGAACTTTACGGGTTTCAACGATATGATATCGGCGGACCGGTTCCTTTTCCGGATTCAGGCGTTAGTATCTAGCACCCTGGGAGGTGATTCCTCGGCCTTCCTCCGGCATGCACATCTTTTGTTCAGCGGTGACGCTGCCGACTGGTACTGGAGTTTTAAGGAATCAACGCCACGTCCCACTTGGAACTCTTTCAGTGCAGCCTTCCGCAATCGATTTGAGGATGGCTTCACTGAGAGAGAACTAAGAGAACAATTAAAGAAACGGAAACAAGGCGCTCACGAACCGTTCGACCAGTACTACACAAGTATAGTGAGATTGAGCACTCGCTTGCGAACAACCATGCCCGAGGACGAACTGGTAGAAATTATCAGAGAGAATATGCGTTGGGATCTTCAGAACAGCCTTCTGCATTTTCCCATCAACACCATACAAGGATTGCGCCTCCATGCCCGTAGGCAAGAACAATTGGATGAGCGGCGAGGCACCTTCCGTCCACAACCTCGCATAACGGGACCAAATCCCCGAAATCATCATACCGCGGAGTTGATGGCAGCGGACCACCTACTTGCTGATCCAGTACCAGTACCGAGGAGCGGAGCACCACAGGAGCTTGAGGACCCAGCATTGATTGATCGACCCTCCCTAGAAGCAATCACTAGCCCGACGGTCTGTTGGAACTGCCGACAAACGGGGCATCGGTTCTATGCATGTCCAGCGGAGCCGACGCTTTTCTGCTACCGCTGCGGGAAGGCCGGCACATACGCACCTGACTGTGCAAATTGCAAAATGCGAAAAAACTTGCCACCGAGTGCCGCGACCATCCGTCGGCACTCCTAAAACCCGGACGAACCAATCCTGACCCCATCACTAGCTATGACCCAGCTCCCGACATGACTCCAATTCTGCTGACTCGCACCGCTAAACACAGTTCTCCCGAAGTTCCACAACCGACGCCATCCTTCGCCGAGGCCAACGCGCAGGGAAATGATAGCGAGGCGAAAGTTCCTTGGCATGTCCAACCTTTCCACGTCAGGCTGCGGAATTATTTGGCTACTCGACAGCGCATCTTCCATGAGGAGTTGGCTACAACTGTCCCACCGCGAAGAAAGCGAGCCACGCGTCGGATGCGGAGCTTCTGGAGAAGGGTCAGGCAGTCGAGGAAGGTGCTGAAGGACATACACTTAGACGAATTATTGAGGGATGACGTTCGGCCGTATGCGTCAGTACACCTCCTGCAAAAACGAGTGTCAGGCTTAGTCGATACGGGAGCCAGCGTGAATTGCATATCCGCCGATTTTGCAGGGGAGGTACTGGCAATGTACGCGGACCAAATCCGTCATTTCACCTCCTGGTTAAGCACGGCGGATGGAACTCGTCACTCTGTAGTGGGAAAAATTATGACGGATGTCACCTTTAAAGGAGTAACTAAACCTCTGGAATTTTTCATCATACCTCAATTAACCCAGAATCTTTATCTAGGAGTGGATTTCGTTCGAAAATTTAACTTGGCCCCGGCACTATTTTCCGGTACGACCCTGGAGTCCGTCACCACAGCTCCTGACCAATCTCAACCCACTCCCTTATTACGACATACACTGGATGTAAGTCAGCAACTGCGTCTTGACTCGGCTATATCGGCTTTTCCATCGCATGAGAAGGAAGGTCTCAGGCGGACTGCCCTGGTGTTCCACACTATAGATGTGGGGGATGCTAAACCCATAAAACAGAGACATTTTGCCATATCTCCGGCGAAGGAAAAGTCGTTATATGCCGAAGTGGATCGAATGCTAGCATTAGGCGTGATCGAAGAATCACAGAGCTCGTGGGCTTCCCCAGTCACCTTAGTTGTCAAGCCGAACAAGGTCCGGTTATGCTTAGATGCCAGACGCTTGAACGCCGTCACTGTCAAGGACGCATACCCTCTACCGTTGATTGAAGGCATTTTGAGTCGGTTGCCTAAAGCCCATTTCATCACGAGCTTAGACCTCAAGGACGCCTTCTGGCAAATTCCTTTAGACCCTGGTTCAAAGGAGAAAACAGCCTTCACAGTCCCAGGTCAGCCCCTGTATCAATTCGTGACCATGCCATTCGGATTGTGCAATGCCCCCCAAACAATGACGCGCCTTATGGATAAGGTGATACCACCTCATTTGCGGCACCAAGTTTTCGTTTACTTGGACGATCTGTTGCTTATAACCGAGACCTTTGACGAACACATCGACCTGCTTCAGGAGGTGGCTCTACACATCCGGAGGGCAAGATTAACCATCAACATACGGAAGAGTCAGTTCGTGATGACGGAGGTGAAGTATTTAGGTCACATCATTGGGCATGGCCATATCAAGACCGATCCGGACAAGACTCAAGCGATTGACGTTTTTCCATTACCCAAGACCCCCAAGCAATTACGCCGATTCTTAGGCTTATGCGGATGGTACCAGCGTTTTGTACGTGACTATGCCACCATTACCACTCCTTTGACCGACATGCTGCGTAAGGGACGTAAATTCGTCTGGGAACAGCCCAGCTTGCGAGCCTTTGAAGAGCTAAAGAAGAGTCTGACTACAGCCCCCGTACTGCACAGCCCGGACTTTGACAAACCGTTCTCAATCCATTGTGACGCGAGTCAACATGGGGTGAGAGCAGTCTTAGTCCAGGTTGCACAAGACGGCGAGGAGAGACCTATAGCCTTCATGTCTCACAGCCCAGCGAAATTACACGGTCTCCGAACAGGAATGTCTAGCTGCGGTGTTGGCAGTGAAACGCTTCCGAGCCTATGTGGAGGGACACACCTTTGAAATCGTTACGGACCACGCTTCTCTGAAATGGCTAATGAGCCAGACTGATCTCAACGGCAGATTGGCCAGGACCCAATCGTGGTTCTGGAACCGCACGAAAAGCTCCAACTTCTGCGAGATCAACTGCGGGAGAAGATTGAAGAAAGTAGACGGATGGGAGAGGAGCGGTACAACTTGCGATCTCATCCTTCTGGCTTTAAGGCAGGCGACGAAATATATCGTCGAAACTTCCGGCAGAGCGATGCCACCCGACATTACAATGCCAAACTAGACAAGAAATTCGTGAAGTGTCGAGTCCTACAAGTAATAAGCGCCACACGATACCTCATCGCGGACATGGCTGGTAAAACCTTGGGAATTTACCACGCAAAAGACCTTAGACGATGAAGTACAACTATTTCACACGAAAAACCTTGGCTTACCTAAATCTCTGCCTGGACGAAGACCGCGAATAACACCTGACTCCCTACTGTATAGCCACTATCGAGTCTGCACGAAAATGGTTGTAGCCTATTCCTCGAAATCGAACTTCGACCCGCCACGGCCCTAACCAAGACCTTTTACATAGGAGGCGGGATCGTAATTACTTCGATTTTGGGGGGGGGGGGGAATGTGTAATGTGACGCCTACGCCCGGGAATCGAAGTAATTCCGATCCCGAACCCTTGCCCCCGGCCAGATGGGTATGACTTCGAAGTGCAAGCGGACTTCCTCTCTCGTACGGATATCGTTGCGCAGAAAATATTTTTTTTTCAAATATTTAGATCTGTGGAGATAAATATTTGAAACATAATATTAATTAAACACAGATACATTTCGAGGCATATCCATCTGGTAATGCCCCCCCCCCCCCCCACAGTTGCCATCAAAACACTATGCCACTGGCGACCAATAAAAATGCCCATTGCCGCCATGTGGCGTTCCATTCCGCGTCAGTTGCGACGACTCCCAGTCCACATCTGTTTTGTCGGAGGTTGTGAGATTGACAGTCCGACGCAACGAGGGAGAAAAAACGCGGGAAAAAAAGACTAAGATAACGTTAATTGCAAATGATAAACAGCTAAAATACTGTATTTTTCGTTATCCCCCCACAATCTTAATATACTAAAAGGACGAAAATATGAACTAACAGTGGGTAAAGAGTAATTGAATTGTTTTTCATTTGTTGAGTAATAATTTTCTTATTAGGAAAAAGAAACGAAAGCGGTATCCAGTGCGGCTCGTGCGGGGCTTCACACATTCATAACGCTTGCTCGGAAAACAGGAAAAAAGCTAAGTGAAATATTAATTAAATAAGAATTTGAGAGAGTTTGCTTGGAAGCTGTCACGAATGTATACGCTGAAATTGGAACTCAAAAACGACGCGCGGTATTCGATTTTGGTTGGCGGCTTTGTCTATTTTTGTGGAGTGTAAACAGACCCTTTTGTAAACATTTAACCGGCATATTTTCAAAGTTCAGTCCTAATTCGCGTTTTTGTGGTCAATATTATGAGAATAGACGAGGAGAAGTTACTCGAAGAGATTAAGAAACGGCGCCCATTGTGGGATACTTACCTAAAGTCCTATAACTCACGTTAGTTGAAATGGAAACTGTGGAATGAAGTGGCTGATTGTATGCAAATTAGTAGAGTCTTTGACCCTGCAGGATGTCGTTCTTGCGATCAATTGAATGTGTGCATCTCGTTTATCAGTGTTTATAGTGTTAAGGTCAGTGACCTTGTCAATTGCATGTACAAATCTTCGTCATAATGCACATGTGAGCCCACATGTGGCTAGTCTGCGTTCGGTGCAGCCACGTCGTCATCGTTAATGCAATCGTTTTATCGAGCTCGCGCCTGACAAAGAGCAAATTATCGAGACGAAGGCCAACCCAACAGCTTTATTAGCTGGCAAATAAACATGAATATACATACAGAAGGCATATAGATATCAGAACACAAACAAACCAGTACCGCTTCGTATCATAAACAGTGCAATCAACTCGCCTTCCTTCGGTCTCACTATACACATATCTATAAATGATGGATGTATGACTGATTTATGTTTGTGAGATTCTGTTTGGAAATGATGTACAAATCGGGATTGAAATTCTACGCGCAGTGCGGTAACAAGGGAATCGCTAGAGGAATACAAAAAGTCTGTTAATTACTTGATTGAAAAAAATTCGGACCTGATGAGTTTTCGAAAATTCAGCATTTTGACTGACTGCTTACATTCCACTCGCTCTTTTACAAAGTTAAACATTGCATATTACTTTATTTTAGCAATGATTTGATATGAGTTTTAGCTGATTCAGAAAATTGTTTCAAGTTTTTCATTACAAGTTAGACGATTTCCAGAGATAATATCATTTTGAAAATTTATATGTTTACTATCAAGCCTACCCCGGAATCATTCGGCGACTGAAGAAAATCAAGCACAAGTATGTCCTTTTGTATTAATGTTTGCCTGAATTGTGTAATTTTGGTATCGAGTGCTTTGATCTGCAACCTATATAATTCAGTTATTCCACCGGAATCAAGGTCGGAATCTCTTGCTTTTGATTAATTACAATCTTAACTGCTTTCGTCGTGAAGGCAGTGTTTCGTCAACATATTCCGCCTTATGAGATGAGAACGCTATTCAAGATCCATTGCATCAACCGGCATTGGGTGACTGTCATATGCTTTTGTATTATTCTTTCTATTTCAATCCTGTAAGTTTCAACAACTCACCTATAGACATAAGTCATCGCTGGCCGCAAAACAAGCTTAAATTGAATATTTTGAAATTTGGTTAGTTCTTTCCAGTGAGATCGAGCCTCATCTTCATTGAATTTGATAGCAAAATTAGCTTCATTTTAGTTTAATTAGCCCCTTTCGCATTCAACTCAGTAGGTTATTGATTTTAGGTGATCGCATCTTCCGATGGCTAGATAATGTTTACACAATTTTTTTTAATGTTGTAAAAAGAAAGAGAAAGCAGGCAACGCATATATAGACTATAGATACTTTAACATTTTAGGATTCTTCAAATAATGATCGTAAGCACTTGACCTTATCGTAGGTTGTCGTTTATATCATTTTATGACTATTATTTACCTCCCGTGTGCGGAATATTTAATGCATCTATAATTTTTGTATATCTTATGATTGGTGAAGAAACGCAGAGAAAACAAAGGTGGCAAACACTATATTTTGTTCATACAAATAAAACTATTTACATAAACATTAGCACTTAAGTGGCCGCGTAAAAAAAAAAAAAAGTTAGAGAAATAAATGAAATCAAAGCCATAAAGTTGTCATACGAAAAGAACCGAAGAAAAAGAATAAAGCATGAAAAAGTAACCACCTGAAAGAAAAAAAAAATAACTTCAAGAGAAATAAAAAAAAGGATGGTACTTGAGAGTAAACATATAAAAAGATTAATGTAGTTTCTGCGTAAAATTAAATAAAGAGATAAACAGAAAAATAGAAATCTGCATGAATAAAATCTATATAATTATAATACAATTATTTATTAAGCATTAAGACAACAAAAACCAATGAAGCATAAATAAAGAAATGTTTCTTTTCTTCCCCGTTCAATATAAGGATTGTTGACTGTAATTGCCTTACAATTCTAATTATTATTTCCGTTTTTCTATCAAGACTTTATTTTATTCGTTAGCGAAAAGGCATCAAATGTTTTTAAAATCTGGGTTGTAATTATTATTGTTAGTTGTACTGATTCATAAGATAGAGCATAAAAATGAATAAAATGGATTGCTAACTAACTAAAGACTTTCCTTTTCAGTGGTTCTTTTGTTTCAGCGGGAAAGTGAGTGCAGGGTAGGTATGCCGTCGCGAGGGTAGGGTTTCGACAAATCCGCTGAGGTCGGTTTGGCGTCGCGCGCGGTACGCGGTACCTTTGTTGTTTTGTCATTTTATTAGAGTAGTTTTCGTCGGGTTAATTTAGAGTAGCATACTTTTCGGTACCGCGTCGGAAATTCGGGAACGCGAAATAAAAATTAGCGTTTGTTCTGTGACTGGTTATAGGAAGAAATACGGAGTAACGTAAAGTAGGTTTCTTCTCCGTATGGTTTTGTTTTGTAACGCGTTTTGAAAACGGGCGTGTATAGGTGGCTGAATTATGTAAATGAGCGTAACCCATTCGGAGACCCGCGACCGAAATCCTCTCCGAACTAGCTGGCCGACAAGCAGCCACCGCGTGAATGGGTTACGGTGCACGGATTGGTTGACCTGTTGGTACCATCCGTTGGCACTACTCAGACTTAACGTCTAGAACCGATGAGAGGTCGGTTCCGCGTTCGAACCTAAAAAGGTGAAAATCATTACAAATGGCGCCCAACGTGGGGCCTAAAACATCCTAAGGGGGAAAGAAATTCGCGTCTTCTGACGAGTTGGTCCTTTACGGAGGATGTAAGGTACTTTGGTACTCGAGTCCCACTATCAGGAGCAGTGGAGTTGTGTGATACACTCTAGCAGTCGCTTCACGTGAGTTGTAGCTTCCGCTCTCCTTTGTTTGATTTTGTTTTCGCGACAGAATCCTTCCGATGTGTTGTCCCAGGCTAACCCCTGTAAGGACCTTCTATTTTCTTGATGGAACTGCCAGCCTGATGGGTTTACCTATCTGCATGGACTCTCAAGAAAATAGAAGGCTACCTTGCCTTTATGTTGCGGAAGGATTCTACTTATTTCGTATGCGTGATAGACGAGTGGTATCGGTTCAACGTTCGGTGGCGTATGCTGGAGTTGCGGAGCCCGGAATGCTTCCACGTGTCGGGAAATTTTGACCACGTACAAAATCGTTACGGTAGCTCTACCACTTGTCTCGTCGAGTCATTTAACGTAGTTTAGAGACGGTTTTTGTAATGTACGTGGGTTTAGGGGATAAATTTTGTAAATCGACCTAAAGCCCCCTTTCTTCGGCAGATTACCACGCACTCTCATTTCCCGTTGGAGGAGTCGACTGCTGGAAAGGAAAGTGTGTATTCAAAGAATTTTTTTTCTATTTTCTATAAATAGCTCGCCACTATCGGCCACTAATCTAGTATTAAGCTTTTGCATTTATATATTAAGGTTTTAGGAGCTATCATATTTTATATATTTTAATTTTTCCAGTCATATTAGCACCACATTAAACCTACACGACAATGGCGACAAAACGGACCCCAGATAAGCGTTGGACCAGATCCAAAACGGTCCAACCAGCTAACTGCGGGATCTGCTTCGAAGACGTAGTGGAGGGCGTACACAGCGTGCGATTGGATTGTGGACACCTTTTCCATCGTGCCTGTGTCCAACAGCTCCTCCTCACGTCAGAGCTTTGCCCACTATGTCGGCGACCCATCGAGCGGACCGCCCTAGACGTCCCCCTCGGAACGCCCCTCCCAACGCGTGGAGCAGTGGCGAAAGGAGTTGCAGTGGCGAAAGGATTTCCAGAGGCCGAACCGTCCCAACCACTGTTAGACCTCCAAGGAGCCGTAGGCGGTGAAGTTCCGGCCGCAGTTGTCGTGTCCGAGGTGAGCCCCATGCCTTCCGCCCACTCCATTGACACCCTCGTGGCGTTGATGCGAGATATGTCGGAGAGGATTGGCAACCTGGAGGGAAAGCTCCAGAATCTCCCTATGAGCCAACCACCCAGCCGCGTGAGGACTCCGCTTGGCTGGGAGCCCAATCCCAGTGTGGCTATGCCCCACTCTCGACCATCCGAGCAATGGGCCCCACCTCCAAGGAACTCGGGAATGGATCCCAGAGCTCCCGAATATAGACCACGACACAGCACCGCACCTCCGTTGGTACCTCTAGTCCCCGAGGCAGTTTCGTACAACAGGTCAATCGAGGATGCGATTCCCCCCGCGAACGCATTGACACCTTTTCGAGACCCGACGCCTCGTATCATGGAGAGTTGGCGCCTGAACTTTACGGGTCAACGATATGATATCGGCGGACCGGTTCCTTTTCCGGATTCAGGCGTTAGTATCTAGCACCCTGGGAGGTGATTCCTCGGCCTTCCTCCGGCATGCACATCTTTTGTTCAGCGGTGACGCTGCCGACTGGTACTGGAGTTTTAAGGAATCAACGCCACGTCCCACTTGGAACTCTTTCAGTGCAGCCTTCCGCAATCGATTTGAGGATGGCTTCACTGAGAGAGAACTAAGAGAACAATTAAAGAAACGGAAACAAGGCGCTCACGAACCGTTCGACCAGTACTACACAAGTATAGTGAGATTGAGCACTCGCTTGCGAACAACCATGCCCGAGGACGAACTGGTAGAAATTATCAGAGAGAATATGCGTTGGGATCTTCAGAACAGCCTTCTGCATTTTCCCATCAACTCCATACAAGGATTGCGCCTCCATGCCCGTAGGCAAGAACAATTGGATGAGCGGCGAGGCACCTTCCGTCCACAACCTCGCATAACGGGACCAAATCCCCGAAATCATCATACCGCGGAGTTGATGGCAGCGGACCACCTACTTGCTGATCCAGTACCAGTACCGAGGAGCGGAGCACCACAGGAGCTTGAGGACCCAGCATTGATTGATCGACCCTCCCTAGAAGCAATCACTAGCCCGACGGTCTGTTGGAACTGCCGACAAACGGGGCATCGGTTCTATGCATGTCCAGCGGAGCCGACGCTTTTCTGCTACCGCTGCGGGAAGGCCGGCACATACGCACCTGACTGTGCAAATTGCAAAATGCGAAAAAACTTGCCACCGAGTGCCGCGACCATCCGTCGGCACTCCTAAAACCCGGACGAACCAATCCTGACCCCATCACTAGCTATGACCCAGCTCCCGACATGACTCCAATTCTGCTGACTCGCACCGCTAAACACAGTTCTCCCGAAGTTCCACAACCGACGCCATCCTTCGCCGAGGCCAACGCGCAGGGAAATGATAGCGAGGCGAAAGTTCCTTGGCATGTCCAACCTTTCCACGTCAGGCTGCGGAATTATTTGGCTACTCGACAGCGCATCTTCCATGAGGAGTTGGCTACAACTGTCCCACCGCGAAGAAAGCGAGCCACGCGTCGGATGCGGAGCTTCTGGAGAAGGGTCAGGCAGTCGAGGAAGGTGCTGAAGGACATACACTTAGACGAATTATTGAGGGATGACGTTCGGCCGTATGCGTCAGTACACCTCCTGCAAAAACGAGTGTCAGGCTTAGTCGATACGGGAGCCAGCGTGAATTGCATATCCGCCGATTTTGCAGGGGAGGTACTGGCAATGTACGCGGACCAAATCCGTCATTTCACCTCCTGGTTAAGCACGGCGGATGGAACTCGTCACTCTGTAGTGGGAAAAATTATGACGGATGTCACCTTTAAAGGAGTAACTAAACCTCTGGAATTTTTCATCATACCTCAATTAACCCAGAATCTTTATCTAGGAGTGGATTTCGTTCGAAAATTTAACTTGGCCCCGGCACTATTTTCCGGTACGACCCTGGAGTCCGTCACCACAGCTCCTGACCAATCTCAACCCACTCCCTTATTACGACATACACTGGATGTAAGTCAGCAACTGCGCCTTGACTCGGCTATATCGGCTTTTCCATCGCATGAGAAGGAAGGTCTCAGGCGGACTGCCCTGGTGTTCCACACTATAGATGTGGGGGATGCTAAACCCATAAAACAGAGACATTTTGCCATATCTCCGGCGAAGGAAAAGTCGTTATATGCCGAAGTGGATCGAATGCTAGCATTAGGCGTGATCGAAGAATCACAGAGCTCGTGGGCTTCCCCAGTCACCTTAGTTGTCAAGCCGAACAAGGTCCGGTTATGCTTAGATGCCAGACGCTTGAACGCCGTCACTGTCAAGGACGCATACCCTCTACCGTTGATTGAAGGCATTTTGAGTCGGTTGCCTAAAGCCCATTTCATCACGAGCTTAGACCTCAAGGACGCCTTCTGGCAAATTCCTTTAGACCCTGGTTCAAAGGAGAAAACAGCCTTCACAGTCCCAGGTCAGCCCCTGTATCAATTCGTGACCATGCCATTCGGATTGTGCAATGCCCCCCAAACAATGACGCGCCTTATGGATAAGGTGATACCACCTCATTTGCGGCACCAAGTTTTCGTTTACTTGGACGATCTGTTGCTTATAACCGAGACCTTTGACGAACACATCGACCTGCTTCAGGAGGTGGCTCTACACATCCGGAGGGCAAGATTAACCATCAACATACGGAAGAGTCAGTTCGTGATGACGGAGGTGAAGTATTTAGGTCACATCATTGGGCATGGCCATATCAAGACCGATCCGGACAAGACTCAAGCGATTGACGTTTTTCCATTACCCAAGACCCCCAAGCAATTACGCCGATTCTTAGGCTTATGCGGATGGTACCAGCGTTTTGTACGTGACTATGCCACCATTACCACTCCTTTGACCGACATGCTGCGTAAGGGACGTAAATTTGTCTGGGAACAGCCCAGCTTGCGAGCCTTTGAAGAGCTAAAGAAGAGTCTGACTACAGCCCCCGTACTGCACAGCCCGGACTTTGACAAACCGTTCTCAATCCATTGTGACGCGAGTCAACATGGGGTGGGAGCAGTCTTAGTCCAGGTTGCACAAGACGGCGAGGAGAGACCTATAGCCTTCATGTCTCACAGCCCAGCGAAATTACACGGTCTCCGAACAGGAATGTCTAGCTGCGGTGTTGGCAGTGAAACGCTTCCGAGCCTATGTGGAGGGGCACACCTTTGAAATCGTTACGGACCACGCTTCTCTGAAATGGCTAATGAGCCAGACTGATCTCAACGGCAGATTGGCCAGGACCCAATCGTGGTTCTGGAACCGCACGAAAAGCTCCAACTTCTGCAAGATCAACTGCGGGAGAAGATTGAAGAAAGTAGACGGATGGGAGAGGAGCGGTACAACTTGCGATCTCATCCTTCTGGCTTTAAGGCAGGCGACGAAATATATCGTCGAAACTTCCGGCAGAGCGATGCCACCCGACATTACAATGCCAAACTAGACAAGAAATTCGTGAAGTGTCGAGTCCTACAAGTAATAAGCGCCACACGATACCTCATCGCGGACATGGCTGGTAAAACCTTGGGAATTTACCACGCAAAAGACCTTAGACGATGAAGTACAACTATTTCACACGAAAAACCTTGGCTTACCTAAATCTCTGCCTGGACGAAGACCGCGAATAACACCTGACTCCCTACTGTATAGCCACTATCGAGTCTGCACGAAAATGGTTGTAGCCTATAGCAAGACCTTTTACATAGGAGGCGGGATCGTAATTACTTCGATTTTGGGGGGGGGGGAATATGTAATGTGACGCCTACGCCCGGGAATCGAAGTGATTCCGATCCCGAACCCTTGCCCCCGGCCAGATGGGTATGACTTCGAAGTGCAAGCGGACTTCCTCTCTCGTGCGGATATCGTTGCGCAGAAAATATTTTTTTTTCAAATATTTAGATCTGTGGAGATAAATATTTGAAACATAATATTAATTAAACACAGATACATTTCGAGGCATATCCATCTGGTAATGCCCCCCCCCCCCCCCACAGTTGCCATCAAAACACTATGCCACTGGCGACCAATAAAAATGCCCATTGCCGCCATGTGGCGTTCCATTCCGCGTCAGTTGCGACGACTCCCAGTCCACATCTGTTTTGTCGGAGGTTGTGAGATTGACAGTCCGACGCAACGAGGGAGAAAAAACGCGGGAAAAAAAGACTAAGATAACGTTAATTGCAAATGATAAACAGCTAAAATACTGTATTTTTCGTTATCCCCCCACAATCTTAATATACTAAAAGGACGAAAATATGAACTAACAGTGGGTAAAGAGTAATTGAATTGTTTTTCATTTGTTGAGTAATAATTTTCTTATTAGGAAAAAGAAAGGAAAGCGGTATCCAGTGCGGCTCGTGCGGGGCTTCAGTTCCACGTGGCAAAAGGATTTAGGCATCAGTACTCGCGTACAACGAGACTCGGATGTGGTGGTGCAACTGCTGCTGTACATTCTGCAGCCATTCTAAAGGACTTGACAGCGGAGTTTCTCGAATTGGACAGCCGGATTGGAACCTGCATTGCTAGAGATGTTGTCATCCCACACATTCATAACGCTTGCTCGGAAAACAGGAAAAAAGCTAAGTGAAATATTAATTAAATAAGAATTTGAGAGAGTTTGCTTGGAAGCTGTCACGAATGTATACGCTGAAATTGGAACTCAAAAACGACGCGCGGTATTCGATTTTGGTTGGCGGCTTTGTCTATTTTTGTGGAGTGTAAACAGACCCTTTTGTAAACATTTAACCGGCATATTTTCAAAGTTCAGTCCTAATTCGCGTTTTTGTGGTCAATATTATGAGAATAGACGAGGAGAAGTTACTCGAAGAGATTAAGAAACGGCGCCCATTGTGGGATCCTTACCTAAAGTCCTATAACTCACGCGAGTTGAAATGGAAACTGTGGAATGAAGTGGCTGATTGTATGCAAATTAGTAGAGTCTTTGACCCTGCAGGATGTCGTTCTTGCGATCAATTGAATGTGTGCATCTCGTTTATCAGTGTTTATAGTGTTAAGGTCAGTGGCCTTGTCAATTGCATGTACAAATCTTCGTCATAATGCACATGTGAGCCCACATGTGGCTAGTCTGCGTTCGGTGCAGCCACGTCGTCATCGTTAATGCAATCGTTTTATCGAGCTCGCGCCTGACAAAGAGCAAATTATCGAGACGAAGGCCAACCCAACAGCTTTATTAGCTGGCAAATAAACATGAATATACACACAGAAGGCATATAGATATCAGAACACAAACAAACCAGTACCGCTTCGTATCATAAACAGTGCAATCAACTCGCCTTCCTTCGGTCTCACTATACACATATCTATAAATGATGGATGTATGACTGATTTATGTTTGTGAGATTCTGTTTGGAAATGATGTACAAATCGGGATTGAAATTCTACGCGCAGTGCGGTAACAAGGGAATCGCTAGAGGAATACAAAAAGTCTGTTAATTACTTGATTGAAAAAAATTCGGACCTGATGAGTTTTCGAAAATTCAGCATTTTGACTGACTGCTTACATTCCACTCGCTCTTTTACAAAGTTAAACATTGCATATTACTTTATTTTAGCAATGATTTGATATGAGTTTTAGCTGATTCAGAAAATTGTTTCAAGTTTTTCATTACAAGTTAGACGATTTCCAGAGATAATATCATTTTGAAAATTTATATGTTTACTATCAAGCCTACCCCGGAATCATTCGGCGACTGAAGAAAATCAAGCACAAGTATGTCCTTTTGTATTAATGTTTGCCTGAATTGTGTAATTTTGGTATCGAGTGCTTTGATCTGCAACCTATATAATTCAGTTATTCCACCGGAATCAAGGTCGGAATCTCTTGCTTTTGATTAATTACAATCTTAACTGCTTTCGTCGTGAAGGCAGTGTTTCGTCAACATATTCCGCCTTATGAGATGAGAACGCTATTCAAGATCCATTGCATCAACCGGCATTGGGTGACTGTCATATGCTTTTGTATTATTCTTTCTATTTCAATCCTGTAAGTTTCAACAACTCACCTATAGACATAAGTCATCGCTGGCCGCAAAACAAGCTTAAATTGAATATTTTGAAATTTGGTTAGTTCTTTCCAGTGAGATCGAGCCTCATCTTCATTGAATTTGATAGCAAAATTAGCTTCATTTTAGTTTAATTAGCCCCTTTCGCATTCAACTCAGTAGGTTATTGATTTTAGGTGATCGCATCTTCCGATGGCTAGATAATGTTTACACAATTTTTTTTAATGTTGTAAAAAGAAAGAGAAAGCAGGCAACGCATATATAGACTATAGATACTTTAACATTTTAGGATTCTTCAAATAATGATCGTAAGCACTTGACCTTATCGTAGGTTGTCGTTTATATCATTTTATGACTATTATTTACCTCCCGTGTGCGGAATATTTAATGCATCTATAATTTTTGTATATCTTATGATTGGTGAAGAAACGCAGAGAAAACAAAGGTGGCAAACACTATATTTTGTTCATACAAATAAAACTATTTACATAAACATTAGCACTTAAGTGGCCGCGTAAAAAAAAAAAAAAAGTTAGAGAAATAAATGAAATCAAAGCCATAAAGTTGTCATACGAAAAGAACCGAAGAAAAAGAATAAAGCATGAAAAAGTAACCACCTGAAAGAAAAAAAAAAATAACTTCAAGAGAAATAAAAAAAAGGATGGTACTTGAGAGTAAACATATAAAAAGATTAATGTAGTTTCTGCGTAAAATTAAATAAAGAGATAAACAGAAAAATAGAAATCTGCATGAATAAAATCTATATAATTATAATACAATTATTTATTAAGCATTAAGACAACAAAAACCAATGAAGCATAAATAAAGAAATGTTTCTTTTCTTCCCCGTTCAATATAAGGATTGTTGACTGTAATTGCCTTACAATTCTAATTATTATTTCCGTTTTTCTATCAAGACTTTATTTTATTCGTTAGCGAAAAGGCATCAAATGTTTTTAAAATCTGGGTTGTAATTATTATTGTTAGTTGTACTGATTCATAAGATAGAGCATAAAAATGAATAAAATGGATTGCTAACTAACTAAAGACTTTCCTTTTCAGTGGTTCTTTTGTTTCAGCGGGAAAGTGAGTGCAGGGTAGGTATGCCGTCGCGAGGGTAGGGTTTCGACAAATCCGCTGAGGTCGGTTTGGCGTCGCGCGCGGTACGCGGTACCTTTGTTGTTTTGTCATTTTATTAGAGTAGTTTTCGTCGGGTTAATTTAGAGTAGCATACTTTTCGGTACCGCGTCGGAAATTCGGGAACGCGAAATAAAAATTAGCGTTTGTTCTGTGACTGGTTATAGGAAGAAATACGGAGTAACGTAAAGTAGGTTTCTTCTCCGTATGGTTTTGTTTTGTAACGCGTTTTGAAAACGGGCGTGTATAGGTGGCTGAATTATGTAAATGAGCGTAACCCATTCGGAGACCCGCGACCGAAATCCTCTCCGAACTAGCTGGCCGACAAGCAGCCACCGCGTGAATGGGTTACGGTGCACGGATTGGTTGACCTGTTGGTACCATCCGTTGGCACTACTCAGACTTAACGTCTAGAACCGATGAGAGGTCGGTTCCGCGTTCGAACCTAAAAAGGTGAAAATCATTACAAATGGCGCCCAACGTGGGGCCTAAAACATCCTAAGGGGGAAAGAAATTCGCGTCTTCTGACGAGTTGGTCCTTTACGGAGGATGTAAGGTACTTTGGTACTCGAGTCCCACTATCAGGAGCAGTGGAGTTGTGTGATACACTCTAGCAGTCGCTTCACGTGAGTTGTAGCTTCCGCTCTCCTTTGTTTGATTTTGTTTTCGCGACAGAATCCTTCCGATGTGTTGTCCCAGGCTAACCCCTGTAAGGACCTTCTATTTTCTTGATGGAACTGCCAGCCTGATGGGTTTACCTATCTGCATGGACTCTCAAGAAAATAGAAGGCTACCTTGCCTTTATGTTGCGGAAGGATTCTACTTATTTCGTATGCGTGATAGACGAGTGGTATCGGTTCAACGTTCGGTGGCGTATGCTGGAGTTGCGGAGCCCGGAATGCTTCCACGTGTCGGGAAATTTTGACCACGTACAAAATCGTTACGGTAGCTCTACCACTTGTCTCGTCGAGTCATTTAACGTAGTTTAGAGACGGTTTTTGTAATGTACGTGGGTTTAGGGGATAAATTTTGTAAATCGACCTAAAGCCCCCTTTCTTCGGCAGATTACCACGCACTCTCATTTCCCGTTGGAGGAGTCGACTGCTGGAAAGGAAAGTGTGTATTCAAAGAATTTTTTTTCTATTTTCTATAAATAGCTCGCCACTATCGGCCACTAATCTAGTATTAAGCTTTTGCATTTATATATTAAGGTTTTAGGAGCTATCATATTTTATATATTTTAATTTTTCCAGTCATATTAGCACCACATTAAACCTACACGACAATGGCGACAAAACGGACCCCAGATAAGCGTTGGACCAGATCCAAAACGGTCCAACCAGCTAACTGCGGGATCTGCTTCGAAGACGTAGTGGAGGGCGTACACAGCGTGCGATTGGATTGTGGACACCTTTTCCATCGTGCCTGTGTCCAACAGCTCCTCCTCACGTCAGAGCTTTGCCCACTATGTCGGCGACCCATCGAGCGGACCGCCCTAGACGTCCCCCTCGGAACGCCCCTCCCAACGCGTGGAGCAGTGGCGAAAGGAGTTGCAGTGGCGAAAGGATTTCCAGAGGCCGAACCGTCCCAACCACTGTTAGACCTCCAAGGAGCCGTAGGCGGTGAAGTTCCGGCCGCAGTTGTCGTGTCCGAGGTGAGCCCCATGCCTTCCGCCCACTCCATTGACACCCTCGTGGCGTTGATGCGAGATATGTCGGAGAGGATTGGCAACCTGGAGGGAAAGCTCCAGAATCTCCCTATGAGCCAACCACCCAGCCGCGTGAGGACTCCGCTTGGCTGGGAGCCCAATCCCAGTGTGGCTATGCCCCACTCTCGACCATCCG
Organism: Odontomyia ornata; assembly: GCA_963969285.1. Taxonomy (NCBI): domain Eukaryota; kingdom Metazoa; phylum Arthropoda; class Insecta; order Diptera; family Stratiomyidae; genus Odontomyia; species Odontomyia ornata. Next base: position 114,298,101 of record OZ017741.1, read on the forward strand.
AGCAATGGGCCCCACCTCCAAGGAACTCGGGAATGGATCCCAGAGCTCCCGAATATAGACCACGACACAGCACCGCACCTCCGTTGGTACCTCTAGTCCCCGAGGCAGTTTCGTACAACAGGTCAATCGAGGATGCGATTCCCCCCGCGAACGCATTGACACCTTTTCGAGACCCGACGCCTCGTATCATGGAGAGTTGGCGCCTGAACTTTACGGGTTTCAACGATATGATATCGGCGGACCGGTTCCTTTTCCGGATTCAGGCGTTAGTATCTAGCACCCTGGGAGGTGATTCCTCGGCCTTCCTCCGGCATGCACATCTTTTGTTCAGCGGTGACGCTGCCGACTGGTACTGGAGTTTTAAGGAATCAACGCCACGTCCCACTTGGAACTCTTTCAGTGCAGCCTTCCGCAATCGATTTGAGGATGGCTTCACTGAGAGAGAACTAAGAGAACAATTAAAGAAACGGAAACAAGGCGCTCACGAACCGTTCGACCAGTACTACACAAGTATAGTGAGATTGAGCACTCGCTTGCGAACAACCATGCCCGAGGACGAACTGGTAGAAATTATCAGAGAGAATATGCGTTGGGATCTTCAGAACAGCCTTCTGCATTTTCCCATCAACTCCATACAAGGATTGCGCCTCCATGCCCGTAGGCAAGAACAATTGGATGAGCGGCGAGGCACCTTCCGTCCACAACCTCGCATAACGGGACCAAATCCCCGAAATCATCATACCGCGGAGTTGATGGCAGCGGACCACCTACTTGCTGATCCAGTACCAGTACCGAGGAGCGGAGCACCACAGGAGCTTGAGGACCCAGCATTGATTGATCGACCCTCCCTAGAAGCAATCACTAGCCCGACGGTCTGTTGGAACTGCCGACAAACGGGGCATCGGTTCTATGCATGTCCAGCGGAGCCGACGCTTTTCTGCTACCGCTGCGGGAAGGCCGGCACATACGCACCTGACTGTGCAAATTGCAAAATGCGAAAAAACTTGCCACCGAGTGCCGCGACCATCCGTCGGCACTCCTAAAACCCGGACGAACCAATTCTGCTGACTCGCACCGCTAAACACAGTTCTCCCGAAGTTCCACAACCGACGCCATCCTTCGCCGAGGCCAACGCGCAGGGAAATGATAGCGAGGCGAAAGTTCCTTGGCATGTCCAACCTTTCCACGTCAGGCTGCGGAATTATTTGGCTACTCGACAGCGCATCTTCCATGAGGAGTTGGCTACAACTGTCCCACCGCGAAGAAAGCGAGCCACGCGTCGGATGCGGAGCTTCTGGAGAAGGGTCAGGCAGTCGAGGAAGGTGCTGAAGGACATACACTTAGACGAATTATTGAGGGATGACGTTCGGCCGTATGCGTCAGTACACCTCCTGCAAAAACGAGTGTCAGGCTTAGTCGATACGGGAGCCAGCGTGAATTGCATATCCGCCGATTTTGCAGGGGAGGTACTGGCAATGTACGCGGACCAAATCCGTCATTTCACCTCCTGGTTAAGCACGGCGGATGGAACTCGTCACTCTGTAGTGGGAAAAATTATGACGGATGTCACCTTTAAAGGAGTAACTAAACCTCTGGAATTTTTCATCATACCTCAATTAACCCAGAATCTTTATCTAGGAGTGGATTTCGTTCGAAAATTTAACTTGGCCCCGGCACTATTTTCCGGTACGACCCTGGAGTCCGTCACCACAGCTCCTGACCAATCTCAACCCACTCCCTTATTACGACATACACTGGATGTAAGTCAGCAACTGCGCCTTGACTCGGCTATATCGGCTTTTCCATCGCATGAGAAGGAAGGTCTCAGGCGGACTGCCCTGGTGTTCCACACTATAGATGTGGGGGATGCTAAACCCATAAAACAGAGACATTTTGCCATATCTCCGGCGAAGGAAAAGTCGTTATATGCCGAAGTGGATCGAATGCTAGCATTAGGCGTGATCGAAGAATCACAGAGCTCGTGGGCTTCCCCAGTCACCTTAGTTGTCAAGCCGAACAAGGTCCGGTTATGCTTAGATGCCAGACGCTTGAACGCCGTCACTGTCAAGGACGCATACCCTCTACCGTTGATTGAAGGCATTTTGAGTCGGTTGCCTAAAGCCCATTTCATCACGAGCTTAGACCTCAAGGACGCCTTCTGGCAAATTCCTTTAGACCCTGGTTCAAAGGAGAAAACAGCCTTCACAGTCCCAGGTCAGCCCCTGTATCAATTCGTGACCATGCCATTCGGATTGTGCAATGCCCCCCAAACAATGACGCGCCTTATGGATAAGGTGATACCACCTCATTTGCGGCACCAAGTTTTCGTTTACTTGGACGATCTGTTGCTTATAACCGAGACCTTTGACGAACACATCGACCTGCTTCAGGAGGTGGCTCTACACATCCGGAGGGCAAGATTAACCATCAACATACGGAAGAGTCAGTTCGTGATGACGGAGGTGAAGTATTTAGGTCACATCATTGGGCATGGCCATATCAAGACCGATCCGGACAAGACTCAAGCGATTGACGTTTTTCCATTACCCAAGACCCCCAAGCAATTACGCCGATTCTTAGGCTTATGCGGATGGTACCAGCGTTTTGTACGTGACTATGCCACCATTACCACTCCTTTGACCGACATGCTGCGTAAGGGACGTAAATTTGTCTGGGAACAGCCCAGCTTGCGAGCCTTTGAAGAGCTAAAGAAGAGTCTGACTACAGCCCCCGTACTGCACAGCCCGGACTTTGACAAACCGTTCTCAATCCATTGTGACGCGAGTCAACATGGGGTGGGAGCAGTCTTAGTCCAGGTTGCACAAGACGGCGAGGAGAGACCTATAGCCTTCATGTCTCACAGCCCAGCGAAATTACACGGTCTCCGAACAGGAATGTCTAGCTGCGGTGTTGGCAGTGAAACGCTTCCGAGCCTATGTGGAGGGACACACCTTTGAAATCGTTACGGACCACGCTTCTCTGAAATGGCTAATGAGCCAGACTGATCTCAACGGCAGATTGGCCAGGACCCAATCGTGGTTCTGGAACCGCACGAAAAGCTCCAACTTCTGCAAGATCAACTGCGGGAGAAGATTGAAGAAAGTAGACGGATGGGAGAGGAGCGGTACAACTTGCGATCTCATCCTTCTGGCTTTAAGGCAGGCGACGAAATATATCGTCGAAACTTCCGGCAGAGCGATGCCACCCGACATTACAATGCCAAACTAGACAAGAAATTCGTGAAGTGTCGAGTCCTACAAGTAATAAGCGCCACACGATACCTCATCGCGGACATGGCTGGTAAAACCTTGGGAATTTACCACGCAAAAGACCTTAGACGATGAAGTACAACTATTTCACACGAAAAACCTTGGCTTACCTAAATCTCTGCCTGGACGAAGACCGCGAATAACACCTGACTCCCTACTGTATAGCCACTATCGAGTCTGCACGAAAATGGTTGTAGCCTATAGCAAGACCTTTTACATAGGAGGCGGGATCGTAATTACTTCGATTTTGGGGGAATCCCGGGAATCGAAGTGATTCCGATCCCGAACCCTTGCCCCCGGCCAGATGGGTATGACTTCGAAGTGCAAGCGGACTTCCTCTCTCGTGCGGATATCGTTGCGCAGAAAATATTTTTTTTTCAAATATTTAGATCTGTGGAGATAAATATTTGAAACATAATATTAATTAAACACAGATACATTTCGAGGCATATCCATCTGGTAATGCCCCCCCCCCCCCCCCCCACAGTTGCCATCAAAACACTATGCCACTGGCGACCAATAAAAATGCCCATTGCCGCCATGTGGCGTTCCATTCCGCGTCAGTTGCGACGACTCCCAGTCCACATCTGTTTTGTCGGAGGTTGTGAGATTGACAGTCCGACGCAACGAGGGAGAAAAAACGCGGGAAAAAAAGACTAAGATAACGTTAATTGCAAATGATAAACAGCTAAAATACTGTATTTTTCGTTATCCCCCCACAATCTTAATATACTAAAAGGACGAAAATATGAACTAACAGTGGGTAAAGAGTAATTGAATTGTTTTTCATTTGTTGAGTAATAATTTTCTTATTAGGAAAAAGAAAGGAAAGCGGTATCCAGTGCGGCTCGTGCGGGGCTTCAGTTCCACGTGGCAAAAGGATTTAGGCATCAGTACTCGCGTACAACGAGACTCGGATGTGGTGGTGCAACTGCTGCTGTACATTCTGCAGCCATTCTAAAGGACTTGACAGCGGAGTTTCTCGAATTGGACAGCCGGATTGGAACCTGCATTGCTAGAGATGTTGTCATCCCACACATTCATAACGCTTGCTCGGAAAACAGGAAAAAAGCTAAGTGAAATATTAATTAAATAAGAATTTGAGAGAGTTTGCTTGGAAGCTGTCACGAATGTATACGCTGAAATTGGAACTCAAAAACGACGCGCGGTATTCGATTTTGGTTGGCGGCTTTGTCTATTTTTGTGGAGTGTAAACAGACCCTTTTGTAAACATTTAACCGGCATATTTTCAAAGTTCAGTCCTAATTCGCGTTTTTGTGGTCAATATTATGAGAATAGACGAGGAGAAGTTACTCGAAGAGATTAAGAAACGGCGCCCATTGTGGGATCCTTACCTAAAGTCCTATAACTCACGCGAGTTGAAATGGAAACTGTGGAATGAAGTGGCTGATTGTATGCAAATTAGTAGAGTCTTTGACCCTGCAGGATGTCGTTCTTGCGATCAATTGAATGTGTGCATCTCGTTTATCAGTGTTTATAGTGTTAAGGTCAGTGGCCTTGTCAATTGCATGTACAAATCTTCGTCATAATGCACATGTGAGCCCACATGTGGCTAGTCTGCGTTCGGTGCAGCCACGTCGTCATCGTTAATGCAATCGTTTTATCGAGCTCGCGCCTGACAAAGAGCAAATTATCGAGACGAAGGCCAACCCAACAGCTTTATTAGCTGGCAAATAAACATGAATATACACACAGAAGGCATATAGATATCAGAACACAAACAAACCAGTACCGCTTCGTATCATAAACAGTGCAATCAACTCGCCTTCCTTCGGTCTCACTATACACATATCTATAAATGATGGATGTATGACTGATTTATGTTTGTGAGATTCTGTTTGGAAATGATGTACAAATCGGGATTGAAATTCTACGCGCAGTGCGGTAACAAGGGAATCGCTAGAGGAATACAAAAAGTCTGTTAATTACTTGATTGAAAAAAATTCGGACCTGATGAGTTTTCGAAAATTCAGCATTTTGACTGACTGCTTACATTCCACTCGCTCTTTTACAAAGTTAAACATTGCATATTACTTTATTTTAGCAATGATTTGATATGAGTTTTAGCTGATTCAGAAAATTGTTTCAAGTTTTTCATTACAAGTTAGACGATTTCCAGAGATAATATCATTTTGAAAATTTATATGTTTACTATCAAGCCTACCCCGGAATCATTCGGCGACTGAAGAAAATCAAGCACAAGTATGTCCTTTTGTATTAATGTTTGCCTGAATTGTGTAATTTTGGTATCGAGTGCTTTGATCTGCAACCTATATAATTCAGTTATTCCACCGGAATCAAGGTCGGAATCTCTTGCTTTTGATTAATTACAATCTTAACTGCTTTCGTCGTGAAGGCAGTGTTTCGTCAACATATTCCGCCTTATGAGATGAGAACGCTATTCAAGATCCATTGCATCAACCGGCATTGGGTGACTGTCATATGCTTTTGTATTATTCTTTCTATTTCAATCCTGTAAGTTTCAACAACTCACCTATAGACATAAGTCATCGCTGGCCGCAAAACAAGCTTAAATTGAATATTTTGAAATTTGGTTAGTTCTTTCCAGTGAGATCGAGCCTCATCTTCATTGAATTTGATAGCAAAATTAGCTTCATTTTAGTTTAATTAGCCCCTTTCGCATTCAACTCAGTAGGTTATTGATTTTAGGTGATCGCATCTTCCGATGGCTAGATAATGTTTACACAATTTTTTTTAATGTTGTAAAAAGAAAGAGAAAGCAGGCAACGCATATATAGACTATAGATACTTTAACATTTTAGGATTCTTCAAATAATGATCGTAAGCACTTGACCTTATCGTAGGTTGTCGTTTATATCATTTTATGACTATTATTTACCTCCCGTGTGCGGAATATTTAATGCATCTATAATTTTTGTATATCTTATGATTGGTGAAGAAACGCAGAGAAAACAAAGGTGGCAAACACTATATTTTGTTCATACAAATAAAACTATTTACATAAACATTAGCACTTAAGTGGCCGCGTAAAAAAAAAAAAAAAGTTAGAGAAATAAATGAAATCAAAGCCATAAAGTTGTCATACGAAAAGAACCGAAGAAAAAGAATAAAGCATGAAAAAGTAACCACCTGAAAGAAAAAAAAAAATAACTTCAAGAGAAATAAAAAAAAGGATGGTACTTGAGAGTAAACATATAAAAAGATTAATGTAGTTTCTGCGTAAAATTAAATAAAGAGATAAACAGAAAAATAGAAATCTGCATGAATAAAATCTATATAATTATAATACAATTATTTATTAAGCATTAAGACAACAAAAACCAATGAAGCATAAATAAAGAAATGTTTCTTTTCTTCCCCGTTCAATATAAGGATTGTTGACTGTAATTGCCTTACAATTCTAATTATTATTTCCGTTTTTCTATCAAGACTTTATTTTATTCGTTAGCGAAAAGGCATCAAATGTTTTTAAAATCTGGGTTGTAATTATTATTGTTAGTTGTACTGATTCATAAGATAGAGCATAAAAATGAATAAAATGGATTGCTAACTAACTAAAGACTTTCCTTTTCAGTGGTTCTTTTGTTTCAGCGGGAAAGTGAGTGCAGGGTAGGTATGCCGTCGCGAGGGTAGGGTTTCGACAAATCCGCTGAGGTCGGTTTCGCGTCGCGCGCGGTACGCGGTACCTTTGTTGTTTTGTCATTTTATTAGAGTAGTTTTCGTCGGGTTAATTTAGAGTAGCATACTTTTCGGTACCGCGTCGGAAATTCGGGAACGCGAAATAAAAATTAGCGTTTGTTCTGTGACTGGTTATAGGAAGAAATACGGAGTAATGTAAAGTAGGTTTCTTCTCCGTATGGTTTTGTTTTGTAACGCGTTTTGAAAACGGGCGTGTATAGGTGGCTGAATTATGTAAATGAGCGTAACCCATTCGGAGACCCGCGACCGAAATCCTCTCCGAACTAGCTGGCCGACAAGCAGCCACCGCGTGAATGGGTTACGGTGCACGGATTGGTTGACCTGTTGGTACCATCCGTTGGCACTACTCAGACTTAACGTCTAGAACCGATGAGAGGTCGGTTCCGCGTTCGAACCTAAAAAGGTGAAAATCATTACAAATGGCGCCCAACGTGGGGCCTAAAACATCCTAAGGGGGAAAGAAATTCGCGTCTTCTGACGAGTTGGTCCTTTACGGAGGATGTAAGGTACTTTGGTACTCGAGTCCCACTATCAGGAGCAGTGGAGTTGTGTGATACACTCTAGCAGTCGCTTCACGTGAGTTGTAGCTTCCGCTCTCCTTTGTTTGATTTTGTTTTCGCGACAGAATCCTTCCGATGTGTTGTCCCAGGCTAACCCCTGTAAGGACCTTCTATTTTCTTGATGGAACTGCCAGCCTGATGGGTTTACCTATCTGCATGGACTCTCAAGAAAATAGAAGGCTACCTTGCCTTTATGTTGCGGAAGGATTCTACTTATTTCGTATGCGTGATAGACGAGTGGTATCGGTTCAACGTTCGGTGGCGTATGCTGGAGTTGCGGAGCCCGGAATGCTTCCACGTGTCGGGAAATTTTGACCACGTACAAAATCGTTACGGTAGCTCTACCACTTGTCTCGTCGAGTCATTTAACGTAGTTTAGAGACGGTTTTTGTAATGTACGTGGGTTTAGGGGATAAATTTTGTAAATCGACCTAAAGCCCCCTTTCTTCGGCAGATTACCACGCACTCTCATTTCCCGTTGGAGGAGTCGACTGCTGGAAAGGAAAGTGTGTATTCAAAGAATTTTTTTTCTATTTTCTATAAATAGCTCGCCACTATCGGCCACTAATCTAGTATTAAGCTTTTGCATTTATATATTAAGGTTTTAGGAGCTATCATATTTTATATATTTTAATTTTTCCAGTCATATTAGCACCACATTAAACCTACACGACAATGGCGACAAAACGGACCCCAGATAAGCGTTGGACCAGATCCAAAACGGTCCAACCAGCTAACTGCGGGATCTGCTTCGAAGACGTAGTGGAGGGCGTACACAGCGTGCGATTGGATTGTGGACACCTTTTCCATCGTGCCTGTGTCCAACAGCTCCTCCTCACGTCAGAGCTTTGCCCACTATGTCGGCGACCCATCGAGCGGACCGCCCTAGACGTCCCCCTCGGAACGCCCCTCCCAACGCGTGGAGCAGTGGCGAAAGGAGTTGCAGTGGCGAAAGGATTTCCAGAGGCCGAACCGTCCCAACCACTGTTAGACCTCCAAGGAGCCGTAGGCGGTGAAGTTCCGGCCGCAGTTGTCGTGTCCGAGGTGAGCCCCATGCCTTCCGCCCACTCCATTGACACCCTCGTGGCGTTGATGCGAGATATGTCGGAGAGGATTGGCAACCTGGAGGGAAAGCTCCAGAATCTCCCTATGAGCCAACCACCCAGCCGCGTGAGGACTCCGCTTGGCTGGGAGCCCAATCCCAGTGTGGCTATGCCCCACTCTCGACCATCCGAGCAATGGGCCCCACCTCCAAGGAACTCGGGAATGGATCCCAGAGCTCCCGAATATAGACCACGACACAGCACCGCACCTCCGTTGGTACCTCTAGTCCCCGAGGCAGTTTCGTACAACAGGTCAATCGAGGATGCGATTCCCCCCGCGAACGCATTGACACCTTTTCGAGACCCGACGCCTCGTATCATGGAGAGTTGGCGCCTGAACTTTACGGGTTTCAACGATATGATATCGGCGGACCGGTTCCTTTTCCGGATTCAGGCGTTAGTATCTAGCACCCTGGGAGGTGATTCCTCGGCCTTCCTCCGGCATGCACATCTTTTGTTCAGCGGTGACGCTGCCGACTGGTACTGGAGTTTTAAGGAATCAACGCCACGTCCCACTTGGAACTCTTTCAGTGCAGCCTTCCGCAATCGATTTGAGGATGGCTTCACTGAGAGAGAACTAAGAGAACAATTAAAGAAACGGAAACAAGGCGCTCACGAACCGTTCGACCAGTACTACACAAGTATAGTGAGATTGAGCACTCGCTTGCGAACAACCATGCCCGAGGACGAACTGGTAGAAATTATCAGAGAGAATATGCGTTGGGATCTTCAGAACAGCCTTCTGCATTTTCCCATCAACACCATACAAGGATTGCGCCTCCATGCCCGTAGGCAAGAACAATTGGATGAGCGGCGAGGCACCTTCCGTCCACAACCTCGCATAACGGGACCAAATCCCCGAAATCATCATACCGCGGAGTTGATGGCAGCGGACCACCTACTTGCTGATCCAGTACCAGTACCGAGGAGCGGAGCACCACAGGAGCTTGAGGACCCAGCATTGATTGATCGACCCTCCCTAGAAGCAGTCACTAGCCCGACGGTCTGTTGGAACTGCCGACAAACGGGGCATCGGTTCTATGCATGTCCAGCGGAGCCGACGCTTTTCTGCTACCGCTGCGGGAAGGCCGGCACATACGCACCTGACTGTGCAAATTGCAAAATGCGAAAAAACTTGCCACCGAGTGCCGCGACCATCCGTCGGCACTCCTAAAACCCGGACGAACCAATCCTGACCCCATCACTAGCTATGACCCAGCTCCCGACATGACTCCAATTCTGCTGACTCGCACCGCTAAACACAGTTCTCCCGAAGTTCCACAACCGACGCCATCCTTCGCCGAGGCCAACGCGCAGGGAAATGATAGCGAGGCGAAAGTTCCTTGGCATGTCCAACCTTTCCACGTCAGGCTGCGGAATTATTTGGCTACTCGACAGCGCATCTTCCATGAGGAGTTGGCTACAACTGTCCCACCGCGAAGAAAGCGAGCCACGCGTCGGATGCGGAGCTTCTGGAGAAGGGTCAGGCAGTCGAGGAAGGTGCTGAAGGACATACACTTAGACGAATTATTGAGGGATGACGTTCGGCCGTATGCGTCAGTACACCTCCTGCAAAAACGAGTGTCAGGCTTAGTCGATACGGGAGCCAGCGTGAATTGCATATCCGCCGATTTTGCAGGGGAGGTACTGGCAATGTACGCGGACCAAATCCGTCATTTCACCTCCTGGTTAAGCACGGCGGATGGAACTCGTCACTCTGTAGTGGGAAAAATTATGACGGATGTCACCTTTAAAGGAGTAACTAAACCTCTGGAATTTTTCATCATACCTCAATTAACCCAGAATCTTTATCTAGGAGTGGATTTCGTTCGAAAATTTAACTTGGCCCCGGCACTATTTTCCGGTACGACCCTGGAGTCCGTCACCACAGCTCCTGACCAATCTCAACCCACTCCCTTATTACGACATACACTGGATGTAAGTCAGCAACTGCGCCTTGACTCGGCTATATCGGCTTTTCCATCGCATGAGAAGGAAGGTCTCAGGCGGACTGCCCTGGTGTTCCACACTATAGATGTGGGGGATGCTAAACCCATAAAACAGAGACATTTTGCCATATCTCCGGCGAAGGAAAAGTCGTTATATGCCGAAGTGGATCGAATGCTAGCATTAGGCGTGATCGAAGAATCACAGAGCTCGTGGGCTTCCCCAGTCACCTTAGTTGTCAAGCCGAACAAGGTCCGGTTATGCTTAGATGCCAGACGCTTGAACGCCGTCACTGTCAAGGACGCATACCCTCTACCGTTGATTGAAGGCATTTTGAGTCGGTTGCCTAAAGCCCATTTCATCACGAGCTTAGACCTCAAGGACGCCTTCTGGCAAATTCCTTTAGACCCTGGTTCAAAGGAGAAAACAGCCTTCACAGTCCCAGGTCAGCCCCTGTATCAATTCGTGACCATGCCATTCGGATTGTGCAATGCCCCCCAAACAATGACGCGCCTTATGGATAAGGTGATACCACCTCATTTGCGGCACCAAGTTTTCGTTTACTTGGACGATCTGTTGCTTATAACCGAGACCTTTGACGAACACATCGACCTGCTTCAGGAGGTGGCTCTACACATCCGGAGGGCAAGATTAACCATCAACATACGGAAGAGTCAGTTCGTGATGACGGAGGTGAAGTATTTAGGTCACATCATTGGGCATGGCCATATCAAGACCGATCCGGACAAGACTCAAGCGATTGACGTTTTTCCATTACCCAAGACCCCCAAGCAATTACGCCGATTCTTAGGCTTATGCGGATGGTACCAGCGTTTTGTACGTGACTATGCCACCATTACCACTCCTTTGACCGACATGCTGCGTAAGGGACGTAAATTCGTCTGGGAACAGCCCAGCTTGCGAGCCTTTGAAGAGCTAAAGAAGAGTCTGACTACAGCCCCCGTACTGCACAGCCCGGACTTTGACAAACCGTTCTCAATCCATTGTGACGCGAGTCAACATGGGGTGGGAGCAGTCTTAGTCCAGGTTGCACAAGACGGCGAGGAGAGACCTATAGCCTTCATGTCTCACAGCCCAGCGAAATTACACGGTCTCCGAACAGGAATGTCTAGCTGCGGTGTTGGCAGTGAAACGCTTCCGAGCCTATGTGGAGGGACACACCTTTGAAATCGTTACGGACCACGCTTCTCTAAAATGGCTAATGAGCCAGACTGATCTCAACGGCAGATTGGCCAGGTGGGCACTGAAATTACAGGCATTTGACTTCACAATTCGCCACCGAAAAGGAAGCCAGCATGTAGTCCCCGACACCTTATCCAGAATGTTCGCTCCTGAAGGAGCAGAGTTGGCCCAGGAGGACGACAGCCCCCAATTGATCGATCTGGACCATACTGCCTTCAAGTCAGCCAGCTACACCCAACTGATTCACACTATCCAGAATCAACTGTCCCAGCTCCCTGAACTGCGGTTGACAGATGGATTTATTTATAGGCGGATGGGACACGCATCCGGAGAACCCATACAAGAAGAAGAACAGTGGAAGTTGTGGGTGCCCGAAGAATTAACCACTGATCTTATCAGACGGGCTCATGACCACCCATCAAGTGCGCACGGCGGTTACGGTCGTACACTTAGGCGGTTGAAAACCTGTTTCTTTTGGCCTAAGATGGCACAACAGATAAAAGCGTACGTAGCCTCCTGTGAGCTATGCAAGTGCACTAAAGCGCCCAACACCATTCTTCGGCCTCCCATGGGTAAGGTTGAGGTCCCCGAACGCGTGTTCCAGCGCTTGTACATTGATCTTATCGGTCCTTACCCTCGATCTACTTCTGGTCACACGGGAGCTGTCGTGGTCCTGGACCAGCTCTCTAAATTCCCTATCATAGAACCACTACGTAACATGCACACTGGACCTATACTCAGCTTCTTGGAGAACCGAGTCTTTCACATGCTTGGAGTTCCGGAGAAACTTGTCTCTGACAACGGGGTCCAGTTCACCTCCAGCAAGTTCCGAGACCTAATGTCCAAATACGGCATCATCCACCAATGAACCGCCGTCTATTCACCACAAGCCAACGCATCCGAACGACTGAACCGTACGCTCATAGCGGCCATTCGCGCCTATGTCCACCCGAATCAGAAGGACTGGGATCGCAAGTTGTCCGCCATCACTAGTGCTCTGCGCTCGTCGTACCACGCCACTACCGGTATTTCGCCGTATTTCGCATTGTTCGGCCAGTACATGTCTGTCACGGAAGCGCTTACCGGCTATTGCGGCAGCTGAAATCACTAGAGGACCCAATCGTGGTTCTGGAACCGCACGAAAAGCTCCAACTTCTGCGAGATCAACTGCGGGAGAAGATTGAAGAAAGTAGACGGATGGGAGAGGAGCGGTACAACTTGCGATCTCATCCTTCTGGCTTTAAGGCAGGCGACGAAATATATCGTCGAATCTTCCGGCAGAGCGATGCCACCCGACATTACAATGCCAAACTAGACAAGAAATTCGTGAAGTGTCGAGTCCTACAAGTAATAAGGACGCATACCCTCTACCGTTGATTGAAGGCATTTTGAGTCGGTTGCCTAAAGCCCATTTCATCACGAGCTTAGACCTCAAGGACGCCTTCTGGCAAATTCCTTTAGACCCTGGTTCAAAGGAGAAAACAGCCTTCACAGTCCCAGGTCAGCCCCTGTATCAATTCGTGACCATGCCATTCGGATTGTGCAATGCCCCCCAAACAATGACGCGCCTTATGGATAAGGTGATACCACCTCATTTGCGGCACCAAGTTTCCGTTTACTTGGACGATCTGTTGCTTATAACCGAGACCTTTGACGAACACATCGACCTGCTTCAGGAGGTGGCTCTACACATCCGGAGGGCAAGATTAACCATCAACATACGGAAGAGTCAGTTCGTGATGACGGAGGTGAAGTATTTAGGTCACATCATTGGGCATGGCCATATCAAGACCGATCCGGACAAGACTCAAGCGATTGACGTTTTTCCATTACCCAAGACCCCCAAGCAATTACGCCGATTCTTAGGCTTATGCGGATGGTACCAGCGTTTTGTACGTGACTATGCCACCATTACCACTCCTTTGACCGACATGCTGCGTAAGGGACGTAAATTCGTCTGGGAACAGCCCAGCTTGCGAGCCTTTGAAGAGCTAAAGAAGAGTCTGACTACAGCCCCCGTACTGCACAGCCCGGACTTTGACAAACCGTTCTCAATCCATTGTGACGCGAGTCAACATGGGGTGGGAGCAGTCTTAGTCCAGGTTGCACAAGACGGCGAGGAGAGACCTATAGCCTTCATGTCTCACAGCCCAGCGAAATTACACGGTCTCCGAACAGGAATGTCTAGCTGCGGTGTTGGCAGTGAAACGCTTCCGAGCCTATGTGGAGGGACACACCTTTGAAATCGTTACGGACCACGCTTCTCTGAAATGGCTAATGAGCCAGACTGATCTCAACGGCAGATTGGCCAGGACCCAATCGTGGTTCTGGAACCGCACGAAAAGCTCCAACTTCTGCGAGATCAACTGCGGGAGAAGATTGAAGAAAGTAGACGGATGGGAGAGGAGCGGTACAACTTGCGATCTCATCCTTCTGGCTTTAAGGCAGGCGACGAAATATATCGTCGAAACTTCCGGCAGAGCGATGCCACCCGACATTACAATGCCAAATTAGACAAGAAATTCGTGAAGTGTCGAGTCCTACAAGTAATAAGCGCCACACGATACCTCATCGCGGACATGGCTGGTAAAACCTTGGGAATTTACCACGCAAAAGACCTTAGACGATGAAGTACAACTATTTCACACGAAAAACCTTGGCTTACCTAAATCTCTGCCTGGACGAAGACCGCGAATAACACCTGACTCCCTACTGTATAGCCACTATCGTGTCTGCACGAAAATGGTTGTAGCCTATTCCTCGAAATCGAACTTCGACCCGCCACGGCCCTAACCAAGACCTTTTACATAGGAGGCGGGATCGTAATTACTTCGATTTTGGGGGGGGGGGGGAATATGTAATGTGACGCCTACGCCCGGGAATCGAAGTGATTCCGATCCCGAACCCTTGCCCCCGGCCAGATGGGTATGACTTCGAAGTGCAAGCGGACTTCCTCTCTCGTGCGGATATCGTTGCGCAGAAAATATTTTTTTTTCAAATATTTAGATCTGTGGAGATAAATATTTGAAACATAATATTAATTAAACACAGATACATTTCGAGGCATATCCATCTGGTAATGCCCCCCCCCCCCCACAGTTGCCATCAAAACACTATGCCACTGGCGACCAATAAAAATGCCCATTGCCGCCATGTGGCATTCCATTCCGCGTCAGTTGCGACGACTCCCAGTCCACATCTGTTTTGTCGGAGGTTGTGAGATTGACAGTCCGACGCAACGAGGGAGAAAAAACGCGGGAAAAAAAGACTAAGATAACGTTAATTGCAAATGATAAACAGCTAAAATACTGTATTTTTCGTTATCCCCCCACAATCTTAATATACTAAAAGGACGAAAATATGAACTAACAGTGGGTAAAGAGTAATTGAATTGTTTTTCATTTATTGAGTAATAATTTTCTTATTAGGAAAAAGAAAGGAAAGCGGTATCCAGTGCGGCTCGTGCGGGGCTTCAGTTCCACGTGGCAAAAGGATTTAGGCATCAGTACTCGCGTACAACGAGACTCGGATGTGGTGGTGCAACTGCTGCTGTACATTCTGCAGCCATTCTTAAGGACTTGACAGCGGAGTTTCTCGAATTGGACAGCCGGATTGGAACCTGCATTGCTAGAGATGTTGTCATCCCACACATTCATAACGCTTGCTCGGAAAACAGGAAAAAAGCTAAGTGAAATATTAATTAAATAAGAATTTGAGAGAGTTTGCTTGGAAGCTGTCACGAATGTATACGCTGAAATTGGAACTCAAAAACGACGCGCGGTATTCGATTTTGGTTGGCGGCTTTGTCTATTTTTGTGGAGTGTAAACAGACCCTTTTGTAAACATTTAACCGGCATATTTTCAAAGTTCAGTCCTAATTCGCGTTTTTGTGGTCAATATTATGAGAATAGACGAGGAGAAGTTACTCGAAGAGATTAAGAAACGGCGCCCATTGTGGGATCCTTACCTAAAGTCCTATAACTCACGCGAGTTGAAAAGGAAACTGTGGAATGAAGTGGCTGATTGTATGCAAATTAGTAGAGTCTTTGACCCTGCAGGATGTCGTTCTTGCGATCAATTGAATGTGTGCATCTCGTTTATCAGTGTTTATAGTGTTAAGGTCAGTGGCCTTGTCAATTGCATGTACAAATCTTCGTCATAATGCACATGTGAGCCCACATGTGGCTAGTCTGCGTTCGGTGCAGCCACGTCGTCATCGTTAATGCAATCGTTTTATCGAGCTCGCGCCTGACAAAGAGCAAATTATCGAGACGAAGGCCAACCCAACAGCTTTATTAGCTGGCAAATAAACATGAATATACACACAGAAGGCATATAGATATCAGAACACAAACAAACCAGTACCGCTTCGTATCATAAACAGTGCAATCAACTCGCCTTCCTTCGGTCTCACTATACACATATCTATAAATGATGGATGTATGACTGATTTATGTTTGTGAGATTCTGTTTGGAAATGATGTACAAATCGGGATTGAAATTCTACGCGCAGTGCGGTAACAAGGGAATCGCTAGAGGAATACAAAAAGTCTGTTAATTACTTGATTGAAAAAAATTCGGACCTGATGAGTTTTCGAAAATTCAGCATTTTGACTGACTGCTTACATTCCACTCGCTCTTTTACAAAGTTAAACATTACATATTACTTTATTTTAGCAATGATTTGATATGAGTTTTAGCTGATTCAGAAAATTGTTTCAAGTTTTTCATTACAAGTTAGACGATTTCCAGAGATAATATCATTTTGAAAATTTATATGTTTACTATCAAGCCTACCCCGGAATCATTCGGCGACTGAAGAAAATCAAGCACAAGTATGTCCTTTTGTATTAATGTTTGCCTGAATTGTGTAATTTTGGTATCGAGTGCTTTGATCTGCAACCTATATAATTCAGTTATTCCACCGGAATCAAGGTCGGAATCTCTTGCTTTTGATTAATTACAATCTTAACTGCTTTCGTCGTGAAGGCAGTGTTTCGTCAACATATTCCGCCTTATGAGATGAGAACGCTATTCAAGATCCATTGCATCAACCGGCATTGGGTGACTGTCATATGCTTTTGTATTATTCTTTCTATTTCAATCCTGTAAGTTTCAACAACTCACCTATAGATATAAGTCATCGCTGGCCGCAAAACAAGCTTAAATTGAATATTTTGAAATTTGGTTAGTTCTTTCCAGCGAGATCGAGCCTCATCTTCATTGAATTTGATAGCAAAATTAGCTTCATTTTAGTTTAATTAGCCCCTTTCGCATTCAACTCAGTAGGTTATTGATTTTAGGTGATCGCATCTTCCGATGGCTAGATAATGTTTACACAATTTTTTTTAATGTTGTAAAAAGAAAGAGAAAGCAGGCAATGCATATATAGACTATAGATACTTTAACATTTTAGGATTCTTCAAATAATGATCGTAAGCATTTGACCTTAACGTAGGTTGTCGTTTATATCATTTTATGACTATTATTTACCTCCCGTGTGCGGAATATTTAATGCATCTATAATTTTTGTATATCTTATGATTGGTGAAGAAACGCAGAGAAAACAAAGGTGGCAAACACTATATTTTGTTCATACAAATAAAACTATTTACATAAACATTAGCACTTAAGTGGCCGCGTAAAAAAAAAAAAAAAGTTAGAGAAATAAATGAAATCAAAGCCATAAAGTTGTCATACGAAAAGAACCGAAGAAAAAGAATAAAGCATGAAAAAGTAACCACCTGAAAGAAAAAAAAAATAACTTCAAGAGAAATAAAAAAAAGGATGGTACTTGAGAGTAAACATATAAAAAGATTAATGTAGTTTCTGCGTAAAATTAAATAAAGAGATAAACAGAAAAATAGAAATCTGCATGAATAAAATCTTTATAATTATAATACAATTATTTATTAAGCATTAAGACAACAAAAACCAATGAAGCATAAATAAAGAAATGTTTCTTTTCTTCCCCGTTCAATATAAGGATTGTTGACTGTAATTGCCTTACAATTCTAATTATTATTTCCGTTTTTCTATCAATACTTTATTTTATTCGTTAGCGAAAAGGCATCAAATGTTTTTAAAATCTGGGTTGTAATTATTATTGTTAGTTGTACTGATTCATAAGATAGAGCATAAAAATGAATAAAATGGATTGCTAACTAACTAAAGACTTTCCTTTTCAGTGGTTCTTTTGTTTCAGCGGGAAAGTGAGTGCAGGGTAGGTATGCCGTCGCGAGGGTAGGGTTTCGACAAATCCGCTGAGGTCGGTTTGGCGTCGCGCGCGGTACGCGGTACCTTTGTTGTTTTGTCATTTTATTAGAGTAGTTTTCGTCGGGTTAATTTAGAGTAGCATACTTTTCGGTACCGCGTCGGAAATTCGGGAACGCGAAATAAAAATTAGCGTTTGTTCTGTGACTGGTTATAGGAAGAAATACGGAGTAACGTAAAGTAGGTTTCTTCTCCGTATGGTTTTGTTTTGTAACGCGTTTTGAAAACGGGCGTGTATAGGTGGCTGAATTATGTAAATGAGCGTAACCCATTCGGAGACCCGCGACCGAAATCCTCTCCGAACTAGCTGGCCGACAAGCAGCCACCGCGTGAATGGGTTACGGTGCATGGATTGGTTGACCTGTTGGTACCATCCGTTGGCACTACTCAGACAACGTCTAGAACCGATGAGAGGTCGGTTCCGCGTTCGAACCTAAAAAGGTGAAAATCATTACACACTATGAAAAATCTAACACTTGTCCATAAATTTCTTATCGCAATTTTCTTCTAAATCACTTCATTATTACGAAAATCACTTTTCTACTACTCGAATAATATCGCTTCCCACACACAATCGCAGTTCTTATCGCGGTCGAATGAATGATCGTCCCCCCATTCATTCAGCTCGCCTTTATATAGGGTCTGTAGTCATTCAACCCAGTTCTCGTACATTGGCTAATTCGCGGGAACATTCGAGCGACTGCAAATGAATGGAGCAGTGACTCACTTTCAGATGATGTTCATGCTTGTTGAGCTCTCGTGGTTTCGAGTAAATTCGTGTTCTTCATTGTTGTGAAAACAATTGCGACAGTAGCTCGCAGAACTATTTGTACATGTAACACTGCCCCCACCTCAGTTCTTTTCGCCCCGAAAAGATGTGTCGCCAGTTGTAGTCTATTCTCCCTGGATGTAATATGGGGCAAGACGGTCCAGGTGCACGATTTTCATTTTGGCTCTTGGCTTACGATGTTCCTGTATTCGATATCCGACGTCGTTGATTCGCTTTGCAACTCGGTATGGTCCCTCCCAATTATGTTGCAACTTTGGAGACCTACCCTTTCGCCGTTGCGGGTTATATAGTCACACCAAGTCATCTTGCTGGAAGCCAGTAGAATTTGCCTTTAGATCATACCTGGTCTTCATGCGGTCAGTAGCCGATTCGAGGTGATTTCGCACTGTCCGATGTATCTGGTTCAACCGTTGCCTTAGATCATTTGCGTACTCCGAGATCGTTTGGGGTTTCTCAGGGGGTGTTCCGAACTTTATATCGGCTGGCAGACGAATAGTCTTTCCAAAAATGACTTTGGCTGGGGCTTGGCCCGTCGATGCATGTTCGGCAGCTCTGTACGCCATCAAAAATAGTGGGATATGTCGGTCCCAGTCCCTTTGGTTCTCGTCAACCATCTTGGCCAGATGTTTATTGAGCGTGCCGTTGAACCGTTCGACCATTCCATCGGATTGGGGATGCAGCGGTGTTGTCCTCGTTTACCGTATTCCCAGTAGTTCACACATTTCGCCAAAAACTAGTGACTCAAAGTTTCGGCCTTGATCTGAATGTAATTCGCAAGGTACGCCGTACCTACTGACCCAATTTAACACTAGCTGTTCAGCTACGGTAGTTGCTTTCTGGTTGGGAATGGGGTAGACCTCGGGCCACTTGCTGAAATAATCGGCTACAACCAGCGTATATCGATTTCCCCAATCGGATTCAGGAAAGGGTCCTGCGATGTCAACGGCAATCCTTTCGAATGGCACGCCTACGTTATAGGTTTGCATTTGTCCTCTCAGTCGTCGCTTTGGACCTTTGACGGAAGCGCAAATTGTGCATCTACGACACCAGTCCTCTACGTCTTCTCGCGCGTGGAGCCAGTAGAACCTTTCCCGCAATTTCGCTAAGGTCTTGTTAACACCAAGGTGGCCTCCCGAGGATCCTTCATGCATTTCCTTAATCACATCGTGAATTCGGCTTTTGGGAAGTATAGTTTGCATCCTATAGGAGCTACCATCCGCCGTTTCCCATTTCCGCTTGAGTACGCCACCCTCCACCTGAAGGGAGTTCCATTGTGCCCAATAGCTTTTCAGGGTTGCGCCATGCGTTGAAACGTCCTTCCACTCAGGTCGCCCAGTCGTCTCCTTCCATACGAGCAATGGTCCGATGTCTTCATCGGCTAACTGGGCGTTTCGAATCTCTTCCGATGACCAACCTTCATCGAATTCGGCCGTTATCAATCGCAGATCAACGAGCGCTTCCTTGCAGTTAGCTGGACATGGACGACGAGATAGGGTGTCAGTATTACCATGAACTCTGCCCTTGTGAAGTAGTTGGGGCCTCACTAGGTCTGGTCGGATCGTCGATCGGGTTGCGCTAGTGTCGTTTGTTGTGGTGCAATGTTCTTCATCAACTTGACCAGGAAGGCATAAGTCTGCTTCTCCACGATGTTGCCTTGCCACGGTGATGGAGGTGCTGGGGATGTCGATCCTCCTAGCCGACGTCCGTCGCATGAAGTTGGCCCTTTCAGTTTGATGGGGTTATATTCTAGGCTCCTGACACGGTCTGGTTCTCCACCATTCTGGACAATAGCTCCGTTTTCTTCGCTTCTTGCAGTCTCCTTGCAGGTGCCCCTTCTCTCCACAATCCCAGCATCTAGGCGCACCATTACCCTGCGGCTCTCGCTCATTTTCCACGTGCTTACACCTGCACTCGTCTGCCACTACTTCACGGACCCGGGCAGTGGTACGAGTCGCATTTTTCGCTGCCTCAAAGTTCAGACTATAAACCAATGCATCCTTAACCCTTTGCTTTTGAGCTAAACGCACGGCTTGTTGGAATTCCTTGTCCTGTAAGGCACTGATGAATGCTTCTGTTGCTACGTCATCTCAATGTTCTGGGTCGTACGCTGGGTAAGCCAAAAGTGCCAGTCGCTCAATGTCTTGGGCTAGCTGCTGTAAGGTTTCGCCAGACTTCTGCATCCGATTCCGTAGCTGTGACCGCTAAATCTGCTTCAGATGGTCGCCTCCAATAACGCATGTCGAGCGCATTCAATATAGCAGCCGGGTTTGAGTGTAAATCAACGGGGATCGTCTGCAAAAGCTCGGCAGCTGGGCCTCATAGAGCAAGAATCAGTGCAGTTGCTCGTTCCTGCTCATTCCAGTGATTTGCACTTGCGGCAGCTTCAAACTGGGTCTTGTAAATACTCCAGACCGTTTGCCCATCGAATATTGGTGCTTGCACATTTCTGGATGTGCTTTGCGCTGCGGTTATAAGCGGGGCTGGTGAAGTGGTTACTACTGCCTTCGCTGCTTCCAATTCTTTTTTCATGTTTTCCATCTCATGGTTGATTCTCTCCTCGACCTGGCTGATCTCATGGTTGACTCTCTCCTCGACCTGGTATACCTTTTCCTCGACGCATTAAATTTGGTTGTGGAGACTACTGAGCTCTGCTTTTATTTCGGTAGACTGTTTTTCCAAATCTGCCTTCAAATCAGTTGACTGTTTCTCCAGCTTCTGTGCGATGTCTGCCTTGATTTCGAACGTTTGTTGGTCTAGCTTCGCTGATTGTTCATTTAGCTTCGTGGATTGCTCATTTAACTTCGCTGATTGTTCATTTAACTTCGCTGATTGTTCATTTAACTTCGCTGATTGTTCATCTAGCTTCGTAGTTAAATTGGATGACTGTTCATCTAGCTTCGCAGTCAGACTGGATGACATCAGCATTAACATTTGCATTAGCGCATTTTCTGGCTCCTTTGATTTTGGTGTTTCTACCTCTCCACCTTCTGCGCCTTTTTCCGCATCTGAGAGCTCACCCGAATCCAGATTCACGCCTTCCGACTCGATCGCGTCGCGCAAGCGTGCAATCAGAATGGCCTTTGTACCTTGTGTGGCCAGATTTCGTTGTTCCAACTCCTCTTTGAGCTCCGATATACTCAATTGATTAATTTTTAGATGCAAATTTCCTGGCATTTTTATTGTTTCGGCAATTTTTCCACCAGTTTCCACGTTAATTCTCACTATTGTGCACTTCAAAAATGTTTAATCGTTTTCACCTCCAAAATCTTCTATCCCACTTCTGACACCATTGTCGCGTGTTTTGGTTCGCGGCCAATAATTTTAATGTTCCGGGAAAGTGAAAACGCAATGTCTTTCAATTTAAGTTAAAAGAGTTTATTTAATTACAAAAGTGCACAATGATCAATTTAACACTTTCACTAATTTTAATTTTCACAATGAAAAATCTAACACTTGTCCATAAATTTCTTATCGCAATTGTCTTCTAAATCACTTCACTATTACGAAAATCACTTTTCTAATACTCGAATAATATCGCTTCCCACACACAATCGCAGTTCTTATCTCGGTCGAATGAATGATCGTCCCCCCATTCATTCAGCTCGCCTTTATATAGGGTCTGTAGTCATTCAACCCAGTTCTCGTACATTGGCTAATTCGCGGGAACATTCGAGCGACTGCAAATGAATGGAGCAGTGACTCACTTTCAGATGTTGTTCATGCTTGTTGGGTTCTCGTGGTTTCGAGTAAATTCGTGTTCTTCATTGTTGTGAAAACAATTGCGACAGTAGCTCGCAGAATTATTTGTACATGTAACAATATCTTAGCGGTAGCTTTTCCTCATATTCTTCAGTTACTGTTGGCGCCGACAGTTTGAGCCCCACAAATTACCTCTTTGCTGTCATCGCTATGGGTTGAAAGATTCAAAGTTTCTAGATTTTTGGACCGCCACGTTCTTACCTTCGGTCGAAGTTCTCGTTTTCGTTCTGGTGGTTGACATCCATCCAATTCTCGCGTCGCAGATGACCTTGGTCTCTTTAAACGACCTAGTAAATATATAATTCCAGATACAAATAAAGTTTTTGCTCCCTCCAACTTGCGGCCTAGTGAATGTCTTTTGAAGTTTCTGGCACTTATCAGCATCAGGATTTAAGTGCAACGCATTGTGATTTACATAAGTATTTAGGTTACGAAATGTTTTGCCGCATTTGTCGTGTTTGTCCGATTTCCGACTCAATCCCTCTAATTAAACTATCACTCCCAGTTTGTCCAACACTTAAACACCCAATGTTCTCTAATTAAAAACTAAACAGCGACAGTAGGATGGACTTATCCCTGGCATCCGTTTCGCTTCCGCGGTCACTTCCTGGGGCCTCTCTCTGACGACTCTTAACTACACACACCCGCCATGTGGCTGTCACTTGACTTTGACATCCCACGACAAAACTGACGTGGGATGGGAAGCCGTCACAACCAACATGAGATGGAAAGCCACATGGCAGCAAGGTGTATTGATAGTGGTCGCCAGCGGCGTCGAATGATTCATTACAGGGCAGTGTCCACAATGCCTACCAGGCATGGGGAGATTGAAGGAAACGCTGCTTGGCCCTATGATGGCTTCAATTATGTCTCGGCCGGAGAGGTCGTGTGACCTGCTTGATGGCCCTTTTCACCGTCGTAGGTCTTTGGCATGGTAGACTCCCAGCTCCTTGCCGAACATGTCCGCAATGAGGTATCGCGTGGGACTTAAAACTTGTAAGACTCGACACTTCACGAACTTCTTGTCTAGCTTGGCATTGTAGTGCCGACCTGCTTCACTTTGTCTGAAATTCCGTCGGTAGATTTCGTCGCCTGCCTTGAAGCCAGAAGGATGGGATCGCAGGTTATAACGCTCCTCCCCCGCCCGTCTACTGTCTTCAATCCTCTCTCGGAATTGTTCTCGTAGGATTTGGAGTTTCTCGTGCGGCTCCAGAACCACTATTGGGTCTTCCAAACCCTTCAACTGCCGCACTAGCCGGTACGAGTTTCCGTGGCAGATCTATGCTGGCCGAACACGGCAAAGTATAGGGAGATACCTGTGGTGGAGTGGTAAGACGAACGCAGGGCACAGGTGATGGCGGAAATCCTGCGGTCCCAATCCTTCTGATCCGGTTGGACGTAGGCCCGAATGGCGGCTATGAGGGTGCGGTTCAACCGCTCGGACGCATTGGCTTGCGGGGAATAAACGGCAGTCCGCTGATGAGTAATGCCATACTTGTCCATTAGCTCCCGAATTCTAGCCGAGGTGAACTGAACTCCGTTGTCGGAGACCAACTTCTCCGGTACTCCAAATATATGGAAAACGCGATTTTCCAGAAAGCTGACTATCGGGCCAGTGTGCAGGTTTCGAATTGGTCCAACAATCGGAAATTTGGAAAATTGGTCCAGGACCACGACAGCTCCCGTATATCCCGAAGTCGAGCGAGGGTACGGACCGATGAGATCTATATACAGGCGCTGGAACACCCGCTCCGGTAGCTCGAATTTTCCCATCGGGGGCCGAAGAACAGAATTGGGCGCTTTAGTGCATTTGCACAGCTCACAGGCGGCTACGTACTTTTTCACTTGCTGCGCCATCTTAGGCCAAAAGAAGTAAGTCTTCCGTCACCTAAGCGTACGCTTATAACCGCCGTGTGCACTCAATGGGTAGTCATGAGCCCGTTTAATCAATTCGAAGGTCAGTCCTTCGGGCACCAATAACTTCCACTGTTCCTCTTCTTAGATGGGGTCTCCGGAGGCGTGTCCCATCCGCTTGTATATAAATCCCTCCGTCACCCGTAGTTCTGGCAGCTGTGGTAACTGGTTCCGAATCGTATTCATCAGCTGGGTATAAAATACTGACTTGAAGGCGGGATGGTGCAAATCGATCCATAGGGGGCTGTCGTCCTCCTGGGCCAACTCGGCTCCTTCAGGGGCGAACATCCTTGATAATGTGTCCGGTACCACGTGCTGACTTCCCTTGCGGCGTCTTATCGTGAAGTCAAACGCCTGTAATTTCAAGGCCCATTTGGCCAAACGCCCGTGGAGATCAGTTTGGCTCATCAGCCATTTCAGTGACGCATGATCAGTGACGATTTCAAAGGGATGTCCCTCTACATATGCTCGAAAGCGTTTCACTGCCAGCACAGCCGCCAGGCATTCCTGCTCCGAGACCGTGTAGTTCCGCTGGGCCGGGTTCAGCTTGTGGGACATAAAGGCTATATGCCTCTCCTCGCCGTCTTGTGCAACCTGGACTAAGACTGCTCCCACCCCATGTTGACTCGCGTCACAATGGATTGAGAACGGTTTGCCAAAGTCCGGGCTGTGCAGTACGGGGGCTGTAGTCAGACTCTTCTTTAGCTCTTCGAAGGCTCGCAAACTGGGCCCTTCCCAGACGAACTTACTTCCCTTACGCAGCATGTCGGTCAAAGTTGTGGTAATGGTGGCATAGGTGTGGTAATGGTGGCATAGTCACGCTGGTACCATCCGCATAAGCCTAGGAATCGGCGTAACTGCTTGGTGGTCTTGGGTAATGGAAAAACGTCAATCGCTTGAGTCTTGTCCGGGTCGGTCTTGATGTTGCCATGCCCAATGATGTGGCCCAAATACTTCACCTCCGTCATCACGAACTGACTCTTCTGTATGTTGATGGTTAACCCTGCCCTCCGGATGTGCAAAGCCACTTCCTGAAGCAGATCGATGTAATCGTTAAAGGTCTCGGTTATAAGCAGCAGATTGTCCAAGTATACGAAAACTTGGTGCCGTAAATGCGGTGGTATCACCTTATCCATAAGGCGCGTCATTGTCTGAGGGGCATTGCACAATCCGAATGGCATGGTCACGAATTGATACAGTGGCCGATCTGGGACTGTGAAGGCTGTTTGCTCCTTTGAGCCAGGGTCTAAAGGAATTTGGCAAAAAGCGTCCTTGTGATCTAAACTCGTGATGTAATGGGCTTTAGGCAATCGACTCAAAATGCCTTCAATCAACGGTAGAGGGTATGCGTCTTTGACAGTGACGGCGTTCAAGAGTCTGGCATCTAAGCATAGCCGGACATTGTTCGGCTTGACAACTAAGGTGACCGGGGAAGCCCACGCGCTCTGCGATTCTTCGATCACGCCTAATGCTAGCATTCGATCAACTTCGGCATATAACAGCTTTTCCTTCGCCGGAGATATGGCAAAATGTCTCTGTTTTATAGGTTTAGCATCCCCCACATCTATTGTGTGTAACACCAGGACCGTCCGGCCGAGACCTTCCTTCTCATGCGATGGAAAAGCCGATATAGCCGAGTCAAGTCGCAGTTGTTGATTCACATCCAGTGCATGTCGGTGGTTGGAGTTTCGTCAGGAACAGTGGTGACGGAATCCAGTGTCGTACCGGAAAACAGTGCCCGGGCTAAGTTAAATTTTCGAACGAAATCCACCCCTAGGTAAAGATTCTGGGTTAATTGGGGGATAATGTAAAACTCCAGAGGTTTAGTTACTCCTTTAAAGGTGACATCCGTCGTAATTTTCCCCACTACAGAGTGACGAGTTCCGTCCGCCGTGCTTAACCAGGTGGTAAAATGATGGATTTGGTCCGCGTGCCTTGCCAGCACCTCCCCTGCAAAATCGGCTGATATGCAATTCACACTGGCTCCCGTATCGACTAAACCTGACAATCGCTTTTGCAGGAGGTGAACTGACGCATATGGTCGAACGTCATCCCTCAATAATTCGTCTAAGTGTATTTCCCCCAGCACCTTCCTCGACTGCCTGACCCTTCTCCAGAAGCTCCGCATCCGACGCGTGGCTCGCTTCCTTCGCGGTGGGACAGTTGTAACAAACTCCTCATGGAAGATACGCTGGCGAGTAGCCAAATAATTCCGCAGTCTGACGTGGAAGGGCTTAACATGCCAAGGAACCTTCGCCTCACTACCATTCCCCTGCGCGTCCGCCTCGACAAAGGGTGACGTCGGCTGTGGAACTTCAGGAGAACTGTGTTTGGCGGTGCGAGTCAGCAAAGTTGGGGTCATGTCTAGGGCTGGGTCGTAGCTAGTGATGGGGTCAATATTGGTTCGTTTGGGTTTTAGGAGTGCCGGCGGGTGGTCGCGGCACTCGCTGGCAAGTTTTTTCGTAACTTGCAATCTGCGCAATCAGGTGCATAAGTGTCTGCCTTCCCACACCGGTACAGAAGATCGTCGGTTCCGCTGGACATGCATAGAAACGATGCCCCGTCTGCCGGCAGTTCCAACAGACCGTCGGACTTGTAACTGCTTCGACGAATGGTCGGTCAATCATTGCTTGGAACTCGGGCTCTAGGGGTGCTCCGCTCCTCGGTACTGGTACTGGGTCAGCCAGTAGGTTGTCCGCTGCCACTAACTCCGCGGTATTATTATTTCGTGGATAAGGTCCCGTTATGCGAGGTTGTGGACGGAAGGTTCCTCGCCGCTCATCTAGCTGTTCTTGCCTACGGGCATGGAGGCGTAATCCTTGTATGGTGTTGATGGGAACATGAAGAAGACTGTTCTGAAGCTCCCAACGCATATTCTCCCTGATAATTTCCACCAGTTCGTCCTCGGGCATGGGTGTTCGTAACCGAGTGCTTAATCGCAATATGCTTGTGTAATACTGGTCGAATGGTTCGAGA
Organism: Odontomyia ornata; assembly: GCA_963969285.1. NCBI lineage: Eukaryota > Metazoa > Arthropoda > Insecta > Diptera > Stratiomyidae > Odontomyia > Odontomyia ornata. Next base: position 114,325,597 of record OZ017741.1, read on the forward strand.
GCGCGTTGTTTCCGTTTCTTTAGTTGTTCCCGTAGTTCTCTTTCAGTGAAGCCGTCGTCGAATCGGTTGCGGAAGGCTGCACAGAAAGAATCCCAATTGGGACGTGGCGTCGATTCTTTAAAACTCCAATACCAGTCAACAGCATCTCCCCTGAACAGAAGGTGTGCATGCCGGAGGAAAGCCGAGAAGTCACCTCTCAGGGTGCTGGAGACTAGCGCCTGAATCCTAAACAAGAACCGGTCCACCGATGTCGTCGAGTTGAAACCAGTGAAGCTAAGGCGCCAACTCGCCATGATACGAGGCGTAGGATCTCGGAAAGGTGTCAATACGTTCGCGGAGTGAATCGCATCCTCGATGGGCCTGCTGTAAAGGACTGACTCGGGGACTGTGGGTATCAACGGAGGTGCGGTGCTGTGTCGTGGTCGATACTCGGGAGCTCTGGGATCCATTCCCGAGTTCCTTGGAGGGAGGATCCAATGATCAGCCGATCTAGAGTGGGACATAGCCACACTGGCAATGGGCTCCCAGCCAGGCGGAGTTCTCACGCGGCTGGGGGGTTGGCTAATCGGGAGGTTCTGGAGTCTTCCCTCCAAGTTTCCGATCCTCTCGGACATCACTTGCATTAAGGCCACGAATGTGTCGATGGAGTTGGTGGAAGGCGCTGCAGCAGGAACTTCTCCGCCCACGGCTCCTTGCAGGTCCACCAGCGATTGGGGCGGTTCAGCATCTTGGGACCCTTTCGCCACTGGCCCACGCGTCGGGGCGTGCGTGCCGAGCAGGGCGTCTACGGCGGTCCGCTCTATGGGGCGACGGCATAGCGGACAGAGCTCGGATGTCAGTAGGACTTGTTGGACGCAGGCGCGATGGAACAGGTGTCCGCACTCCAATCGCACGCTGCTTACGCCCTCCACTACGTCCTCGAAACAAATCCCGCAGTAAGCGGGTTGGACCATTTTGTCTGGAGTCCGCCTTGTCGCCATGTTGGGTTTTACTATGGGTGTTGGCAATAGGTATTACTAAAAAAAAGAAAAATGTAAATTACTCCTACTACTACTCTAATATATATATATATATAGATATATATATATATATATATATATATATATATATATATATATATATATATATATATATATATATATACGAGTATATATATATATATATATATATATATATATATATATGTATATATATATATATATATATATATATATATATATATATATATATATTGTATATATATATATTTAAATATATATATATATATATATATATATATATATATATATATATATATATATATATATATATATATACGAGTGTATATATATATATATATATATATATATATATATATATATATATATATATATATATATATATATATATCTGTAAAAAGCTTAGTAATAAATTAGTGGCCGTTAGTGGCAAGCTATGTAATAACTACAGTGAGAAAAAAAATTTATTTATCAGACACTTCCTTTCCAGCAGCGCTGACTCCTCCAAAGGGAAATGAGAGTGAGAGTGCTTTTGGCCGATTTACAAGAATTTATCCCCAAACCCACATACATTACAAAAACCGTCTCTAAACTACGTTAATTGACTCGACGAGACAAGTGGTAGAGCTGCCGTAACAGCTTTGTACGCGGTCAAAATTCCCGACACGTGGAAGCATTCCGGGCTCCGCAACTCCAGCATACGCCACCGAACGTTGATCCGAAACCACTCGTCTATCACGCATAAAAAATGAGTAGAATCCTTCTGCGACATAAAGGCAAGGTAGCCTTCTATTTTCTTAGAGTCCAGGCCGATAGGAGAAACCCATCTGGCTGACAGTTCATCAAGAAAATAGAAGGTCCTTACAGGGGTCAACCTGGAAGGAGGGATTCTGTCGCGAAAAAAAAAAATCAAACAAAGGAGAGCAGAAGCTACAATTCATGTGAAGCGACTGCAAGTGTGTATCACACAACTCCACTGCTCCTGTTTGTGAGGCTCGAGTACCAAGGTACCTTACATCCTCCGTAAAGGACCAACTCGTCAGAAGACGCGAATGTCTTATCCCCTTAGGATGTTTGGGCCCCATGTTGGGCGCCATTTGTAATGATTTTCCGTCTAAACTCACGAACAAAGTCGGAACCGACCTCTCACCGGTTCTAGACGTTAAGTCTGAGTCGTACGAATGAATGGTACCAACTGGTCAACCAATCCGTGCACCGTAATCCATTTTCGCGGTGGCTGCTTGTCGGCCAGCTAGATCGGAGAGGATTTCGGTCGCGGGTCTTAAAATGGATTACGCTCATTTACATTTTTCAGCCACCATTAAACACCCGTTTCAAACGCGTCGAAAACACAATCATACGGAGAAGAAACCTACTTTACATTACTCCGTATTTCTTCATCAATCCAGTCAAAGTACAAAATCTAATCTCCATTTCGCGTTCCCGAATTTTACCGACGCGGTACCGAAAAATACACTACGTTAACGTGAAACCAAAGAAAGCTACGCTAAAGAAAAAGGCAATCCAACAAAGGTACCGCGCACCGCGCGCAACGTGAAACCGACCTCAGCGGATTTTTTCAAACCCTACCCTCTTTCCGGCATACTTACCCTGCACTCTCACTGACTCTGGAAAGGACGGGCCACTGAAAAGGAAAGTCGTTGTTAAATTTTAGCAATTCATGTTATTTACTCCAAGAAATTTACATTACGATACAGGCTTCTACAAATGAATAGATATGTAGAGACAGTATAAAGGTATCTTAAATTAATTTATATGATTTAACAATATTTTTGCTTATTTAGGTTAAGGTAAAATAGATGCAAATTTGTTCATTAGAAATTGATAGTAACTTAAACATTTAATGCAAACTTTGAGTGTATTAACGATCAACAAGTTTTTGCTCTCGTCACTATTACGAGAAAACTAATAATTTATTTTCTCGTACTCTATAGATGTCAGTATATTCTTAAATAAACGAGTAAATTATTCTATAAACTATTTCTGTATTCCAAGCTTATAGTATATATTGGCACATATAAAAGCCGAGTACATATGCAAGTAGGTAAAAACGAATTATCCGCACGCTAGCCGATTTTGGGGTTTTTCTACTGTATATGCATGCATGCAATTTAAACCTTATAACAGTATGTAGCCCCCTAATAACAATATATAAAGCACAAAGTGAAAATGTTTTCTGATATACCGGTTCTACAATAGGTGCAAAAATGTTTACATTTATCGCTTTGATTCCGGACACTCGATTTAGGAAATTATTTCGCATTATTATTTGTATTATTTTATATTATTATTTGTATTATTTTATATTATTATTTAGGTTACGGGTTATTTATTAACATGGTTATTTTTAATATCTTATATCATTACCGTTTTTCTTGATAGTAAATTTCCGGGCTTAAATTTAGTTTCGGGTTTCTTTTTTTCTTAACATGTCTTCCAAACTTCTTTAGATTGTGTAAGAACGTGGAGATGCAGATTTACTTGAGCGGCAAGTGTCACTTAAAGAAACAAGAATCTGATGCCGATTTCCGTTTCTTGATTAAATAACTCAAATAAGTCTTAACTTCACTTAATTTCTGAGATTGTATATATATATATATATATACATATATATATATATATATATATATATATATATATATATATATATATATATATATATATATATATATATATATATCTATATACATATACATATATATATATATATATATATATATATATATACATATACATATATATATACATATATATATATATATATATACATATATATATATATATATATATATATATATATATATATATAAACATATATATATATATATATATATATATATATATATATATATATATATATATATATAGATTAATAGTTAGGAGTAAATTACATTTTTTACAGTAATACATACTAGCTACAAACCATCAACAAAACCCAACATGGCGACAAAGCGGACCCCAGACAAACGTTGGACCCGATCCAAAACAGTCCAACCCGCTAACTGCGGGATTTGTTTCGAGGACGTAGTGGAGGGTCTAAACAGCGTGCGATTGGAGTGCGCACACCTGTTGCATCGCGCCTGCGTCCAACAACTCCTACTGACTTCCGAGTTCTGTCCACTATGCCGTCGCCCTATAGAGCGGACCGCCATAGACGCCCCTCTCGAAACGCACGTCCCGACGCGTGGAGCTGTGGCGAAAGGGTTCCAAGATGTTGAACCGCCCCAATCACTGGTGGACCTGCAAGGAGCCGTGGGCGGAGAAGTTCCTGCTGCAGTTGTCGCGGCCGAGGTTCCAACCGCGCCTTCCACCAACTCCATCGACACACACGAGTTAACGTACCCTTGTACTTACACTATAGATAGCAACGAATTAGTCATAAGTCCGAACATGATGCACCCACGATTAGACTTGGGAATAACACCAATGTAAGCATGACCTATGCAGTGTAATAGATAAGATAGGGTAAGCAAAATGTATACATGTACATGACCTATGTATGATGTAAACACTAATGACATATGAAGCGTCACAGATAAGATAGAATAAGAAAATGCATAAATAACCGAGTCCGGTTTGGACGAGTGTTCTTAAGTAATTAGCCGTACAAGTGTAATGTTATTTTCTGATTAAAATAAATCAAGTTCACGAGAAAGTTAATTTATTTTTATTCCTTGTATTCTTGTAATACAATAATTGGGGGCTCAACCGGGACAGTGCAAAAGTTGTTGTACTATCCAAGCCAAAATTCAAGTGCCGTATCCTGATCGAGAGTCTACAGTAGGAGACAAACGAGCAGCGAAGGACCAAAAGTGTACCAAGCAGACCAACGTACTTGAACGCGAGAACTAGTCCTGGACATAAAAAAGGATTCACTTGGAATCAACGCATGTATATGCAGACAAGGTATTTAGAAACTAAATTTCAACAAGGTGATTATAAATATATAACCTAACCTAACACACTGTGGATACAGTTAATAAAATCAATAAAAAAAATATAATATAAATTAACAATTAAACCTGTAGATAAAATGAAATTAAACGCTGAAAAGGCCGAGTGTGAAATCCTTAGACAACAAGTAATAGGATTACAAGAGCAGTTGGTTGCTCAAAACGAACCTTACATAAAAAGAATAAGCGCAGTCGAAAGTGTAAACATAATAACTAATAACATAACAACCCATAAAGATGAAATATGTACTTATGCATCGGCAAATGATATAAACATCAATATATTTAAATCTTTACAAACTTTTTCCGGTAACTTCAACGAATATAGACCATGGCGCAAGATGGCCATAATTCTATTTAACACAGTCAAACCTTTTCGCAACCACAAAATTTATTGGGAAGCATTGATCCTTATAAGATCAAAAATAATAGGAGGAAATGTTAATAAATAATAACACGAAACATAATTTTGACGCGATAATCGAACAACTAGATACGGCGTATTCCGACAAACGCCCTCTTTACGTTTTAGAAGGTGAAATGACTCGAATCCGTCAAGGGAATAACTCGTTAGAAACATTCCATGACAGACTTAACCAGAAATTGAACCTAATCATATCTAAAATAGAAATGAGTCACAACAACGAACACGCGATAAAAGCTCTAACATTTGAAGCAGAGAAAAAAGCGATTCGAACGTTTACTTTAGGGATAACTAGTCAGTCAATCAAAAATATGCTGTATGGACACAATCCTAGAACTTTAAGTGAGGCATTTGCCTTAGCCAGAACTATGTTCCATGATGTTCAATATCAAGGTTTAGAATTCACGCCGAAACACCCTAAACCGCAAATAACCCATAGACATCAAAATGAACCACCAAAACCTGAGTTTAACTAACAAAAGAACTTCAATTCGAATGAAAACTATCCGCAACAATTCGATCAACGATCAAAGACCTTTTAACCCTGTGAATAACTACCAAAATCCAGAACCAATGGATATAGATTCATCTAAACAATTCAGAAGATCATTTTATAACAACCCAACAAAAAGAGATCGTGAAGTAACTAATTCAAAGTTTAAAGTACCATATAAAAATCAAAGATTAAACCAAATACAGGATTCTGATAATGAATCAATAGTAGCAAACACCTCTGAAGATAATGATACACAAGAAATCAATACTTTTTTAGCCTTGTGAACGGCTTACCATATTTAACGCAAACACCTCTGAAGATAATGATACACAAGAAATCAATACTTTTTTAGCCTTGTGAACGGCTTACCATATTTAACGCTTAGAACTGTATCGGAGAGTAAGCCACTCAAAATATTAATAGATTGTGGAAGTACAAACAATTACATTAGCAAAAATAGTTCAATTGGAAAAGACGTAAAACAACAAAATAATTAGAACAAAAACCTTACATGGAATATCAATAATAAAGGAGAAAAGAATATTAACTTTATTTAGCACGCGTTTAGATTTCTTCACTCTTGAAAATGCAAGCACTTTTGAAGCTATTTTGGGTTTAGACGGGCTCACTAAACTTGAGGCAAATGTAGATTTCACAAACTTGCAGATAACCTTTTATACAAAACATCCAAAGAACCAATATATAAATTATACTATAGATAATGAAGAATATAAGGATAGAATTGACGAAATCATGAGAAAGGATCAGGTTGACGATATGTTACCTTTCACTACAACAATTCAGGCCACCATTAGGACCAAGGATAGCTCCCCAATATGGACTAAGCAATATCCCTATCCTATGAGTGACAACGTATTTGTAGAGAAGGAAATTGCCGACTTATTAAAAAAGGGAATAATCAAACCTAGCAGAAGCCCTTACAATTCGCCTGTTTGGACAGTTCCCAAAAAAGGCACCGATGAACAAGGTAGGCCTAAAAGGAGGATGGTAGTCGATTTCCAGAAACTAAACAACCAGACCATTACTGATCGTTATCCCATACCTGATGTTAATATGACTTTACAAAATTTAGGTAATGCAAGAATATTTTCGACCTTGGACTTGGAATCAGGATTCCATCAAGTATTAATCAAAGAAGAGGATAGAGAAAAAATGGCTTTTTCAGTCAACGGGGCAAAGTATGAATTTATTAGAATCCCATTCGGCTTAAAAAATGCACCTAATATTTTCCAACGTTGTGTTGATGACATTCTGAGGGATTACATAAGGAAATTCGCATACGTTTATATCGATGATGTTCTTATATTTTCCTCCACAGCTGAAGAACATATCAAACATATAGAAATAATCATAGATGCACTAAGAAAAGCGAATATGAAACTTTCAATAGAAAAATCGCACTTTTTCAGAACTGAAATCGAATACTTAGGTCATGTAATTAAACACGGAAAGATAACCGTGGACCCAAATAAAATACAAACTATTAAAGATTATCCTATTCCAAAAACTTTAAGAGACTTAGATCATTTTTAGGACTAACATCCTATTATTGGAAATTTATAAAAGATTTCGCGAAAATTACGAAACCCTTAACCGTCTATCTCGGGGGAGAAAACGGAGGTATAAGTAAAAGTAAAAGCAAGAACATCAAAATTGTATTGGATGAAGAAGCTCTGAAATCAATGAAGGTATTAAAGGAAAAGCTGCAGGAAAAAGTCGAACTTTATCAACCCGACTTCAATAAATCCTTTGAACTAACTACTGATGCGAGCAATGTAGCAATTGCCGCTGTACTAAGCCAAAATAGAAATCCCATTGTTTTTATTTCGAGAACTCTTTCCGAAACTGAACAGAATTATTCTACAAATGAAAAGGAATTATTAGCTATTGTATGGAGTCTCCAAAAGCTAAGAAACTACCTATACAGTATAGCTGACTTAGCCATATACACAGACCACCAGTCCCTAATATTCTCTATATCTGAGAAAAATCCAAATTCAAAATTAAAAAGATGGAAGAATCTAATAGAAGAGTATGGAGCAAAACTCATTTACAAACCTGGACATCAGAATGTTGTTGCTGACGCACTATCCCGACAATTGTTAATGTGACTACATCAGATTGTAGTATTCACTCACAGGAAAGTTCCGAGCGTAATGAAATCAAAACAGTAGCACAACACGTAAACAGTTTCAAAACTCAAATAATCTTGAAAGAAAACTCATTTGATGAAATAAATATAATGAACACATTTGAAGGATATGTAAGATACGAGATTAAATTCTCAAATATACAATTTATAATAGGACAGTTGAAAACAATTGTGAACCCAAATCTCAGCGATAAACTCTGACTCGGAAACGTGGTTCAAAATAAAAAAAGAAATACTAAAACATTACCAAGCATATAAAATTGTATTCTCACAAACCCTGTTAGAAGATGTAAAAGATAAAGATGAACAAAAGAACCTTATCAACGAAGAGCACAAACGAGCACATCGAAGTTATGAAAATAATTTAAAAGAACTCCAAGAGAAATACTTTTGGCCTAAAATGAAAAATGAAGTGAAAAACCATACCAAACAATGTGAAATTTGTCTGAGAACAAAGTATGACAGACATCCTAAGAAACAGTTACTTAAAACAACACCTATTCCAACCAAAGCTGGCACCCATATTCAAATAGATATCTTTTACATGGCCAACAATAAATTTATAACTTGTATAGACAAATATTCTAAATATGCGTATTTTAGGAAAATACCTAATAAAATCAACGTATTTGAGCATTTGGAAGAGATATTCAGAACAATCTTCCCACATTGCCAATCATTAGTTACAGACAATGAAATTATATTCACAAATCCTAGCGCCAAAGCCTTACTGAATAAACTAAATATAAACCATTTTCAAACACAAGTTGCCCATTTGAACACAAATGGACAGATAGAAAGACTACATTCTACGATCATAGAAATAACAAGAGCATTAAGTAAGCAAAATGAGACTGACCCAATTAACGAAATATTTAATGCCATATACGAATATAACAATACAATTCATTCAGTCACCAATGAGAAACCTATAAACGTATATTTCAATCAATGCAATTACTTTCAAATCACACAGAAAGAATAAAACAAGCATCTGAAAAGTCTCAACAGCACGAAAATAAAAGCAGAACTTACAAATCTTTTCAGGTTGGAGCAACCATTTTTGCTAAGAATAACAGAAGAAATAAATTATCCGATAGATTCATCAAATACAAAGTTAAGGAAAACCGTGAGGACACAGTTCTAACAACTTCAGGGAAGATCATTCACAAAGATGATATACGCACAAACCATATTTTGCACACTTCTTGTAATTGAAGTTTCATCTATAACAAATATTACAAACCTTGAAAACAAAAAAATTCATTTTAATTCCTGGCGATGATGCATATGTATATGAAAAGACAGAGTTCTTATACCGCATGAATAATATTTCCCATTAAAAAATAGCTCTTCAAAAAGTAAAAGAGAATCAGTTCACAGATCAAATAGACCAGAACACTATCTTAAAAATCGAAAACCTCTTAAACCAACTAGACGAGCACAGTAGATCCAAAAGGGCAATCAATTTTTGAGGTTCTATTTTAAAATTCTTATTCGGCAATCCCGATCATGAGGATGCAATTGAAATACAAACAGCAATAAACAAGTTTATCGACAATAATGAGAAGCAAAAGAGTATTAACGCAGACTTCAACAAACGAATAAACATTTTGCAAAAGTCGGAAATCCATTATTCCTTTCTCCTTAATGAAATTTATATCGAAATTAAAAACATAATTGAAGCCATCAACTTAGCACAAAGCAATAATTTCCTATCAACTATATTAAACTTTAGAGAAATAAAGAAAATCATGAAATCTGAAAACATAGACATCCCAATTGTGAACATTTTGGACTATTCTACAATACATGTAGTCAAATATGAAGACGTAATAATTTTTGCATACAAATACGCAATTGTAACTTTAACTTTAACTTATACCATGTAATCAGTTTATCGCATGCTTATGGAAAATATATAATGAACCCATTTATTGGATTCACAAACAATGAATATATGTTACTTACAAATTGTAAGAATTACCTTAATAAAAATATATGTAAACTTGTTCCTCGAGATAATTGCACGATTCCAATAATTATGAAACAAGAAGCACATTGTAATATAATTCAAGAGAATAATAAACCATTTGATAGAATTAAAGCAGGAACAATTATCCTAAGTGGAAATCACATTGTCAATAAAGCTACTTTAAACGGTGTGTATTCAATAACGTTTGATAATCAAGCAATCATAGATAATGAGAAATATATCAACTATGAAGAAAGTTCTAAGGAAATATTACATGAATTTGAACCAAGTACAATCCAAATTTGGGAAATTATAGAGTCAGATAAAGAATATAAATTTTCCAATATACAAAGTTTAACAAAATTTTTAATACCGATTGAACAAAATCCTACAACCAGTTTCATAATTTTTATATCCGTAATATTTGCTTCAATTTTAATTATATTTATATTAATGAAAATCTGGAAAAGATACAACGAGTATAAAAGAAGTAAAGAACAAAGAGAAGCAAAATAAATATATTTTGAAGCTCTTAAAGCAAGAGGATTTGAACACTTATATAACGGACCACCATGGACAAGTGAGGACACTTTATTTTAAGAAAAGGGGGAGTTAACGTACCCTTGTACTTACACTATAGATAGCAACGAATTAGTCGTAAGTCCGAACATGATGCACCCACGATTAGACTTGGGAATAACACCAATGTAAGCATGACCTATGTAGTGTAATAGATAAGATAGGATAAGCAAAATGTATACATGTACATGACCTATGTATGATGTAAAAACTAATGACCTATGAAGCGTAACAGATAAGATAGAATAAGAAAATGCATCAATAACCGAGTCCGGTTTGGACGAGTGTTCTTAAGTAATTAGCCGTACAAGTGTAATGTTATTTTTTGATTAAAATAAATCAAGTTCACGTGAAAGTTAATTTATTTTTGTTCCTTGTATTCTTGTAATACAATAATTTTCGTGGCCTTAATGCAAGTGATGTCCGAGAGGATCGGAAACTTGGAGGGAAGACTCCAGAACCTCCAGATTAGCCAACCCCCCAGCCGCGTGAGAACTCCGCCTGGCTGGGGGCCCAATCCCAGTGTGGCTATGCCCCACTCTAGACCGGCTGATCATTGGACCCTCCCTCCAAGGAACTCGGGAATGGATCCCAGAGCTCCCGAGTATCGACCACGACACAGCACCGCACCTCCGTTGATACCCACAGTCCCCGAGTCAGTCCCTTACAGCAGGCCCATCGAGGATGCGATTCACTCCGCGAACGTATTGACACCTGCCCGAGACCCTACGCCTCGTATCATGGCGAGTTAGCGCCTTAGCTTCACTGGTTTCAACTCGACGACATCGGTGGACCGGTTCTTGTTTAGGATTCAGGCGCTAGTCTCCAGCACCCTGGGAGGGGACTTCTCGGCTTTCCTCCGGCATGCACACCTTCTGTTCAGCGGAGATGCTGCCGACTGGTACTGGGATTTTAAAGAATCGACGCCACGTCCCAATTGGGATTCTTTCTGTGCAGCCTTCCGCAACCGATTTGACGACGGCTTCACTGAAAGAGAACTACGGGAACAACTGAAGAAACGGAAACAAGGCGCTCACGAACCATTCGACCAGTATTACACAAATATATTGCGATTAAGCACTCGGTTACGAACACCCATGCCCGTGGACGAACTGGTAGAAATTATCAGGGAGAATATGCGTTGGGAGCATATAACAGTCTTCTTCATGTTCCCATCAACACCATACAAGAATTACGCCTCCATGCCCGTAGGCAAGAACAGCTAGATGAGCGGCGAGGAACCTTCCGTCTACAACCTCGCATAACGGGACCTTATCCACGAAATAATAATACCGCGGAGTTAGTGGCAGCGGACAGCCTACTGGCTGACCCAGTACCAGTACCGAGGAGCGGAGCACCCCTAGAGCCCGAGTTCCAAGCAATGATTGACCGACCATTCGTCGAAGCAGTTACAAGTCCGACGGTCTGTTGGAACTGCCGGCAGACGGGGCATCGTTTCTATGCATGTCCAGCGGGACCGACGATCTTCTGTACCGGTGTGGGAAGGCAGACACTTATGCACCTGATTGCGCAGATTGCAAGTTACGAAAAAACTTGCCAGCGAGTGCCGCGACCACCCGCCGGCACTCCTAGAACCCAAACGAACCAATATTGACCCCATCATTAGCTACGACCCAGCCCTAGACATGACCCTAACTTTGCTGACTCGCACCGCCAAACACAGTTCTCCTGAAGTTCCACAGCCGACGTCACCCTTTGTCGAGGCGGACGCGCAGGGGAATGGTAGTGAGGCAAAGGTTCCTTGGCACGTTAAGCCCTTCCACGTCAGACTGCGGAATTATTTGGCTACTCGCCAGCGCATCTTCCATGAGGAGTTGGTTACAACTGTCCCACCGCGAAGGAAGCGAGCCACGCGTCGGATGCGGAGCTTCTGGAGAAGGGTCAGGCAGTCGAGGAAGGTGCTGAGGGAAATACACTTAGACGAATTATTGAGGGATGACGTTCGACCATATGCGTCAGTTCACCTCCTGCAAAAGCGATTGTCAGGTTTAGTCCATACGGGAGCCAGTGTGAATTGCATATCAGCCGATTTTGCAGGGGAGATGCTGGCAAGGCACGCGGACCAAATCCATCATTTTACCACCTGGTTAAGCACGGCGGACGGAACTCGTCACTTTGTAGTGGGGAAAATTACGACGGATGTCACCTTTAAGGGAGTAACTAAACCTCTGGAGTTTTACATTATCCCCCAATTAACCCAGAATCTTTACCTAGGGGTGGATTTCGTTCGAAAATCTAACTTAGCCCCGGCACTGTTTTCCGGCACGACACTGGATTCCGTCACCACTGTTCCTGACAAAACTCCAACCACCGACATGCACTGGATGTGAATCAACAACTGCGACTTGACTCGGCTACATTGGCTTTTCCATCGCATGAGAAGGAAGGTCTCGGCCGGACGGTCCTGGTGTTACACACAATAGATGTGGGGGATGCTAAACCTATAAAACAGAGACATTTTGCCATATCTCCGGCGAAGGAAAAGCTGTTATATGCCGAAGTTGATCGAATGCTAGCATTAGGCGTGATCGAAAAATCGCAGAGCGCGTGGGCTTCCCCGGTCACCTTAGTTGGCAAGCCGAACAAGGTCCGGCTATGCTTAGATGCCAGACGCTTGAACGCCGTCACTGTCAAAGACGCATACCCTCTACCGTTGATTGAAGGCATTTTGAGTCGATTGCCTAAAGCCCATTACATCACGAGTTTAGACCTCAAGGCCGCTTTCTGCCAAATTCCTTTAGACCCTGGCTCAAAGGAGCAAACAGCCTTCACAGTCCCAGGTCGGCCCCTATATCAATTCGTGACCATGCCATTCGGATTGTGCAATGCCCCTCAGGCAATGACGCGCCTTATGGATAAGGTGATACCACCGCACTTACAGCACCAAGTTTTCGTATACTTGGACGATCTACTGCTTATAACCGAGACCTTTAACGATTACATCGATCTGCTTCAGGAAGTGGCTTTGCACATCCGGAGGGCAGGGTTAACCATCAACATACAGAAGAGTCAGTTCGTGATGACGGAGGTGAAGTATTTGGGCCACATCATTGGACATGGCAACATCAAGACCGACCCGGACAAGACTCAAGCGATTGACGTTTTTCCATTACCCAAGACCACCAAGCAGTTACGGCGATTCCTAGGCTTATGCGGATGGTACCAGCGTGACTATGCCACCATTTCCACACCTATGCCACCATTACCACACCTTTGACCGACATGCTGCGTAAGGGAAGTAAGTTCGTCTGGGAAGGGCCCAGTTTGCGAGCCTTCGAAGAACTAAAGAAGAGTCTGACTACAGCCCCCGTACTGCACAGCCCGGACTTTGGCAAACCGTTCTCAATCCATTGTGACGCGAGTCAACATGGGGTGGGAGCAGTCTTAGTCCAGGTTGCACAAGACGGCGAGGAGAGGCATATAGCCTTTATGTCCCACAAGCTGAACCCGGCCCAGCGGAACTACACGGTCTCGGAGCAGGAATGCCTGGCGGCTGTGCTGGCAGTGAAACGCTTTCGAGCATATGTAGAGGGACATCCCTTTGAAATCGTCACTGATCATGCGTCACTGAAATGGCTGATGAGCCAAACTGATCTCCACGGGCATTTGGCCAGATGGGCCTTGAAATTACAGGCGTTTGACTTCACGATAAGACGCCGCAAGGGAAGTCAGCACGTGGTACCGGACACATTATCAAGGATGTTCGCCCCTGAAGGAGCCGAGTTGGCCCAGGAGGACGACAGCCCCCTATGGATCGATTTGCACCATCCCGCCTTCAGGTCAGTATTTTATACCCAGCTGATGAATACGATTCGGAACCAGTTACCACAGCTGCCAGAACTACGGGTGACGGAGGGATTTATATACAAGCGGATGGGACACGCCTCCGGAGACCCCATCTAAGAAGAGGAACAGTGGAAGTTATTGGTGCCCGAAGAACTGACCTTCGAATTGATTAAACGGGCTCATGACTACCCATTGAGTGCACACGGCGGTTATAAGCGTACGCTTAGGTGACGGAAGACTTACTTCTTTTGGCCTAAGATGGCGCAGCAAGTGAAAAAGTACGTAGCCGCCTGTGAGCTGTGCAAATGCACTAAAGCGCCCAATTCTGTTCTTCGGCCCCCGATGGGAAAGTTCGAGCTACCGGAGCGGGTGTTCCAGCGCCTGTATATAGATCTCATCAGTCCGTACCCTCGCTCGACTTCGGGATATACGGGAGCTGTCGTGGTCCTGGACCAATTGTCCAAATTTCCGATTGTTGGACCAATTCGAAACCTGCACACTGGCCCGATAGTCAGCTTTCTGGAAAATCGCGTTTTCCATATATTTGGAGTACCGGAGAAGTTGGTCTCCGACAACGGAGTTCAGTTCACCTCGGCTAGAATTCGGGAGCTAATGGACAAGTATGGCATTACTCATCAGCGGACTGCCGTTTATTCCCCGCAAGCCAATGCGTCCGAGCGGTTGAACCGCACCCTCATAGCCGCCATTCGGGCCTACGTCCAACCGGATCAGAAGGATTGGGACCGCAGGATTTCCGCCATCACCTGTGCCCTGCGTTCGTCTTACCACTCCACCACAGGTATCTCCCTATACTTTGCCGTGTTCGGCCAGCATAGATCTGCCACGAAAACTCGTACCGGCTAGTGCGGCAGTTGAAGGGTTTGGAAGACCCAGTAGTGGTTCTGGAGCCGCACGAGAAACTCCAAATCCTACGAGAACAAATCCGAGAGAGGATTGAAGACAGTAGACGGGCGGGGGAGGAGCGTTATAACCTGCGATCCCATCCTTCTGGCTTCAAGGCAGGCGACGAAATCTACCGACGGAATTTCAGACAAAGTGAAGCAGGTCGGCACTACAATGCCAAGCTAGACTGGAAGTTCGTGAAGTTTCGAGTCTTACAAGTTTTAAGTCCCACGCGATACCTCATTGCGGACATGTTCGGCAAGGAGCTGGGAGTCTACCATGCCAAAGACCTACGACGGTGAAAAGGGCATCAAGCAGGTCACACGACCTCTCCGGCCGAGACATAATTGAAGCCATCATAGGGCCAAGCAGCGTTTCCTTCAATCTCCCCATGCCTGGTGGGCATTGTGGACACTGCCCTGTAATGAATCATTCGACGCCGCTGGCGACCACTATCAATACACCTTGCTGCCATGTGGCTTTCCGTCTCATGTTGGTTGTGACGGCTTCCCATCCCACGTCACTTTTGTCGTGGGATGTCAAAGTCAAGTGACAGCCACATGGCGGGTGTGTGTGGTTAGGAGTCGTCAGAGAGAGGCCCCAGGAAGTGACCGGGGAAGCGAAACGGATGCCAGGGATAAGTCCATCCTACTGTCGCTGTTTAGTTTTTAATTAGAGAACATTGGGTGTTTAAGTGTTAGACAAACTGGGAGTGATAGTTTAATTAGAGGGATTGAGTCGGAAATCGGACAAACACGACAAATGCGGCAAAACATTTCGTAACCTAAATACTTATGTAAATCACAATGCGTTGCACTTAAATCCTAATGCTGATAAGTGCCAGAAACTTCAAAAGACATTCACTAGGCCGCAAGTTGGAGGGAGCAAAAACTTTATTTGTATCCGGACTTATATATTTACTAGGTCGTTTAAAGAGACCAAGGTCATCTGCGACGCGAGAATTGGATGGATGTCAACCACCAGAACGAAAACGAGAACTTCGATCGAAGGTAAGAACGTGGCGGTCCAAAAATCTAGAAACTTTGAATCTTTCAACCCATAGCGATGACAGCAAAGAGGTAATTTGTGGGGCTCAAACTGTCGGCGCCAACAGTAACTGAAGAATATGAGGAAAAGCTACCGCTAAGATATCGTCACGTTAGTTTCAGTGAAGAAGAAGAACATCCACTTAAACCCAGATTGGCTAGTCCACCATCATTGGCCCAAACACTAGCTAGGAACCAGAATACAACTAATAACAGTATTGAATTATTCACATCTATTGAACGACTTTTATCGCCAATACAGACCAATATGGACGCTTGAGGTAAATTTTTCTGCATGATTTTTCTAAATTTTTGTCTTAGACTTTGTCAAATTAGAGATTAAAAGGAAAATAGAAACCAAATGAAAATGAATGAAAGAAAAGAAATAGAAAATGAACTATTCAATTTTAAAATAGAAAAATGAAAATAAAGACAAATATTGCAAATAGTCATTATCGAAATAGTGAAATATTCGCACTCACAGAAAGAATAACACCAAAAGAAACAGAAAAGAAATGCAAATATAGAGAAGAGATAAACAGCTGGATTATAATACACGATATAAAATCGAATCTGTTTTTAAGAGTAATAGAGCAGTTTAAAGTTATATAGCAGCAAACAATGACGATTTTTTTCTTTACACTTGATGCAATTAACATTACATATGAAGCTTGATTTCTTATTTAGATGATGTTTAGTTTTTTATTTAAATTTAAAAACAAAAGAATAGGATACATTGAATTGTAAGGCCTTACAAAGAAAATTCCCAAATTTTTGCTCTGGTTTTTTTCAAATCACTGTATATATCAAAAGGAGTATTAATGTATAGAGCTGATTTACTGTCACATTTAGTTTTCCAAAAATTTCCAGCACAAAATATATTTAAATTTGCAATTAGCATCCTATGCCATAAGTAGCTATCCGCATCGAGCAAACATAAGTTTTCACTCCAGAGAAGATTAAACTTGATATATTAATAATGATCGGCAATTTTAGTGACAAATGATATTCACGTTATAATCACTTCAACATTTTTCACTTGAAGACCAAATTTGTAAAGGCTTAAAACACACTTTGACTTTGACACTAAGATCATTTTTCTTACAACAGAAAAATTAAATAAATATTTTAATTAGTAATTTTTCTCTAAATTCATATATTACTGATTATTCCCATTAACTTCTAGTATTTTTTCAATTTTCATTCTATTCATATGAAGAAAATTTTATTACACAAAAACACCAAAAGAAAAAAATTTTTTTTTTTTTGGAGAAATAAAATATTTTTCAATCTCAACTTATTTACGAAACCAAACAAACAAAAAAATTACATAAAAACAAAATGATGATAGAATATTATGAGAATTTTTATGGTTAAAATGACAGAAATTGGGAAAAAAGTATGTGTATGCGAAAAATTACATGAATTGCTAAAAATATAACAACGACTTTCCTTTCCAGTGGGCCTTCTTTTCAGAGGCAGTGAGAGTGCAGCGTAAATATGCCGGGGAGAGGGTAGGGTTTGAAAAAATCCGCTGAGGTCGATTTAGCGTCACGTGCGGTACGCGGGACCTTTGTTGGATTGCCTTTTTCTTTAGCGTAGCTTTCGTCGGGTTCAAGTTAACGTAGTGTATTTTTCGGTACCGCGTCGGTAAAATTCGGGAACGCAAAATGGAAATTAGATTTTTGTACTTTACTGGGTAAATGAAGAAATACGGAGTAACGTAAAGTAGGTTTCTTCTCCGTATGATTGTGTTTTCGAGCGTTTGAAACGGGCGTTTAATGGTGGCTGAAATACGTAATTGAGCGGAATCCATTTTAAGACCCGCGACCGAAATCCTCTCCGATCTAGCTGGCCTACAAGCAGCCACCGCGAAAATGGATTACGGTGCACGGACTGGTTGACCGGCTGGTACCATTCGTTGGCACGAGTCAGACTTAACGTCTAGAACCGATGAGAGGTTGGTTCCCACTTCGCTCGTGAGTTTAGAGAGAAAATTCAGTACAAACCTCTCCCAAGGATGGTTGCAAGGTGCAATTGCGGCCCAGCGATATGAGAAGAAAGACTACTCCGAAAAGCGGAAGATGTTCTGAAAAGAGTACAAGCTGCATGCGACTCCCGAAAAATCAGCAAAATAGCAAAGGCAGGGCTCCTTGAACTAGTGGAGCTCCTAGATCGCATAGGGCACTATCGGAGAAGCTGGTTAAGGGCCGAAGACGAAGAGAAGGCTAACGAAGCGCTTGGGGCGAAATCTAAAGGCGACATGCAGATAGCTCCATCATTAAAAGTCAATAAAAGAATGGCGTCTAGCCCAATCGAAGGAGATCGGGATAAAAGAAGGAAGGAAGAGGCACTTGATGGGCATGGAGCACCAGATCAGGGATTTCATACAGTGCTCACAAAAAGAGCGAAGAAAGCCGCAAAGAAACTCCTTCAAACAGTGCCAGAAAATAAAGTTCGCACAGACGCCCCACAAGAAAAAAGACCCGATGGAAAACAGGAGAGAAAGAAGCCCCGATGACCCCGACAGCAGGCACTACTTGTAAAGCCCCAAGATGGCCGATCCTTCGCGGAGGTACTGCGGGACATCAGGGGAAACGTAAGGCCCGAAGACACAAATACTACCATTAAAGTAGTACGACCAACGCGGTCGGGCCACATACTGGTCGAATTCGGAGCAGAGGCCGGCAATAAAGAAGCATTCTGGGACACAGTAAAAAAAAGTCCTCGGCAAAAGCGCAACTATAGCCCCGCTCGAGCCGATGGCAACGATCGAAATACTAGACATAGACTGCGTGACGGATCTGGCCGAGGTAGAAGAGGCCATCAAAAGGGAGTTCCCTAGCGTGGGAAGGATCAAAGCGAGACTGACACGAGAAAACAACAGGGGACAACGCATGGCCATAGTTGACTTGACCGAACAGGACGCCGAACAATTCCTGAACCAGGGCAAAATACGAATAGGGCGCGATGTCTGTAGGATACGGTGAAGAGCAACGCCTCTTCAATGTTTCAAATGCCTTGGTTATGGTCACACCACACAAGAATGCAAAGGACCCGATAGGAGTTCGCTGTGTTACAAATGCGGTGAAATGGGACATAAAAGAAAAGAGTGTACGAAGGAGGCATACTGTATTCTTTGCAAGGATGCTGATACAAAACTTGATTTTGGACACGTCTTGGGATCAGGAAAATGCCGGGTGTTCCAGGAAGCCCTAGCCAAGGCAAAATCAGAGCTCCGATGACCCGCATCCTGCAGCTAAACCGACACCGTAGTTCAACCGCCCAAAATCTGCTTGAGCAGTTTGCGAGGGACATGAAAGCCGACTTCTTGCTGCTGAGTGAGCAACACCATAATAAAAGTCCTGCATTATGGTACTCTGATGAAACTGGTACTGCCGCCATCTGGGTTCGAAACAGTGACTTTCAGGCGGAGAGTTGTGGACGGGGGGATGGTTTCGTGTGGGTTCGGTGCTCAGGGATCACCTTCTTTAGTGTGTACCTAACGCCTAACGAGTCGATATGATCTTTCCAAGCCAAGCTTATTGCTTTGGAGGGCGCTGTCTCGAACGCAGAGGGCAAAGTGCTCGTTGGGGCGACTTCAACGCTAAAGCAATCGAATGGGGCATGCCTCATGCCTCCGCGGGGAGAACGAATCCTGGAAATGGCGGCCAGGACGGCCCTCGTCGTACTAAACTCCGGAAATACGCCGACTTTCCGCGGTATTGGCTTTGAGGGAACCATACCGGACGTGACATTCGCCTCGGAGTCCTTAGTACGGAGGATACACAACTAGAAAGTATTAGAGGACTACTCAGCCAGTGATCATCAGTGCATTCTGCTTGAGATAAGTGATGCTGTCTCCTGACGTCCGTGCTCTCGGCCTTCTACAACTGGATGGAACATCGGAAGGATGGACGTCGAGAGGTTCGTCGAGGTGCTCACAGCAGGTGCACCGCTGCAGGGAGCTTCGGAGGGGACGGAAGAACTGGCAGCTCAAGACGTGGTGAACTCTACTATGAGCATCATCACGACTGCTTGCAAAGCTTCTATGCATCGTCGAAGACCCCGGCACGGCAAGCCCCCAGTGTACTGCTGGTTTGGAAATAGCTGAAAAGCGAAGGGAGTGTCACAAGCTTCGGCGTGAGCCTAAACGGGCACGGAACCGGGACGAGGCAGGCAACCGCGCAGCAGCATATAAGTCGGCCAGGAAATGCCTTCGCAAACTGATCAACAGTAGCAAGGCTCGCTGCTGGCAAGACCAAGTGAGCAATGTAAACAAGGATCCGTGGGGCCTTGGCTACAAGCTGGTCATGGGGAACTCTTCCCCGCCCATCCCGTCCGTGTTGACGCTGTCCATGGTGAAACAGCAGTCGAGTGCCCACTCTTCACACAGCTGGAACTGGAGGAGGCAGTCCTCTCATTGAAAACGGGGAAGGCTCCAGGTTCAGATGGTGTTCCAGCTGAGGTGTTGCGGCTCGTCTATCACCATTGTCCTGATTTGCTGCTCAGCACATTCAACGCTTGCTTACGGGACGGGGTTTTCCCGGTACGATGGAAGGTGGCGAGGCTCGTGCTGATCAGCAAGGGGAAGGGAAATCCCGAATCGCCGTCTGCATACCGCCCGTTATGCATGCTAGACACGGCTGGGAAAGTGCTAGAGAAACTCATCAAGGGAAGACTCACTGACGCGATTCGTGCTGCTGGGGACCTATCTCCTCGGCAGTACGGCTTTAGAGCAGGACGTTCTACTATTGATGCGATTGCAGAGGTGGTGAACGCGGTCCAAAAGGCAGAGGCATATAGTCGCACCAAGCGACGGATCGTCCCGTTGGTGACACTCGACGTCAGGAATGCCTTCAACTCCGCTAGATGGGTGGATATTCTGGACACGCTGGAAAACTCTTTTCAAGTTCCAGAATATCTAATGCGGCTTTTGAGGAACTACCTAAAGGACCGAAGCCTGCTCTACGACACGACACAGAGCCAACGAAGGATGGAAATTACATCGGGTGTTGCCCAGGGATCTATCCTTGGTCCAGACCTGTGGAACGTGTCTTACGACGGGCTACTGAGACTTGAGATGCCAGATGAGTCGCGCTTGGTCGGCTATGCGGATGATGTTGCGGCTCTGGTCGCTGGACGCACCGTTGAACAAGCACAACTTAGGCTAGTTATGCTAATGCGCCGTGTGAGGGACTGGATGACTGCTCGCGGGCTGAGTTTAGCACTGGACAAAACTGAAGTGATCATCATGACAAAAAAGAGAATCCCTAGAGTAAGGATGATCAGTATTGGAGACATACAAATCGAATCGAAGCCAGCGGTGAAGTACCTGGGGCTACTGATCGACTCAAAGATGAGTTCCTCTGAGCAAATCAAGGCAACGGTTGAGAAGGCTGCTTCGGGAATATCGGCTCTGAGTCGACTTATGGCCAACGTAGGGGGACCCAGCCCATCAAGAA
>OZ017741.1:114352436-114359936 GCA_963969285.1 Odontomyia ornata
TTAGTGACGTCGTTAAGCTGCCTATAGGTGACACAAAAACGAGTGCTACCATCCTTTTTCTTTACCAGAACTACTGGCGCGGCCCATGCACTGACAGAAGGTTCGATAACGCCTTGTTTTTCCATGTCCGAGAACAGTGCGCTCACTTCTCCTTGTTTGGCTATAGGAAGACGTCTCGGTGCTTGTCGGATTGGCTTGGCTCCCTGTGTATTTATGACGTGAGTTACCATACTCGTTCGGCGGTGATTATCCGGGCTTGTTGAGAAGATGTCACTGTGCTTGATGACCAGATCAGAGGCTTGCTTGAATAACTGCACTGGCAATTTGACCTGCTTCAATATTGCAGACGTGGATTCCCAGGCTTTGCCTGTGTCTTGCCTCTTTTTCCAATGATTGGCGTGAGTAGCTTCCAAAGAGGTAATGGGGGAAACAGGCTGGCAGCTGCCGATGACTTCTCCCGCTTTGATGCTCGTGGTTGAGTCGGCGGTGTTAAGGACTCTAACCGGCACCTATCTGTTTCTTCTAGATCTTACAAGGCTTCGTCCTACAATCAAACTGCGCAATGCGGATAAGATCGGTGGTGTCCAGAATCACCATCAAGCTTGGCTCATACAATGATTTCGAAAGAATAGGGTACAATCAGTGTCGGAACACACTACCGCATTCATCTTGGGAATTCGGACGCTGGGATCCTCCATCAATACTTCGACATTCTGCCATTTCAATACCCGTTTACCCAAATCCAACGTGATTCCATGTGGTCGCAGGAAATCCATTCCGAGAATGCAGTCATCCATAATGTTCGCGACCAGAAAATTATGTCGGAACACAAGGTCTCCCAACTATATCTGGAGGTTGACCTCTCCATGGACAGGTGCAGTTTCTCCCGTAGCTGTCCGTAGTGAGAAAAGTCTGCCCTTGGGAAATAGTTGCTGTCTCACACGGGCTGGTCGGATAATCGATCGGGTTGCACCAGTGTCGATTGTTATGGTGCAATGTCCTCCGTCAACTTAACCCGGAAGGCATAAGTCCGCTTCTCCCCGATGTAGTCTTGACACGGTGATGGTGGTGCTGGGGACGTCGATCCTCCTAGCCAACCTCTGCCCCACGAAGTTGGCTCTTACATGTTTCCCGACCCCTCTGTTTGAAGGGCTTCCATTCTGGGCTCCTGACTCGGTCTGGATCTCCTCCTAGCTGCACACCCTGTACAATAGGTCGGTTTTCTTCGCTTCTTGCAGTCTTTTTCAGGTGCCCCTTCTCTGCGCGATTCCAGCATCTAGGCGCACCATTTACATGCGGGTCTTGCTCAATTTCCACGCGCTCACACCTGCACTCGTCTGTCACTACCTCGCGAACCCGGGCAGTGGTACGAGTCACATTTTTTGCTGCTTCAAAGTTCAGACTATAAGTCAATGCGTCCTTATCTGTACTTTTGAGCTAAACGCACCGCTTGTTGCAATTCCTGGTGGTTTAATGCGCTGATGAATGCTTCTGTCGCTGCATCATCTCGATGTTCTGGGTCGTATGCTGGGTAAGCCAAACGTGCCATGCGCTCAATATCTGGTGCTAGCTGCTGTAGGGTTTCACCAGACTTCTGCATCCGATGCCGTAGTTGTGACCGATAAATCTGCTTCAGATGATGTCTCCATAACGCATGTCAAGCGCTTTCATTATAGCAACCCACTTTGAGTGCAACTCAACGGGAATAGTCTGCAAAAGCTCGGCGGCTGGGCCTCTTAGAGCAAGAATCAGTGCAGTTGCTCGTTGCTGCTCATTCCAGTTGTTTGTCCTAGCGGCGGGTTCAAACTGTGTTTTGTAAATACTCCAGACCGTTTGCCCGTCGAATATTGGTGCATGCACATTTTTGGATATGCTATGCGCTGCGGTTACAAGTGGGGCTGGTGAGGGGGTTACTACTGCCTGCGCTGCTTCGAATTCTTTTTTCATGTTTTCCATCTCATGGTTGATTCTCTCCTTGACCTGACATACCTTTTCCTCGACGCATTTAATTTGATGGTTGAGACTACTGAGCTCTGCTTTTATTTCGGTAGACTGTTGTTCCAAATCTGCCTTCAAATCAGTTGACTGTTTCTCCAGCTTCTGTGCGATTTCTGCCTTGATTTCGAACGCTTGTTGGTCCTGCTTCGCTGATTGTTCATTTAGCTTCGTGGTTAAACTGGATGACTGTTCACTTAGCTTTGCAGTTAAATTGGATGACTGTTCATTTAGCTTCGCAGTTAAATTGCATGACTGTTGTCACTGCTCTTGCTGCATCAGCATTAACATTTGTATCAGCGCATTTTCTGGTTCCTTTGGTTTTGGTGTTTCTGCTTCTCCACTTCCTGCGCCTTTTTCTGCATCGGAGGGCTTACCCGAATCCAGATACGCGCCTTCCGATTCAATTGCGTCACAATTGCAATCAGTGTGGCCTTTGTACCTTGCGTAGCCAGGTCGTAGAGCAGGCTTCGGTCCTTTAGGTAGTTCCTCAAAAAGCGCATCAGATATTCTGGAAATTGAAAAGAGTTTTCCAGCGTATCCAGAATATCCACCCATCTAGCGGAATTGAAAGCATTCCTGACGTCGAGTGTCACCAACAGGACGATCCGTCGCTTGGTGCGACTAATGCCTCTGCCTTTTGGAGCGCGCTCACCACCTCTGCAATCGCATCAATGGTAGAACGTCCTGCTCTAAAGCCGTACTGCCGAGGAGATAGGTCCCCAGCAGCACGAATCGCGTCCGTGAGTCTTCCCTTGATGAGTTTCTCTAGCACTTTCCCAGCCGTGTCTAGCTTGTGTTGAATGTGCTGAGCAGCAAGTCAGGACAATGGTGATAGACGAGCCGCAACACCTCAGCTGGAACACCATCTGGACCTTCAGCATTCCTCGTTTTCAATGAGAGAACTGCCTCCTCCAGCTCCAGCTGTGTGAAGAGTGGGCACTCTACTGCTGTTTCACCATGGACAGCGTCAACACGGACGGGATGGGCGGGGAAGAGTCCCCGCACTATCGCGTCCATCTTCTCCGCGTCATGTATACAAGGCTTCCGTAGGGCACCAAGTTTCCCCATGACCAACTTGTAGCCAAGGCCCCACGGATCCTTGCTCACATTGTCCACTGGGTCTTGCCAGCAGCGAGCCTTGCTACTGTTGATCAGTTTGCGAAGGCATTTCCTGGCCGACTTATGTGCTGCCACCTGCTCGCATGCCTCATCAGGGTTCCGTGCCCGTTGAGCCTCACGTCGAAGCTTGTGACACCCCTTCGCTTTTCAGCGATTTCAGTTGACCACCAGTACACTGGGGGCTTGCCGTGCCGGGGTCTTCGACGGGGCATAGAAGCGCAGCAAGCAGTCGTAATGATGCTCATAGTAGAGTTCACCACGTCTTCGATTGCTTTAGCGTTGAAGTCGCCCCAACGAGCACTTTGCCCTCTGCGATCGAGACATCGCCCTCCAAAGCAATAAGCTTGGCTTGGAAAGATCATATCGACTCGTTAGGCGTTAGGTACACACTAAAGAAGGTGATCCCTGAGCACCGAACCCACACGAAACCATCCCCCCGTCCACAACTCTCCGCTTGAAAGTCACTGTTTCGAACCCAGATGGCGGCAGTACCAGTTTCATCAGAGTACCATAATGCAGGACTTTTATTATGGTGTTGCTCACTCAGCAGCAAGAAGTCGGCTTTCCTGTCCCTCGCAAACTGCTCAAGCAGATTTTGGGCGGTTGAACTGCGGTGTAGGTTTAGCTGCAGGAAGCGGGTCATCGAAGCTCTGATTTTGCCTTGGCTAGGGCTTCCTGGAACATCCGGCATTTTCCTGATCCCAAGACGTGTCCAAAATTCAGGTTTTGGATCAGCATCCTTGCAAAGAATACAGTGTGCCTCCTTCGTACACTCTTTTCTTTTATGTCCCATTTCACCGCATTTATAACATAGGGAACTCCTATCGGGTCCTTTGCATACTTGTGTGGTGTGACCATAACCAAGGCATTTGAAACATTGAAGAGGCGTTGCTCTTCGCCGTATCCTACAGACAACCCACCCAATTCGTACTTTGCCCTTGTTCAGGATTTGTTCGGCGTCCTTTTCGGTCAAGTCAACTATGGCCATGCGTTGTCCCCTGTTGTTTTCTGGTATCAGTCTCGCTTTGATCCTTCCCACGCTAGGGAACTCCCTTTTGATGGCCTCTTCTACCTCGGCCAGATCCGTCACGCAGTCTATGTCTAGTATTTCGATCGTTGCCATCGGCTCGAGCGGGGCTATAGTTGCGCTTTTGCCGAGGACTTTCTTTACTGCGTCACAGAATGCTTCTTTATTGCCGGCCTCTGCTCCGAATTCGACCAGTATGTTGCCCGACCGCGTTGGTCGTACTACTTTAATGGTAGTATTGGTGTCGTCGGGCCTTACGTTTCCCCTTATGTCCCGCAGCACCTCCGCGTAGGATCGGCCATCTTGGGGCTTTACAAGCAGTGCCTGCTGCCGGGTCGGGGCTTCTGCCTCTCCTGTTTTGCATCAGGTCCTTTTTGTAATTGGGCGTCCGTGCGAATTTTATTTTCTGGCTTTTTTTGAAGGAGTTTCTTTGCGGCTTTCTTCGCTCCTTTTGTGAGCGCTGCCTGGAACCCCTGATCTGGTGCTCCACGCCCGTCAAATGCCTCTTCCTTCCTTCTTTTATCCCGATCTCCTTCGATTGGGCAAGACGCCATTCTTTTATTGACTTTTAATGATGGAGCTATCTGCATGTCGCCTTTAGATTTCGCCCCAAGCGCTTCTTTAGCCTTCTCTTCGTCTTCAGCCCTTAACCAGCTCCTCCAATAGTGCCCTATGCGATCTAGGAGCTCCACTAGTTCAAGGAGCCCTGCCTTTGCTATTTTGCTAATTTTTGGGAGTCGCATGCAGCTTGTATTCTTTACAGAACATCTCCCGCTTTTCGAAGTAGTCTTTCTTCTTTGTATCGCTGGGCTGCAATTGTACCTTGCAACCATCCTTGGGAGAGGTTTTCGCGTTCCGTTTGCGAGTGCAGTACTTCCGCCACATTTTCAACGTTGGCGGTACTATCACGCGGTGTCTGGTCACTCTTTGCTTTTAGTGCCGTAATCTCCTCGCTTGCTTCTGGATTTTTCGTTGCAATGTCGGGATTTGTGACCCTTGCATCGGTCGCTTTAGTAACGATCGCAGCGGTGACAATCGAATTTTCGGTGCTCTTTATGTTATCTTCCACTGCTCGAACACCTGAAGCATCCTGCCGAGTCTCCCGCTTCTCCTTAATAGGACGCTCGGGCGTTCGCATAATTTTTTTGCTGCGCCCAAACGCCGCAGGAATCTCAGTCTGCACCTGACTGTCTGCTGTTCTCCGTTTTTCGTCTACCGTCACTGTCGTCGTGTTAGTCTTCGTTTTTTTCTTGGTTAGTACAGCTCTCGATGTACTGTTGACATCGTGGCTTCAACCGCTGGTTGCGTCGTCGTTGCTATTATTTTTTATTTCCTTTTTTGGATTTTTTTGGTCTTTTGATTGCTCCAGTTTTGATAGGTCCCCCCTTGGAGCCGCTATCTCGGTTCGTGTGTGTATTCGCCTTTTTGGTCCCACGGTTATCTTTGCAGAGCGGGGAGGCCATACGAGGGTTGGCACAAGCCCTAATGGGGACAAGTGCTCAGAGCCAGACCAGCGCTAATCGGGAGTCCGTCTCAACCGAACCTACACCACCAACCCAATGGTGCGAACTTCGAACGTACTCCGAGGCCTGCCAAGGTTTTACCGGGACGGAGACGGTATGATAGTTGAATTGGAGCCGTTCACACACGAGTTTCACCTGGGCGCTACTGTGCAAAGCAACTAGGTCCAAACCATCACATCCGCCAGCCCAAAGCGTCAATTCCAGTTCGTTGTCCAAAGCGTTGTCCAGATACAATCAGAGTCGTTACCTGTCATCCCAGGAGGGAACCTCACGGCACCCCCCATATCCTCGGGTCCGTGGGGGCGGCACTCCCCAAAAAATGCTAGCCTCCAAGAATGTTCTCGTCGACCGGCTTTCTCCCTGCGGGAATTTCCTCGGGTACGTGGGGGCGGAACTCCCCAAAGAATGCTAGCCTCCAAGAGTGGTCTTGTCGACCGGCATTCCCCTGCGGGGACCATTGCTCGTATGGAAAAAGACGACTGGGCGACCTGAGTGAAAAGACGTTTCAATGCATGGCGCAACCCTGAAAAGCTATTTGGCACAATGGAACTCCCTTCAGGTGGAGGGTGGCGTACTCAAGCGGAAATGGGAAACGGTGGATGGCAGCTCGTATAGGATGCAAACTATACTACCCAAAAGCCGAATCCACGATGTGATTAAGGAAATGCATGAAGGATCCTCGGGAGGTCACCTTGGTGTTAACAAGACCTTAGCGAAATTGCATGAAAGGTTTTACTGGCTCCACGCTCGAGAAGACGTAGAGGACTGTTGCCGTAGATGCACCATTTGCGCTTCCGTCAATGGTCCAAAGCGACGGCTGAGGGGACAAATGCAAACCTTCGACGTGGGTGTATCGTTTGAAAGGATTGCTGTTGACATCGCAGGACCCTTTCCTGAATCCGAATGGGGAAATCGATACATGCTGGCTGTGGCCGATTATTTCAGCAAGTGGCCCGAGGTCTACCCCATTCCCAACCAGGAAGCAACTACCGTAGCCGAACAGCTAGTGCTAAATCGGGTCAGTAGGTACGGCGTACCTTGTAAACTACATTCGGATCAAGGCCGAAACTTTGAGTTACATTTTTTTGGCGAAATGTGCGAGCTACTGGGAATATGGAAAACGAGGACAACACCGCTGCATCCCCAATCCGATGGAATGGTCGAACGTTTCAAAGGCATGCTCAATAAACACCTCACCAAGATGGTTGACGAGAACCAAAGGGACTGGGACCGACATATGCCACTATTTTTGATGGCGTACAGAGCTGCTGAACATGCATCGACGGGCCAAGCCCCAGCCAAAGTCATTTTTGGAAAGACTATTCGTCTGCCAGCTGATATAAAGTTCGGGACACCCCCGAGAAACTCAAAACGATCTCGGAGTACGCAAGTGAGCTAAGACAATGGTTGAACGAGATACATCGGTCAGTGCAAAAACACCTCGAATCGGCTACTGACCGCATGAAGACCAGGTATGATTTAAAGGCAAACTCTACTCTCCAAAGTTGCAACATAATTGGGAGGGACCATACCGGGTTACAAAGCGAATCAACGACGACGTATATCGCATACAGGAACACCGTTAGCCGAGAGCCAAAATGAAAATCGTGCACCTGGATCGTCTTGCCCCATATTACATCCCGGCAGAATTGACTACAACTGGCGACATATCTTTTCGGGGCGAAAAGAACTGAGGTGGGGGCAGTGTTACATCTACAAATAATTCTGCGAGCTACTGTCGCAATTGTTTTCACAACCATTAAGAACATAATGATCAACAAGAGAATGTACTCGAAAACCCACCAAGCATGATCAACATCTGAAAGTGAGTCA
>OZ017741.1:114362910-114400410 GCA_963969285.1 Odontomyia ornata
ATAGGCCTCGGAATGGATTTGACTCACGGCAACCACCTCGCAAACGAAAAAAGGACTATGGTATTGGATCCAAGAATATCAGATCACTCAATTACCCTGGCGCTGTTAAGGACCTTTTACAACAAGCAGTCAATATCAATTACTGGCAGTCCAGGAAACGAATTGGACTGGAAACGACATTCCAGACATGAGATCGCACACAATATTTAAAAGTGGGAAGCCTACTGGAAAATGAGAATTTGGAGTGACCTTCGTTGTGGATAAGGAGTTCAAATCGCACGTTATTGATTTTAAGGCAGTCAATGATCGGTTGTGTGCGATCCGTATAAAATCCGTATAAAAGCGAAATTCTTCAAAATCTGGCTGATAAATATTCACGCCACGACCGAAGAAAAACACGAAGAAACGAAGGAATCCTTCTACAATCACTTGGAAAGACTGGTCGAGTCATTGCCCACAAACGACACAAAAATTATTCTGGGTGATTTCAACGCTAAGGTTGGCAATGAGCTACCTCATCGGGGAACGACTGGAGGATATAGCCTCCACGACGAAACAAATGACAACGGCCAGCGCCTGATTGACTTTGCATGTAGCAGAAATCTCGTCATACGTTCGACTTGTTTCCCACATCGAAGCATTCATAAAATGACCTGGGTATCACCGCATGGCAACACACAAAACCAGATCGACCGTGTTCTGATCCAACAACGTTGGGCCTCGAGCATACTTGACGTCCGTACATACCGAGGAGCCAATTGTAACTCAGATCATTACTTGATCAAATTAACCTATCGATGTCGTATGTCAAAGGCATATTCAGCGAAGACCAGCCCGCTACAAAAATTTGACATCGAAAGGTTCCAAACGGCGTCTGTGAGACCCTCGACAACCAGCTTGCTCCCATCTTATCAGACGCATCTTTACAACCGAGCAACGAGCTCTGGATGGAAGTGAAAGCGGCTATCAGAACTGTGGCAGAACAGACGATCGGACATCAAGCCCGGTGCAAGAGGAATGATTCGATTCGATGATGAGTGCCAGAATGCGTTAGATAAAAAGAATCAGGCATACAAAGAATACGTAGGTAGGAAAACCAGGATGAAGAGAGAACACTATAAAAATCTCAGAAGAGTAGCGAATAAGATAATTAGGATCAAGAAAAGAAAATACTATGACGACCAATTGAGCAGTACAGATGTAAGTTTAGCGAGCAATAACACAAGACAAGCATACAAAGTAGTGAAAAGCCTGAAACGTGGTTATCAGCCCAAAACTACGCATTATCATGATGATATCGGCAATATGACCGCTGATGAAACGAAGATTAAGGAAAAATGGGCATCATATTTCAAGAACCTCCTTAATCCTCCCACAGCTCCAGAACATCGGAGCCTATAGATGTCTGCGGAGAGCTTCCATTGGCCCCACCAACTCTAGATGAAGTTTATTCCATCATCAACGCCCAAAGGAATAATAAAGCGCCGGGCATTGATGAGATTCCAGTGGAGCTCATCAAATATGGTGGCAGTAGTGTTCATCAAGCTATTCACAAAGTCATCCAGTACATTTGGCAACAAGAACATATTCCGAAAGAGTGGAGCCAATCAATTATATTCCCTATCCACAAAAAAGGTGACAAGCTACAGTGCGAAAATTATAGAGGCATATCACTACTTTGTTCAGCGTAATAAAATATTTTCTAAAATCTTAGAAAATAAAATCGGATCATACGCCAACAGTATTAGTGGGGAGTATCAAGGTGGTTTTAGGGCAGGTTGATCAGCAACAGACCAATTGTTCACAGTCAAGCAGGTACTTGAAAAATGCTGGGAGTTTAACATAGACGTACACCAAATTTTCGTTGACTTCAGGCAAGTATACGACAGTATTGATCGTAACGTACTGTAACAAATAATGCTTTGCTTTGGCATCCCAGCCAAATTAGTCCGTCTTGCCAAAATGACAATGACTTCGACAACCTCCCAAGTCCGCATCAATAACCAACTCACCGATGCCTTTGCCACAAATATCGGACTAAAGCAGGGAGACGGGCTGGCCTCATTGCTATTCAATTTGGCTCTGGAGTACGTCATATGGAAGCTATCTATCGGTACGCAAGGTACATTACTATTCAAGTCGAGCCAAGTAGTAGCCTATAGGGACGATATCAACATTCTGTCACAGTCATTAACAACTGCCAAAGAACTTTTCCTAAAACTCGACACCGAAGCAAAACTAATAGGGCTACAAATCAATGAAAATAAAACAAAGCTCATGACGCAGTCGAGGAAAAATAACTCAAATACACAAAATATCACACTTGGCGAATACAGTATCGAAAATGTTAGCGAATGCGTGTATTTAGGCGCCAAAATAACGAAAACGGGCAATGAAAGAGACGAAATACGCCGAAGAATACTGCTCGCAAATATAATATTTTATTTAGTATTGACGATCTTGAAAACCAGCTGCATACACAGAAAAACAAAGCTCCAAGTATACAAATCTGTGATAAGACCTGTGTTATGCTATGGATGTGAAACATGGACCCTAACCCAAGGATCCGCAAATATATTGAACGCCTTTGAGCGACGAGTCCTGACGCGAATAATCGGAGCGAAGCTAGACGGGGACCAATGGCGAATTCGATACAACCATGAGCTGTATGAAATTTTTGACGAACCGGAGGTCTCAAGGATTGTAAGACTGCGGAAGCTGCAATGGGCTGGACACATGAATCGTATGGACGAACAACGGATACCCAAGAAGGTATTGGTTGGGAGAACTGAAAGCCGGCGGCCAGTGGGGAAACCGAGGAAACGCTGGTCTGACTCGGTCGACGGAAGACAGTTCATCGCTGCTCGGATTTCGGAATTGGATGACGCGGTCAACGGACCGAGACAGTTGGAGGCGCTGTTTGCAGGAAGCAAAGGCCCGGAAGGGGCTGTAGTGCTAAGAAGAATATATATATATATATATATATATATATATATATATATATATATATATATATATATATATATATATATAGAGTCATCTTCAGTGTCCAAAGGATGTGTTGAGGGGATCGACTTAATATATTCGTAGGACGCGTTACGCAGGTGGTACTAAATTAGGTCAGGTAGAGGAATATTAGGTTTTTGTTTTTACGATTTTTAGATGTCTTTCTTTTCTGTTTCATCTCATTTTCATTTTCGGCGGAAAATGTGGTCTAGTACTGACAAAATTGCGTCCAATTTTGTATTAAGTTGTTCGTTGATAATGTAATCGTCTGTTTTTCTATGATTTATATTTCAAACCTTTCTAGGAGGTCAAGTCTCGGTCCTTTGCTTTGTTTGTGTAGCAGTGTCATAGAATTTGTCATAGCGTCAGGCTCGTGGGCGTGGTTTTGTAGGTGCGTCGCATAATTGGAATTTGCCTTGTTGTGTAAGAAAGATCGTAAGTGCTCTTTGTACCTTGTCGTTCGTTTCCGTGCTGTCCTTTCTATGTACAGGTATACCATGTCGCAGTCCTTGCATGTCAGTTTGTATATGCCGCTATTCTCATATATTGATGTGTCATTCGGTTTTGGCTTCAGTTTGTTTCCAATGTTGTTGTTCGTTTTGAACGCAGTATGCAGTTTGTTTTTCCTAGGGAAGTTTGACAGCTTGTACTCGTATGTCTCTTGAGAGCTGCTTCGCAAGCCGAGTGTGTCCTAATCCGCAGCCACACGGACTACTATTTATATACATATATATATATATATATATATATATATATATATATATATATATATATATATATATATATATATATATATATATATATATATATATGTATTATATATATATATATATATATATATATATATATATATATATATATATATATATATATATATATACAGAGGTGGCCAAAAGTGATCGGACAATACAAGAAACAAGCAATAAAATACTTTTACGAACATAAGCTTTGAAATGAAATAAAATTTTTCCCTTATATAAAAGTTACTTGTATTCTCAATTAATTGCACAAAAAAATAAAACAGAAATAAAAAGATTTTCACAAGAAAATTAACAACTAATTCAAATTCACATTGCATCAAGTGGACAAAAGTAATCGGACATTTTGAAAAGTGTGAAATTAGTCATTGAAGTTTGGAGCAATTCTTTTCTTTTCATTTCCGAGTTTAAAAGGGAATTCCCCTAATTATATGTTGATATGTGTTTTTCTGATATCAGTCATTTACTTGTCAGTTTTGAGTGAAGAAAGTTGAACATGGCTAAGAATCGCAAAGAAACCTGTATACATGAAAGAAAAGTTATAATAAAGTTGTATAAAGAGAATAAATCCTTTTCTGAAATATCAAAAATAATTGGAAGAAGTCGTTCGACAGTTTTCGATATCGTGAAACGGTTCAGAAAAAATAATCAGGTGGAAAACGAAATTAGGAGTGGTCGACCATGTAAACTAACAGAGACAGACGCACGAAAAATCTTAAGAATTGTTAAAAAGAATCCGACTACAACGTCCAGAAGTATTAGGGATCAATTAGCAGATGTAAATGGTACCAATGTTAGTGCCCGGACTATTCGTAGAGCTCTCAGCCGTGCTGGTTATCAAGCGAGAGTACCTCGAAAGAAACCACTAATTAGCAAAGTTAATAAGAAGAAAAGATTATGATTTGCAAAAGAATTTAAAAGCAAGCCGCTCGACTTTTGAACTCGTATAATATTCTCTGATGAGAGTAAGTTTAATATCTACCACTCCGACGGAAGGTTGTTGGTGTGGAGAACTCAAAATAGTGAGCTTCATCCCAAAAACATTCAACATACAGTAAAACACGAAGGTGGCTGTGTAATGGTCTGGGGTTGCATGGCTGCCAACGGTGTAGGAGAACTTGTTTTCATTGACGAACCTATGGACAAACTAGGTTACTTGTCGATTTTGAAAGAAAATTTGAAAAAAAGTGCACAAAAATTGGGTCTTGATGGTCATTATTTGTTCCAGCAAGATAATGACCCAAAGCATACAGCTCATGATGTTCGTATGTGGCTCCTTTTCAACACTCCTGGTCAATTAAAAACACCACCGCAATCCCCAGACCTAAATCCCATCGAACATCTTTGGGATCATCTGGATAAAAAAATAAGGAACCATCACATTACTAATAAAAGTCAACTGAAGACGGTGTTATTAGAAGAATGGGACAACATTACTCCGGACGTTACCCGTAAGTTGGTACAGTCTATGCCCAATAGGTTAACAGAAGTTATAAAACAAAAAGGATACGCAACTAGATATTAAAAGCCTATGTTTTAATGGAATCATCAGAAAGAAAAGTATTACAATTGAACGTCCGATTACTTTTGTCCACTTGATGCAATGTGAATTTGAATTAGTTGTTAATTTTCTTGTGAAATTCTTTTTATTTCTGTTTTATTTTTTTGTGCAATTAATTGAGAATACAAGTAACTTTTATATAAGGGAAAAATTTTTATTTCATTTCAAAGCTTATGCTCGTAAAAGTATTTTATTGCTTGTTTCTTGTATTGTCCGATCACTTTTGGCCACCTCTGTATACATATATATATATATATGTATTATATATATATATATATATATATATATATATATGCATATATATATATATATATATATATATATATATATATGCATATATATATATATATATATATATATATATATATATATATATATGTATATATATATATATATATATATATATATATATATATATTTATTTATGTGTATATATATATACCTATATATATATATATATATATATATATATATATATATATATATATATATATATATATATATATATATATATATATATATATATATATATATATATATATATATATATATATATATATATATATATAATATATATATATATATATATATATTATATATATATATATATATGCATATACAGTCAACCGCGGTTATCACGCACCGGTTTATAACGAACCCTCGCATATAACGAACAAACTTAGTAGGTCCCATCTAATTTCCACTATTTTCCTTAGAAATAGCACTGGTTATAATGAGCTCGACTATAATGAACATTCGTTTATAGCGAACGTAATATTCGCACCATTTGGTCATAATTATCGGATATAAAGAACTTCTGGGTAATCATTATCGGATATAACGAACTTCTGGGTCATCATTATCGGATATAACTAACTTTGGTCAAACAATTAGGAGAACACCCACTTATCAATAATTCAGCGCTGGTTTATATGCTTGCGTAATTTGGGATTTCCCATTATGCATAGTTGGATTCCAGATTTTAGATGGCTATCGGTAATTTTCGCAAGCCTGAGTGAATCTGACAGCTCGCAGTTGATACTGCCGTTGTTTTAGTGTTACATCTTCGCGATCGCCTTTTTTTTGTACAGTGGGACCAAATACATATAACGTATGAGTGAAAAGCAGTAGTCTATGTGGTTTAGTGGTTAGAGCATGAACGCATAAGCCGAAGGTCCCAGGTTCAAATCTCGTTGGGAGCAACGTGATTTAGTTCAGAGGATTTTTCGGACAGACTACGAGTGTTCACTCAGTGGTGATACGTACTGATTTAATCAGATCATATCATAGCTGAGCAAGCACACGGGAGCATAGTACGGACCAAGCCAACTTCCGAAAAAATCAATACGGTTATGAAAATGAGATACTCTGACTATCTCTAAGCGAAGGCCCGAGAGGGGCTGTAGTGCTACAAAGAAGAAGAATGAGTGAAAAGCGAATGGTGTTTTCCCTTAAAGAAAGAGTTAACATAATCCGCGAAATAAGCAAGTCGACAATTGCGAAATGGAAAAAAAGGGCGGCGAGTTGCTTCTTGCCTTTGAAAGTGTAAGTAGTGGGGGGAAAAAATGCGTAAATCGTTGCATGATTATGTGGATAAATTAATCCTGAAATGGTTCACACAACAAAGATTGTGCAATATAACAATTAGTGGGGCAGTCTTAAGGGCAAAAGTAGAAGAATTTGGTCGAAAAATTAATGACGAATTTGTCTGCAGTGAATGCTGGATTGATAGGTGAAAGACACGCCATAATGTTTGTAGCAGCAAAATTGTTGGTTAATCCGGGTCCGTAGACACAAATGTTGTGAACAATTGAATAAGCACTGTTTGGCCTACAAATAAAGAAAAGTTTGGCGATGATGACATTTTTAACGCTGACGAAGCCGGTATTTTCTACAAGTTGACTCCCGATAAAACTTTGAAATTTAAAGGCGAACAGTGGCGAAGGAAAGGGTTACTGTTTTAGTGTGTGCTAACATGTCCGGCACGGAAAAACAAAAACTACTCGTTATAGGGAAGTCACAAAGGCCCCAGTGTTTCAAAAACATTAAAAGGTTGCCTATTGATTGTTGTGTTAATAATCGATCTTGGATGACATCCGCAATTTTCATCAATTATGTACGCGAATGGGACCAACAGTTAACGCAGAGAAAACGAAAAATAGCACTATTAGTTGACAACTGTCCTGCGCATCCAAAAACTGGGCAGCTGAATTCCGTAAAGCTGGTGTTTATGCCACCGAACACCAGTTCAAAATTACAACCCATGGATCAGGGTGTCATCCGTTCGTTGAAATGTCATTATAGAAGCGAACTTTTGTTGAACATTGTTCAAAGCATTCATGCTGGTACATGCCTTAATGTCACATTACTTGATGCGGTCAATATTTTCAAAAATCTTGGCACAAAGTATGTACTGAAACAATAAAAAAGTTGGGTAGACAGACCTACGCTCATGTGAGAAGGGTTTTGTACCCAACAACCTCCGAAATACGGTCCCAGCAACAAATAAAGTCAAGAAACATGTCAAAGAGATATGCGCGTTTAAAGGAAAATCCATTGTTTCTTCATTTTCAACGGTCGCCATTTTGTTCCAAACTAACAAAAATCACTCAAATCATGAATTCCAATAAAATTTATTGTTATAAATCTTATCTGGAAATTTTAAGAAGATCAAATCAAAATTGCAGTATGTGAACCGATGGGAAGTCCATAAAATACCAAAACCGTGTGTTATTGTTGTTGTAATTGTAGAAATTTCAAATGGCTATAACTTCCCCGAATATGATTGGATTTTCATCAAACTTGCAGAGTATTAGGCCCTTATGTGTAACTACTTAAATTACAAAATTTGTTGAGGTTAAGGGTACCTATACGATGTTATTGGGGAAAATGTGAAATTCGAAGATCATACTATTATTAACAAAATTGAGCGAATTTCGACTTCTAAGGTATTTGTTGTTGTTATACTCACAAACATCTACCTCTATGATTTTTTAAAGATTTTTTCGGATCACAGGTGTCCAATCGCGAGAGGAGGGACACAAACTTTTCATGTATTTCCCCTTCGTGCGCGCCCCCTAAAGCAAAAAATGTCAGTTTAAGACTTGTTTTGAAAAGTTCTCATTAAGACCTTTCATATGAAACCCATATAGACTACCTTTGATGAATTATTTTTTTATTTTTGGGGGGCCACTCCCCTATTTGGGGAGACCCCCTTATGTACCTCATAAATTTTTTTTGTAATTGAACTTTCAAGAGAGCACCACTTTATACCTACAAGTAAAATTTGGTGTTTCTAGCTGAAGTGTTTTACGTGAAAAACTGCTGTGACACACGGACGGACGGACGGACGGACGGACGGACCGACAAGTCGAGATTTTAGTAGGGCTTTGTAAAATTATTTTACAAAACTCTAAAAATGCATATAAACATGCAGGACTATTGGCAATCTACAGTGACGATGAATTTGATGAGGAGGATTTGTTACCACTTACTGAATGGCTATTAAGAAGCATTCCAAGCAGCAATACATATGAACAATCTCAAGATCTCCATGTCCCATTAGATTACCTCACTGCAGATGACAGCCTTTTAACCTCGACATTTTTAACGGATGAGGAGTTAGTTGCTGATATTCAAGCCATGGAGAATAATGGAAGCTCTGATAGTGAAACTGAGGACGAGTTAACTGAGGGTCCAGTTGCAACTACTACATTAATAGTGCAAAAACTAACAGAAGTTCGTCGATTTTTCCTGTTTCATGGTGTACCACAAAATATTTTAAATAAATTGCTAGAAATAGAAGCTTATAAAGACACGCTGCAAATTCAAGAGCTTCAAACAAAAATAACAGACTATTTTAAGTAACGAATTTACGTATTCATGGACGTTTGATATTATATTTCGGATAAATTGAAAATTGAGTTTGCGTTTTGGTATTATCTTGAAGTACATACATACATATTTATTTTGTTCATTAACGAAAATATTATTATTTTAATAATATTTTTTTGATATAACGAATTTCGGTAATAACAAACCAATTCTCACGGTCCCTAGAGGTTCGTTATAACCGAGGTTGACTGTATATATATATATATACATATATATACACACACATATACCTATATATATATATATATATATATATATATATATATATATATATGTATATATATATACTATATATACATACAAATATATATAAAATGTATATATAATACATATATATATATATATATATATATATATATATATATATATATATATAAATGTATATATAATACATATATATATATATATATATATATATATATATATATATATATATATGTATATATATATATACTATATATATATATATATATATATATATATATATATATATATAAATGTATATATAATACATATATGTGTATATGTAATACATATATAGGTGTATACACACACACACACACACACACACACACACACACGTATATATATATATATATATATATATATATATATATATATATATATATATATATATATATTTACATATATGTATATAATGTACTCGTATATATAATGCATATATATGTGTATATACAATATAATATATATATATATATATATATATATATATATATATATATATATATATATATACATATATATATATATATATATATATATATAAATATGTATATATAAATATATATATATATATATATATATATATATATATATATATATATATATATATATATATAAATATGTATATATAAATATATATATATATATATATATATATATATATATATATATATATATATATGTGTATATGTATATATATATATATATATATATATATATATATATATATATATATATATATATATATATATATATATATATACATATATATGTATATATATAACGTAAATAATCAATTTTACTATACCTACCCTATTCATTGCTGGTGGATTAAGTTTTGACTGCTGCTGTAATGTGATTTGAGGAATACGTGGGGGTCCTTCGGGATTTTGGTCTTGATAAAATTGATCTTGTTTATTATTTCCTTCAACTATAGAACTATAAATTCCATTGGCTGGGTCAATATCGGTAATGGAACCAATTTTTCGAGGATTACTTGTATTAGCTGTAATAAAATGATCTAATTCAGGATTAGGTAAACTCAGTAACAAATTAAAAAAATG
This sequence comes from Odontomyia ornata, assembly GCA_963969285.1. Lineage (NCBI taxonomy): Eukaryota > Metazoa > Arthropoda > Insecta > Diptera > Stratiomyidae > Odontomyia > Odontomyia ornata. The sequence continues at coordinate 114,373,437 of OZ017741.1, forward strand.
TCTGTTTGTTTTTGTAAGACAATTAACTAAGGTTGATCATGTATATAATAAATAGCATATGCATGAACAATGAAGATGAACATTGTACTTCAAGTTACGAATTACGAAAAACTTACCCGCTCCGAGATCTGAACTGTAGATTAAAGTTGCACTTTGCCGTGGTGTGCTAGGAATATTTCTTGGACCGTCCGTCAAAGGGTCATAATCTGCAATCTTCCCAATACTGCTGATACCAGCAGTCGTTCCAAAACCACTTAAAATACTACCACTACTAACCCCACCGTTCATTTGTGGAGTAGTTAGTGCATTATAATCGCTTTCATATATATTGCTTTGCTGTACTTTATTAAATGTATTATTAGAATCGCTACAGTGGTTAATGTGAATGTGTTTTTGAGAACTAATTTTTGGGCGATGATAATTTTCATACTGATCATAATACTTTAAGCTCGTATCTGCGTTTCGACCACCTGAAGGGAGGTGTGCGTTTTGTACTATTGAAGTACGCATTTGCATGTAACTGTTAACGAGAGGATTCGGTTGCTGGTAAATCGTATCTTGAAAAAGCTGTGATGTTGGAGTTGGGACATTTGATTGTTGTACAGTAGGTCGACGTGTTTGGTATGATTGCATTTGTGGTTGTTGCTCATTTCGCTGTTGGATATTTATCTGATGGTAATCCAGACCTGAAGAACTCTTTGCGTTATTTTCAAAAGAAGTTTGTGGCTGGATGTGGTCGTGCTGCTGATGTTGGAAATTAAGAGGCAATGTTGGTGCTGATAGTGATTCCTGATAATGCGTGTTCGTTTCATGAAAATTATTAGTATTTGATGTGGCGCATATGTGTTGATGTTGGGTAGGCTGATATTGCAATAGTGGATCAGCAGCAAATGCCTCTGAGAAAAACTCAAAATCAGGGTCTAAATGAATAATATTAAATGAATCAAGCAAGCTGAATTGGTGGAAATACAATGATGAAAAGATATAAAACAGCACATATCGACAGTATTTATATGCGGCATTCATTGGGCTATTTTTTAAGATTATAACGATAAATCGACAAGTATGAATTAATCCGAGTATAAATTAATGGAAAGTATCCCTTTCTTTTTGAAGTATAAATATCGAATTTTCAATTGAAAATCATGAAGATATTGATAGCGGTAGTTTCTATTTTAATTGAATAAATATAGCATAATGTTTAACCTTTTCAAAAATTATGCCCATAAAATTATTATTACACATATTAGCTTGTTAAACGAAATGATGTAAGCTTTAACTCTGTATGATAAGGAAAAAGCTGTTACTTATATTTTGCTGGATGTTATCATAAATTTGGCCGGGAGGTAAAAAAAAGTGCAATAACCACAAGATAGATTGTTTTTATAGTAAAAATTGAAAACATGTTACTTTAAATTACTGGAAAGACAACATAAGGCCGCAAGCGATTTGTTATTAATTTTCAAATATAGATTTAAATGTTTCCTTTTTCGACTATATTTTTATTTTAATGTCTGTAGATGCGCATTACATCCGAAACATACGATCATTCTCAGTACACTACTTCCTGCCTATTCTAGACTACCTACGAGTATATATACAACGTGGTTCTATAGATTTTATTGCTAACATTCAATAGCTAATTACATTCTTTAGACAGTAAGATTTTTTGACATACTAACTTAATTACTCGTGGTGTATTGGTTCGAGCACTCAACCCGTAAGCTGAAGATCTCTGGTTCGACACTCGTTGGCGGCAACAAGATTTAGTTCGGGTGATTCTACAGACAGACTATAAGCCCGTTCAGTATGAAATCGTATCGTAGCCGGGTGGACGGACACGCGGCCAAAGCGTGATAGTGACCATATCACCTTGTGCAGTGTCGGCACATTCGATTATGATACTCTAAGCGGAGGCTCAAGGGGTGGGGGGCGGCGTTGTAGTGCTCCAACAACAACAACAACTTAATCACTCATTCGTAATTTAGGCTTATTACCTAGTTTGGTCTATTAGTTTAGAGTTATTATTACCTAAATCCATGTTTATCTTCATATTTGCCGGTACCTTCCTTATTTGAATACATTCGCTGCAGTCCAATTTTTGACATTTTTTTATTTCTTTGATTACTTGGACGTCGTTGATCGTTATTTCGTGACCATTTCTGACTATACGCTCTGCTAATGATGACTTATAGTTGGTTCTATTTGAATTCTTTGCCACCCCAGCGTCTTTGAAGTGTTCATCGCATCTAACTACCATTAAACCGTTCGTTTCACGAATGTACATCTTCCCACATTTTGGGCAGGTCACCTTATACACTCTGCATTTTTCTTCTTTAGTTTTTAGAGCATTGTAAAGAAATGTTATAATACCCTACTAAAATCGCGACCTGTCTGTCCGTCCGTCCGTGCATCTCAGCAATGTTTCTCGCAAACCACACACGCTAGAGTGATGAAATTTTCTACGTAGGTCAAAAGTGGTGCTCTCTCACCAGTTGCAATACAAAAATTTGTAAATAGTACCAGTGTGGTTTCGGCAGGATTAAGGCTCAAACCAATTTGTTGGCACCAGTTACTGACAATACTAAGTGCTCCCTGCATGATGTCACACAGTGTTCCTTCGTATTTTCCTCGGACTAAAATAGCGATATCATCCGCGTATGCCTGACATATTATGCCATTTTCAGATAATCTTTTCAGAATATCATCGGTCACGAGAGTCCACAGTAGAGGTGATGTATTAAGTACGATATGAGTAGATTCTGTCTTTTCTAGATAAGGACTGGATATATCCCATCTTCGCCAGGTGATTTAAAGGGTTGGAAAGAGTTTAGTGGCCATCTTATACGCTTTTCCATACAGATGGTGATAGCCTCCTTCCATGTGCGATTTGGCCTCACAAGTGAATCCATTTGTCAATCCCTTCATTTATAATTTCACTCCCTGGGAAGTGGGGCTTCATTAGAAGAAGTGGTCTCTTTTCTTCAAATTTCCGTGTAGCTGCCTTCAGCTTTCCCTAGGTTGCTTCTGTTTTGGTAGAGTTTTACGGGGCCTCGCTACGCCAGGGTGTTTTGTCAAATTTTTAACAAAAGGCTCTAAGGCTGTGGCGTTTTGCTTTACGGGTTTCTTTGCCATAGTTTGTTGGAGCTCTATGGTATGCTCCCAGTTGTTGTTACGTTTAGCTGCATTGTACAGTTTCCGTGCTTCCAATCTGAGTTGTGCTAGCCTTTCATTCCACCAGTTGGGTTCTCTACCCTTCTTTATAGTGCGAACAGGGCAGCTTTTCGTAGGCATTAATTATTGCCTCGTTGAGTTCTCCTTCTGCATGTTCCAGCTCCAAACGATGTTTTGGAGTTCTCTTCATTGAAACGTGTTGGAGGCTATCTTCCAAAATGGCTTGGTTCAAGGCTCAATTTTAACCTCTAGGGCTCCTCAGTGAAATTTCTTCGTTTGTCAGCCTTTCCACATCGTTCCTCAGAGTTCTGTGGTAGACATTGAAGGCTCTGCCAACACCCTGCATCTCCTTACCATTGAGGCAATACTTATACTACTAGAATTAATATCCAGTATTTCCTCTCTTGCTCTTGTGATGAAAGTGGGTGTATTCCCCACGTTGAGAATGATCATATTCGATTTCAATATGAATTCACACAGATCCCTACTTCTTTCGTTGGTGTCGGTGCTACCTCACAATTGACTGTGTGCATTGGCGTCACATGCAACAAGAATAGGTAGATTCCTACTGTCACAATGCTCCACGAGCCTTTGGACCTCCACTGGAGGAGTTTGATTTATTTATGTCTCCAGGGAAGTATATTGATGCAACAACTTTGTCGCGAATATTGCCCGCTATCAAAATAGGGGTTCTTATAGGAACTCAATCTCGCGTCATAAAATCTGAAAGAAACATGTATTTTGAGTTTTTCCTGATCATGATGCCTGCCCTGGAAGGATCCTGTCCCATACTTGAAATCAGTGGGGAGTCCCAAGTGTTCAAACCTCGGATTTGACCTCCGTAGGTCCAGGGTTCTTGGATCAGTGTTAGCCCTAATTATTCTTTTGTGAATGCTCTAGCCAAGACCGCGTAAGCGGCTCTGTCGTGACGAAGATTCAGCTTGGCAATTCGGATAACTTTCCCGCTCATTGTTGGAGATTTGAGCACTCGGGTTCCAGCCCTGATACTTCTCTCGCTAACTGATCAGTGCTACTGTGTTTCTCATTGGCAGAGCTTAACTCCATGACAGAAAGGTCCAGCTCAGCAGGCTGCATAGTTTCCTTTTCCGGTTCCAGCTTGCCAGGCAATGTAGCCTGATTTACCTTCTTTGGGTCCGGCTCCATAGGCAGTGCGACCCGAACCGCCTCCTTCGTGTACAGCCCCTGAAGCAGAGTGGCCTAATTTGCCTTCCCTGAATTCGGTTCCTCAGTCGATGTGGCCTGAGTTGCCTTCAATTCCTGTCCAGAGAACTTAGCCGTCCCATGAGGTTCTTTTGTCCTAGATACTTTTTTTTTGGTAGGGAGGTGAATGCTATTTATGCACAGAGTGTGGGACTCCCATGCGTGACTGGACTACCCACTAAACATCTCCCCTGTCAACCTGAGAACCCAGCCTGGAACCGTTTGACACATTACTTCGGGCCAGGTCTCGTTTTGTTACGCCGTGGAGCGCCTTAAAGCTGGGGGAGTCCCTTTCCTAGCGGGAGGGGAGAGGGGAAGAGGAATTGCCAGAAGAGCGATCCCCCAGCCCCAGCGCCCCCGGCTGCTGTGAGTCCCTTTTATATTTTAGGACTGCCCGAGCATAATGTGCCACCTGGTTCCATTTGTCAACCGATTCGAGCATCACCGCAACTATATTATCCGGGGTGAGCTCCCCCGTCTCCCTGTAGAGTTCCCTTCGCAGCCTGACCCATTTTGTACACGCAAAAAATGTGTGACAGGCATTGTCCTCCTCTCCTGGGCAAAACCGACAATCGGGGGACCGTGACTTACCGATCTTGTGCAGTAAGACTGAAAACACCCGTGCCCGCTCAAATGCTGGGTCAGATAGAAGTCAGTCTCACCATGCCTTCGATTTAGCCACGGTCTCACATCCGGGATGAGGCGCGCAGTCCACCTTCCCTTCGTGCAATTCACCCAAGACTGCTGCCAATCGTTGAGTGAGCGCTGTTTCTCTTCGCAGACAACTAACTCCCTCGCATCCTCGTTTCGGCGCAGGTAAATAGCGCGGCGCTCTCTAGCAAGGAGGGCGATAGGTATCACGCCTGCAATCACTGCCACCGCCGAGTCGAAGACTGTTGGATACGAAGATGCAATTCTCAGTGCTCCTCTTCTCTGCACCCGTGCCAAACGTTTCCGGTATACCTCCTTGCTGAGAGCGTCGCCCCATACCTCTGCTCCGTACAGTAGCACTGAACCTACAGCACTCATCAAGAGGCGTCTTCTTGATGGACTGGGCCCCCCTACGTTGGCCATAAGTCGACTCAGAGCCGATATTCCCGAAGCAGCCTTCTCAGCCGTTGCCCTGATTTGCTCAGAGAAACTCATCTTCGAGTCGATCAGTAGCCCCAGGTACTTCACCGCTGGCTTCGATTCGATCTGTATATCTCCAATACTGATCATCCTTACTCTAGGGATTCTCTTTTTTGTCAAGATGACCACTTCGGTTTTCTCCAGTACTAAACTCAGCCGCGAGCAGTCATCCAGTCCCTCACTCGGCGCATTAGCATACCTAGCCTAAGTTGTGCTTGTTCAACGGTGCGTCCAGCGACCAGAGCCGCAACATCATCCGCATAGCCAACCAAGCGCGACTCATCTGGCATCTCAAGTCTCAGTAGCCCGTCGTAAGACACGTTCCACAGGTCCGGACCAAGGATAGATCCCTGGGCTGTCCTGGATCCTTGGGTTGGATCCTGTGGTGGTTTTTTTTTTGTGGTTGGGAGGTGAGTGCCATTTAGGCACAGAGTGTGGGACTCCCATGCTCGCAATATGGCGAGAGGACTACCCACTAAATACCACTCCTGTCAACCCCAGAATGCAGCCTGAGACCGTTTGACACATTATTTTGGGCCAGGTCTCGTTTTGTTACGCCGTGAGGTGCTTCCAAGCTGGGGGATCGCTCTTCTAGCAGGAGGAGAGAGGGGGAGAGGAAGTGCCAGACAAGCGATCCCCCAACCCCAGAGCCCCGGATGCAGTGAGTCCCTTTTATCTTTTAGGACTGCCCGAACATAATGTGCCACCTGGTTCCATTTGTCAACCGATTCGAGCACCATCGCGACTATATTATCCGAGGTGAGCTCTCCCATTCTCCTGTAGAGGTCCCTTCGCAACCTGTCCCATTTCATGCACGAAAAAAATGCGTGGCAGGTATTCTCTTCCTCTACTGGGCATAACCGACAATCGGGGGACCGTGAGTTACCAATCTTGTGCAGGTAAGACTGAAAACACTCATGCCACTGTGGTGGCATTGTGAAGTGATGCGGGATCTTTATCCTGGGTTTCGTTACTATAAATTTAAAAATTAGTAATTAGGAAAAGGGTTTGACTAATTCCTACCTAACAAGCGGAAAATCTCCGCAGATAGTGTGGCGAGGAACTAAAGCCCACGACGCCATGATCACTACAGTCAGAGCGAATATTGAACTTCGCGACTATGAATTCTTCAAAAGAAACTCAAAATGTTAGCACTTGAATGTCTAGATCAGATTTGATTTTATTTCACTTTCGCTTCAACTATTTATACACAAATTTCTTATACTTAATGATCTACAAAAATATCCAAACAATTTGCGACCTAATAAATACTTAAAAATATCAATTACTAAATATAAACATTTTCACACACTCGGAAAATCCATTGGTGCCATATGTTTGTTTATGACCCAATAAACATTCATCGTGCGACTTCCCCGACCTACGATACTCATATTACATCACATTACACTCGAGTCATCGTACATTTCTTTATGCAAATGCACTGTCCATTCGCACGCGACTTTTCCTCATGCACATAAATTATCTGAAACATGACTCCACACATGAAGAGTTAAGTGTGCCAGATAATTTATTGCTTTGCATAGATAGCGTACTACACGTGCGTATGTACATATTCAAGAATGTACGATACGTTATTGTTCTTTATGAATGAATGCAAATGAAAAGCAATGGAATGGAAATGTTTTTGCTTTGAATTACGTAAGTATGTTTCAGGTAAATTTATTGAGAATTGTAGAATTTAGGTAAGTATGTAATATGGTTTTTGTATAGGTATTACACCTCCAACCTTTTTTTGATTAAACTTAGGTATGAATTTATGCATATATAAGTTGAATCACATAAAATTTATTATTAATTGTTATTGATTTAAATTCTTTTTTTTTTATATATATATCTATATCCATAAATTTTTTTTAACTTAGAACATATTTATTTTCATTTATATATATAGCTTAACGTTATTTTTGTGTACATATTTTGATTTTCCATCTAATTCTATAAGAATATTACTATCTTTTATGTCTAGGACTTCGTAAGAACCTTTATATGGTTTTTGATGTTTCTTACGGTTCTCATGCTTTAATAGAATTAAATCTCCAATATTTAAGTTTATAGGATTTGTATACTTTTGACTACTCACGCGCTTAGTTTTTACTTTTTCTATGATATTTCGTGCCTTCAGTAGCGATGTTCCCAACCTCATTCTCAGCTCATTCGCGTATTGATCTAAGTCATAGATTCTGTCATTATCTTCGATAATCTCGTTGGGAAGACATGGAAGTTTTCCAAATATAAGCTCATAAGGAATATATTCCGTGTCGACATGGGGTGTTGTATTGTATGCGAATGCGTAGTATGGTACCCATTTGTCCCATTCGTAATCATCGGCAAACGAGTGCATATATTCGTTAAGTACTCGATGATTGCGTTCGACTGTTCCTAGGGTTTGGTGATGGTAAGGTGTTGAGAAGATCTGTTCAATGTGTAGTAATTTACATATTTCAGACATGAGTTTATTTGAAAATTCAGTTCCCAAATCAGTTTTTAGCCTACTAAAGTGTCCAAATTTTAAGATAAATTGATTAACCATACCTACTGCTATAGTATGTGCATCTTTATTTTCTATGGGGAATGCTACTACAAATTTAGTTAATTCACATTGTAGCGTCAATATATATCTGTAACCATTAGATATTCGAAGTGGACCCACTGTGTCTACTTCTATCGTTTGAAAACTTGCAGATGGCGTATCTGTTTTTAGCATTTTTTCAGTTGTGTGTCTGACCTGCTTGCTCATGCGACAAGTCTTACAACCATTTACGTGCTCTTTGACCATGTTATTCATGTTTTTCCAACAAAATTTTTGCTTCAATTTGAGTAACGTTTAGCGTACTCCGAAATGTCCTCCATGAGGTGTATCGTGATACTCCTCAATCAATTTCTTTTGTGTTTTCACATCAGTTATTATTTTGGGCGGCTTGTAAATTAATATTTTCAACTTCGTACGCGTACTTCCTTGTTGCAACGTATTAAAAATCCTTTTGAATTTGTTTTTATCCATGAATTTAAATATTTCATCATTTTCAGATAAAGAGAGTTCACTGATATTTTCTTGTCTGGTGAATTCCAACAGCTTTTCTAATATTGAAAAGAATCCCAAATTAGACTTATCGCTATTGCTCTCTTCTGAATATATATTAGCACTCTTCGTTATGAGCTTAGCATTGGTAGAAACGTGTTTCTTACCAGATTTATCGCTATAACGTGCTTCTATATAGTTTTTAGTACGTACTATTTTATTTTCATTATTTGTATCGTGCAACATTATGAATTTTAGTTTTGGTATACCGGTAATGTCAGACAGACTTGTACAATCCCAACAATAGAGTTGATCAGATTCTATTTTGGTGTGGGTGCAACCGTTGTTGACTTTCTTCTCATTCTTTGTACTCTTCGCCATGCCCCTTGTTACAACTAGTAACTTTCGTTTAACAGTCTCATCAGTGTTTGGAGGTATCATTGATTTTAATATGTCCGAATCCAATTCGATTCTAGACAAGGCGTCTGCATTGGTATTCACGCTGCCTTTCTTGTAGACTATCGTGAAATCATAGTCGGATAAATCTACACGTATCCTCGTTAATTTCGAAGATGGATTTTTGTGACTGAACAGTGATACAAGTGGTCTGTGGTCAGTTACCACTATAAATCTTCTACCGTAAAGGTAAGGTCTGAAGAAGTTTATCGCCCAATGTATTGCTAGCAACTCTTTTTCAATAGTTGGTTTGTTGACATCGTGTTTTGCTAACGACTTGCTAGCGTAAGATATCGGTAAGTCAGAATCAATTTCACCTTGTGACAGAACTGCTCCCAATGCATAATTGGATGCGTCTGTAGTGAGAATAAATGGTTATTCGAAATTTGGGTATTGCAAAATAGGTGGTTCAATGAGTTTTGCTTTTAAGGTCTCATAAGCTTTTTGACAATCCTCAGTCCAATTGAAGGTGACATTTTTCTTTAGCAGAGAATTAAGACATTTGGCCGTTTGCGCAAAATTCGGGATGAATCGCCTGTAGTAATTGCAGAAAGCTACAAATCTTCGTACTTCATCCGCGTTCCGTGGTATCGGGTAGTTTTTGATGACTTCGTACTTTGATGGGTCGGTTTTGATACCTTTATCCGTGACTAAATGCCCTAAGTACATTACTTCCGATCTCATAAATTGACATTTCGCAGGATTTAACTTCAAATTGTATTTACGCAGTCTGCTTAATACTTTGCTAAGATTGTCGTTGTGATGCTTGATACTGCATCCAAATACTATAATGTCATCAACATATAGGAAAGCTTCATGACTCAACCCACTTAGTGCAACAGTTAGCATTCGTTGAAAACTGTTAGAGGAAATTTTCAAACCAAACGGTAATCTTTTGAATTGATAATGACCATCGTTTGTTGAGAATGCTGTTAGTGGCCTAGACTCTTTCTCAAGTTCAATTTGATGAAAAGAGCTAGTCATATCCAAAGTAGGGAAATACTTCGCCCTTCCAAGTTTGTCCAAAACGTCCTCTAGTCTTGTCAATGGAAATTTGTCGTTAACGATTTTATCGTTAAGTCTGCGGAAATCTACCACCAATCGCCATTTCTGCTCCCCATCACCCAACTTTTTTGGCACCACCAATAGCGGTGAATTATAAGGGCTAATAGACGGCTCTATGATGTCATTCGATTCAAAGTCTTTATCCTGTTGCAGAATTTCCTCGTTTTGGGCTTGAGGCAACCTATAATTTTTTATGTATACCGGGTTTTTGTCGGTTGTTTGCAGACGTTGTCTGTAAAAGTTGTTTGTAGTCAATTTCTCTCCCTCTAGATAGAATACATCTTGAAATTCTCGAATGATGTTCAATAGATTCTTCATGGATGGTTTATCCAAATTATCCTTGTTAATTGTTTCTAGCAATTTTTCGAAACGCTTACTCTCCGACATCTGACTTTCCTGATGTCTTTCGTCACTCTTATGTATTGCAAGGATACTGTAATTGCTCAAGGGTTCAACTTGTGCTCTGAATTCCTTGATGATAACATCGTTGTCTGTTGTGTTCAGAATTTTCACATGTTGGACTCCCTTCGCGGGTACAATAGTATGCCCTACGAAAATACCTTTTTGAATTTCCGACTGGAATAAAATGCAGTCTTCATTTAGCTCTAAATTTACCGGAACTATCGCTTCGGTTCTTGCAGATATGTTTATTCGGTAACTACTGGGTCTTCTTGCGCTCATAGGTAATATAACTTCATCATCCTTTATATTAAATAAAATAGTGTATGTCTCGTAGTCAATTTTGCACATGTATTTGACTACCACATCTCTTCCCAAGATGCCATCTGTGGTTATCGGAAATTTCTCGGTTACGATATGAAACGAATGTTTTAAATTATATTCCCCAATCTGTAAACCTAAGTCTAAAGTCCCTAATGAACTAGTAACCTCTTCAGTTATTCCTGAGAGCTTGATTTTTTCATTAGATCTAATCTCATATTCTACATTTTTATGAACGTCATTTTTACAGATAGACACGTCTGCACCTGTGTCTACAAGAAAATTAAGGTTTCTACCTGCATTATGGCAATAAATTGTAACGAAATTTGCGCAGGTATTAGTGATTCTATAGATCTTGTGGTCTACACCGGGAGGTTGTCCTGTACATCCTCGACCTCGCCGGCTACTTGGCAGTTTCCCTGACCCGTAACAACATTTACGTATCTTCTATTGTTCCGGTTCTGATCGTTTCTATAGTTGCTACGTCGATTACCAGAATCATTATTTCTTCTGTAACTTCCGTTGCTAGAACCTCGTTCATTATTATAATTCCTACCCTGCTGATTATTACTATTGTTTCCTTGACTATAGTTGTTCCTATCTTCTCTATTGTTCTGATCGTTGTCGTTATTCCTATAGTTATCTCTCCTATTACGACGTTTGTTGCCATTCTTTCTTTGGTTATTAGAGTTAAAATGCATCACATTTGTGACTGATGGTGGTTCAGTATTCTCCAATTCCAAGGCCAATGATACAGCTTCTCCAAAGTTCTTTGGTCTAGATGAAAAAACAGTACTTCTCAATTGATCATTCAGACCGTTTTTAAATATAGTGAGTGCGTAACTGTCATTCATGTTAGCTATAACCTTCTTTTCAGCTGCTGTTGCTGAAATGCCTAGTTCCTGAATTTGTAGTTGATTCAATTCACAAATTAAGGAAGTGACTTTATCTTTATAAGCAGTGACGGTTGACTTCTTTTGTACCGTGCTGCTAAGCTGGGTAAATAATTGAGGTATAGTCTTGTTACTTTTAAATTTACGCAACAGGACATCTTTCAGGTTCTCAAATGAGACTATATTACTGTCAGTAATAGAAAGTTTAACAGATGCACTTAATTTAACATTCTTTACAAAATCTATCAATAACTCTTTGCCAGTTGGTGTTAGAGATGCGTTTAGAAGCTCTACAATCTTAAGGAATGATTATAATTCTTTATATTTACCCTCAAAAACAGGAATAACCTTTAATGCAGTTTCTAATGAAAATTCTGCCATTCTGAAATTTTCTTTTAGGACCGGGGGGCTATTTTCTAAATCTACCACAATGCTTTCAGTATCAGAAACTTTGATATCCTGACCAGTATATCCTTGCTGGGTCAATTGAAGCCAAAGTTCTCTCTCTAGCGTTGCGGCTTCCGCCCTAAATTTTAACTTTAAATCTAAGAGATTGGAATCACTTTCTGAAATACTGGATGAGAAAGAGGTAAATAATTCTCTTTGTTTTTTTAAAACATCTAATTTTTCGGTAAGAGTCTCAACAGTATACAAATTCTTCCCGTTTTTCTTTAGATTCCTAAGGGTCCTTTCATTGTCATCAACAATATCTTTAATCCTGTCCATAAGTTTAATTAGAAAGATAATTTCAACATAAAGTGCAGGAATTTATTTTAAAAGGATATACTTAAAATATTATTAAAAAAATACATTTACAGTCCTATTGAATCTCTTAACTACGTATTTTTTATTGTACTTATCATACAGGTAAAATAAAACTATGGCTACTATAAAAATCGTTGAAGTGGTAATAGATTACCGGTACTCCTCAACAATTCCAACATTGTTGTTTGTGGAACATTTGTTACCCATTTTAACGATGCTTCCAATAATCTGGTCGCAGATTGTCTAATTGCTTCTGTAAAAGCTTCTTCGATTCACCATGCGTTAACCTGATCACACGGTGTAATTCTGCACGGGCTTTCTTTAGCTTCGTCTTCACTCCTCCCCTTGCACGCCTTTTCCTAGGTATCGCTGTCAAGTCCTTTTCATTCGGTCGCTTCACAAATTCGCTGATGTGTCGCGGCTTTGGACCAATATGCTTTAAATCCTCGATTTTTGTGGGAATATATCTAGGCACCACGTTGTTTGTTGACGCCTTTGGCACGTATTCCAACTCTTTCTCTGCCAGGTTGCAGCATCTATCAAAAATAGTATCAGTATTATCCTCGGGGTGCAGTTCTAAAAAATCAACGTCAAGTTCTTCTTCTATTAATGGATTCGTTGATTGATTTTTCGGTCCCTCGGCGTTGTTCACAGGATCGCCATGAAGTGATGCGGGATCTTTATCCTGGGTTTCGTTACTATAAATTTAAAAATTAGTAATTAGGAAAAGGGTTTGACTAATTCCTACCTAACAAGCGGAAAATCTCCGCAGATAGTGTGGCGAGGAACTAAAGCCCACGGCGCCATGATTACTACAGTCAGAGCGAATATTGAACTTCGCGACTATGAATTCTTCAAAAGAAACTCAAAATGTTAGCACTTGAATGTCTAGATCAGATTTGATTTTATTTCACTTTCGCTTCAACTATTTATACACAAATTTCTTATACTTAATGATCTACAAAAATATCCAAACAATTTGCGACCTAATAAATACTTAAAAATATCAATTACTAAATATAAACATTTTCACACACTCGGAAAATCCATTGGTGCCATATGTTTGTTTATGACCCAATAAACATTCATCGTGCGACTTCCCCGACCTACGATACTCATATTACATCACATTACACTCGAGTCATCGTACATTTCTTTATGCAAATGCACTGTCCATTCGCACGCGACTTTTCCTCATGCACATAAATTATCTGAAACATGACTCCACACATGAAGAGTTAAGTGTGCCAGATAATTTATTGCTTTGCATAGATAGCGTACTACACGTGCGTATGTACATATTCAAGAATGTACGATACGTTATTGTTCTTTATGAATGAATGCAAATGAAAAGCAATGGAATGGAAATGTTTTTGCTTTGAATTACGTAAGTATGTTTCAGGTAAATTTATTGAGAATTGTAGAATTTAGGTAAGTATGTAATATGGTTTTTGCATAGGTATTACAATTGGAACTGCAGAGGATTTCTCTGCTTTTCCCAGTCCTTGCCCACGGACCTTGCCAAACCCAAAACGCAGCCTCTTCTGACGATGAAGTCTGCTGACTTTTCATCAATACCTGCACACAGAATTTGGCCAGTTTCTACTGACCTTACACTTATGACCTTCCATCCTTTCGTGCAGAGGCTTTTGTTTGCGGCTGCCAGCATGTTGTGTAACACGTCTTGAGACTCCTGTCTAGTTTGTAGAAGATATATATTTATTGCCTGTGGTCTAAGGATATCGTTTCCCTTTTTGACACACAGACCTATGCCCTCTCACATACTCAATTTTGAAACATCCTCCTCCAGGTCACTGAGCTGTCATTTCCACAGTCCACGAGCAGCATCCCTGATTTGAAGTGTATATCTTTGAAGTGGAGGTCGTTCCCAAATTGCGTCTCACACCTTAAAGCCCTCGAAAACTGACTGAGTTCCTCAGTTGTAAGAGTCCTTTCTTTGGCTTTGTGTTGGGTTTGTATTTTGCTTTTCTTTGGCAATCTATCTTTTTTATTGGGAAAACCCTTTATTCTTCGACGCGGCTACGCTTGTCTCACCAATGACCGGAGGTGTTCTTTGTAGTGGAGGAGGAGATGGTACCTCTTTTTTGCTTGATACGGAGATGCCTGCTTTCGCCTTTTGACCACTTTTGCAAGGCTATTCCTGATAATGTCGGCCGTTGTCCTCTTTGTAGAGGCGTTCTTCTCTTTGGGAGATGCCCTTCTGAATAAAGGATGCAAATCTTCGTCTAGTAAGTTGGTTTCGACGCTATCTGCACATTGAGTTGCGGTTACATCCCGCTTAAATTTGTTTTTATTCTTTTTACCGATAAGATATGTTTAGTTTCAGGTTTGTAAGTCCTTCACCGTCAGAGATTGTTTGACAGGGGTAAGGCACAGTTACTCTCTGAGGAGCCTGATATCAGAGAGGCTCCGATTATGGCAGCCAGTATTACCTCCCGGCTACCAACTATGCCACTCGGCACGGGTCGCATAACTCCTTGGCATGCGGGGGCCCCATATAGATCGCACCTGTATTCAATTTGGTTCTCTGTTATCCATGATTTCAGGAATACACCTCTTGGATTATTGTTGGCGTTCAGCCAATATGTATGTCGAGCATTCAAGTCACCGGCAAGTATATAATAACTATGCAACCTGTTCAATTCGAGTATTTCAAACAAGGAATTGAGCTCTTCCTTAAACCTGAGAACGTTTCAACCGTTGCATAGGGAGAGATAACGAAGAGATTATCTCCACCTGGCAGTGGAATTTTGATAACGGGCACTTCCAGAAACTCAAGATTTTTTATTTCATTAATTAATCTTCTAACCAATATCCCGATGCCATTTCCCCCATCACCGTTTACCCTATCGTTTCTTATGAATTCAAAATCCTTGAATGTCATAGAGTCCCATGAATTCAGTTGGATTTCAGTGAGAAGCACGATATCAGAGTTTTGCTTGACGATGAATCCCAGGAGATAGTCACGGCGATGTAGAGTAACAATGAACTTAACGTTGATCGAGATATGACGAGTCTTTTCAATCAGGCAACGTGTTTGTTGGGTTACGATGGTTTCCCTCAAGCCGTTTTAGCTGTCTGAATTAAAATGCGGGTTGTCTAAGTCTATCTCGATGGGGTCATCGTCATTTACTGCCAATTCCGCTCCCTCGGGTGAATACATTCGTGAGAGAGTATCGGACACGATTTATTTATTTATTTATTTCGACCAACTTACAGACAAAAGTCCAATTACAAGATTGGTTCAAACAATATAAATGAAAAGTACAACATAATATATATATTGTACTAGGCTAGGTATTTAAAATTAAATTCTTAAGTCTATGCTTATAAATTACTAAAGATGGAGGGTACGGGCCAAACTCCATAATATTGTGGTTTCTTGGTAGACGAAGCAGCGTTGAATTGCAAAAAGTTTCCGTTCTTGCACATGGGATTTGGTAAGATCCTTCATTTATAGAGGGATAATTAGATGTCCGCATTGTCAGTAACTCTCTTACATTTGTATGCAACTGATGATGGTGAAGCTTATATAGGAGACATTCATCAAGAAAGTGTCTACGAGATGATAATGATGGGAGGTGCAGAAAAGAAAGTCTTTCTTCATAAGGTTGGTTCGGGACTTTAAATTTAAAGAATAATATTCGGGTGAACTTCCGTTGTACAGATTCTACCAGTGAGTCTGAGTACTTATAATGCGGTGTCCAAATTTGGGAACAATACTCGAGGATAGGGCGAACAGTTCTTATATAAAGATATTTCCAAAGATGCAAGAGTGACGAAGAACAAATCCGGGAACCCGAGAAGCAGGTGACATGATGTCGAGGATGTGCTCATCGAACTTGAGTCGCGGGTCTAAGATATCCCCTAAGTCTTTGAACTTGGTCACTACAGAAAGCGGCTCATTGTGTAGGCTATATGGAAATGAGATTGGGTTCGGTCTTAAAGAGAAAGTCATTTTATGACATTTTTGCACATTTGCACAAACTCAAGTAGATTTGTAGTCGTCGACCGACCAGGAAGAAAGCCACGTTGAGCAGGAGATATCGAGGAGCATATAAGTTCATAAATGTGATTATGAACGAAACGTTCTAGGATCTTCGGGAAACAAGATAGAAGTGAGATTGGACGGAAGTTGGAGACACACGAAAGAGGACCAGATTTATGAATTGGGAAGATGTTGGCTGTCTTCCCGAAGCGAGGAAAAACTCGCTGGTGATAAAAATAAAACTCAGAGGAACACTTAATGAAGAGGACAGAGATTTGACGAACACATTTGGAATTCCTTCGGGTCCAGAACCAATGCTTGTATCAAGAGTATTGATTATGGACTCGATATCTGCAGGGCTTAAAGCAGGAGCACTATCAATCAGAGAAAAATGAAGAGGGAAATCATCAGAAGAATCAGATGCTAAAGAGGAAGTTAAAGTGGAAAAGAAGTCCGCGAACAAGTTTGAAATGGACTCCCGTATTGAACTTTGTTTATCATTCCAATACATGGTGCTAGGAAAGTGCGGGGAGGACTTTAAATGATTAATATATGACCAGAATGGTTTTGATTGGTTGGAATGAAGTGACTGCTTTATGTTTGTAGAGTAATTTTTTCCTGAGCTTTTAATTAATAATTTCGGGGAGGCACGGGATCTAGAGTATTCATTATAAGAGTCAGAATGTTTTGGGTCCCTTTCCGAATTTTGATGGAAAACTTAAATCCTTGCAATTTAAGAGCGCATCGGGCCAGACGTCCATGTACATCCGCTTGGTTCATCAGCCATTGTATCGAAGCGTGGTCTGAGATGAATTCAAACTGGTGGCCTTCTATGTATGCTCGGAATTTCTTGACAGTCAACATCGCTGCCAGACATTCTTGTTCGGGTACGGTGTAGTTCCTTTGGGCCGAGTTCAGTTTACTGGACTTGAAAACGATGGGAGCTTCTTCTCCCTCTTCGGTCAATTGCACTAGCAAGGCCCAAACTCCATGTTGACTTGCGTCACAATGAATGGAGAAGGGCTTCTTAAAGTCCGGGCTGTGCAAGACTCGAGCAAATGTCAAGGCTTGTTTGAGCTCTTCAAATACCTTTCGACTGAGTTCGGTCCAAATGAACTTACCTTTCCGGAGCATGTCCGACAGAGGCGCTGAAAATGTGGCGTAATTCCGAACGAACCTTCGGTACCAACCGCACACTCCGAGGAAACGTCGTAGCTGCTTAACGGTCTTCGGTAAGGGAAACTCATCAATCGCCCGAGTTTTGTCCGGATCCGTTTTGATGGTACACATGTCGTTTCTGTGATGAGTCGAAGGTCATCCAGGTATACGAACTCTTGGTGTTTCAGATAAGGTTGAATCACTTTGTTCATCAGCCGAGTCATCTTTTGCGGAGCGGTACACAGGCCAAAAGGTATTGTGACGAACTGGTAGAGTGGTCGACCGGGCACTGTGAAAGCGGTTATATCCCTCGACCCTTCATTGAGTGGAATTTGCCAGAATGCATCTTTCAAGTCGAGACTTGTAATGTAGTTTGCTTTCGGCAGCCTTCCCAATATTCCATCGATGAGCGAAAGAGGGTAAGCGTCATTAACGGTCACTACATTGACTTTCCGGGCATCTAGACAAAGACAGACTTTACCTGGTTTCACCACCAAGGTTACCACCCCGCAGGAGGAGTGCTGGCCAACAGGAATACTCTTGGAGGCTAGCATTCTTTGGGGAGTTCCGCCCCCATGTACCCGAGATATGCCGGTCGACAAGAGTACTCTTGGAGGCTAGCATTCTTTAGGGAGCGCCGCCCCACGGACCCGAGGATATGGGGGCGCCGTGAAGTGCCCTCCTGGGATTACAGGTAACGACCCTGGTCGGATCTGGACTACGCTTCGGACAACGACCTGGAATCAATGCTTTGGGCTGGCGGATATGTGGGTTTGGACCTAGTTGCTTTGCACGGTAGCGCCTAGGTGACACTCATGCGTCAACGGCTCCAAATCAACTATCATACCGTCTCCGTCCCAGTAAAAGCTTGGCAGACCTCGGAGTACGTTCGAAGTTCACACCATTGGGTTGGTGGTGTAGGTTCGGTTGAGACGGACTCCCGATTGGCGCTGGTCCTGCTCTGAGCACTTGTCCCCATAAGGGCTTGTGCCAACCCTCGCATGGCCTCCTTGCTCTGCAAAGATAACCATGGGACCAAAAAGGCGTTTACACACACCAACGGAGATAGCAGCGCCGAGGGGGGACCCAATAAAACTGGAGCAACCAAAAACCATAAAAAAAGATTAAAAACCCACAAAATCCCCGTTGGAAGCACCAGCCGGAAAGGTAAATTTCTCGTATGTAGCGTGAGATTTCGGAAAAGAATTTGGCTTGCGTACTATTAAACTTCTTACTGCAATTTTCGTTGCACCAAATGGGTATTTATTGACATAAAAAGAATCTGCCGACGTTCGTATTTAAAGACCCTTTATAGAGGCGCAAATATTTTACTCATTCAATTGAGTTGCACATTTATGGATCACATATTGAAAATCGGCAGATAATAAATTGTTATAAGCATATAATTAAAGGTGTTGTCCTTCTCGCATTTGCTGTTTACACAGTGGTTACTACACAAAGGTGATAACTTGTCGGCTTAAATAGCTCAAATAGATCATTTCAAAAGATTTCCATAAAAGTTTAAACAGCACTTGCTTTGCTATTGAAATAAATATTTTCAATTCTTTTCTGAACCATCAGGGGCCACCATTTTGAGTTTTTATTGAAAGCAGCTGCTAAAAATATTAAGCTGTAAATTTTTCGACTTTCTCATTTGTCATTGTTAAATTAACTTGCTTTAATAACTTATAATTTCAACTTTCATCGGAATCTGTTGAGAAACTTGGCTGCTAGAGGGCTACAGAAATAAAAAAAAAATTAAGTCACCCCCCTGTATGGGGAGGCCCCCCTTAAACACTTTAAAATATTTTCTTGCGCTGCAAATTGCGAGAGGCACCACTTTTGACCTACGTAGAAAATTTCCTCATTCTAGCTCATGTGGTTTGCAAGGAAACTTACTGTGACGCACGAACAAACGGACGGATGGACGGGCGGACAGACAAGTCACGATATCATAATTTTTTAGGGTATTGTAAAAATACGATTTGCATTTCGGCAGTAATAGCACCTGTAATGATACTGAAAAAAAAAATTATAAAATTTCCTTTAAAAGCGCTATTTATTATTAATCTTTTTAACCAGATACCGGTATTTCGAGGACAAGTTATCCTCTTCATCAGTGGCGGTATTCTGAAGCTCTTCTTATAATCATCCGAGTATTTAAACCTTTCACATTTAATGGTAATAAACATGAATATCCTTAAGTACTACTACGAGAAATAACAAACAATTATAATGCAATTAAGGGTATAAAATTAACAAAGAGCTTAAAGGTAAATTTATTACAGGGAATAAGGAAAATGGTAAAGTAATTACGGGCTAGCTGAGGCAAGTAACATAATTATGGAGATTTAATTACAAAAAAATTATTAGTTAATTGATGATTTTCATTAGGTCACTGTATCCGTTCCCTAGATCCGTATTTAAACGTTGTTCACTGGGGACTCTCGAGATCCATAAAGATTCGCAAGCATCCAACTTTTTCCAATCCCGGACTTCCTGTACTATGTCAAGATTAGCCCATTGAATAGTATGAGATTCCTCAATAATATGTCTGGCTAATGATGACCTTGCTGTATCTATTCCACCTCTTCTGATGATTTGTTCAGCCTCCTTAATATGTTCTTGGAATCTAGTTTTTGCCAAGCGTTTCGTCTGTCCAATATATACTTTATTACATTCTGGGCAACTGATCCTATAGATTCCACTCTTTTCCTCTTTTTTCTTGGCATCCTTAGTTGATCCAAGGATTGTTTCAATGCTGTATTTTCTGCTCGTGCTAGCCGTATTGCATTGGATCAACTAAGGATGCCAAGAAAAAAGAGGAAAAGAGTGGAATCTATAGGATCAGTTGCCCAGAATGTAATAAAGTATATATTGGACAGACGAAACGCTTGGCAAAAACTAGATTCCAAGAACATATTAAGGAGGCTGAACAAATCATCAGAAGAGGTGGAATAGATACAGCAAGGTCATCATTAGCCAGACATATTATTGAGGAATCTCATACTATTCAATGGGCTAATCTTGACATAGTACAGGAAGTCCGGGATTGGAAAAAGTTGGATGCTTGCGAATCTTTATGGATCTCGAGAGTCCCCAGTGAACAACGTTTAAATACGGATCTAGGGAACGGATACAGTGACCTAATGAAAATCATCAATTAACTAATAATTTTTTTGTAATTAAATCTCCATAATTATGTTACTTGCCTCAGCTAGCCCGTAATTACTTTACCATTTTCCTTATTCCCTGTAATAAATTTACCTTTAAGCTCTTTGTTAATTTTATACCCTTAATTGCATTATAATTGTTTGTTATTTCTCGTAGTAGTACTTAAGGATATTCATGTTTATTACCATTAAATGTGAAAGGTTTAAATACTCGGATGATTATAAGAAGAGCTTCAGAATACCGCCACTGATGAAGAGGATAACTTGTCCTCGAAATACCGGTATCTGGTTAAAAAGATTAATAATAAATAGCGCTTTTAAAGGAAATTTTATAATTTTTTTTTTTTTCAGTATTGTAAAAATATTTTAACAATATCCTTAAAAATGGTCTGCTATATAAATACTTCCAAGTTAAGTAATTTAAAACGTTTCCATGAAGAATATTCATTATTTCAGTTGCTACTAGAAAAGCGAATTGCGCTTGCCTTCTGACCTTTGGGGGCCGCCATTTTGAGTGCATGTATATGATTTTGGATTATTTTAAATCTTTGCATGCTAGGACCTCATCAAGCAATATGCCAAATCTCGTTCAAATCAGAGTTTCACTCTAGATAGGGCAAAATTATTCAATTTTTAGTGAAAATGGCAGCTTAAAAAATATTAGGTCTTAAAATTTCGACTTTTTTATTTTTCATTCGATTAAAAAAAATTTCTGCATAATACAAGAACTTAGTACAAAGATCTATAATCTCAAGTGTCATCAACATCCGTTGGAAAGTATGACCGCTAGAGGGCCACGAAAACCTGAAAAAGTCGCATATTTATACCGCCGCCGTTTCGAAAGTAGCGCATGCATGATCCAAAATGTCAAAGTTTCTAGATATAATTGATTTCTATCTAAAAATCAAGTTTCATATACATCGGATCGAAATTGCGACTTTTATAAGACTTTGAAGTTTTAAGCTTCAACTGGCCGCCATCTTGTTTTTTGCGACCCGACCTCCAGTTTTGTTACATAACTCTTTAGCCACTTATAATTTCTATCAAACTACCGCATTTAATTAACATTGGTTGAAAGCTTTGGTCAAAACTACAACAACAAAATTTTGTACGTTTTTCGACTTTTGAGCGGCCACCATTTTGTTTCAGTCGTACCGACTTTGGATTTTTTATTGTGAGATTCATCACATACATCAGTGAACCTTGGTACCAAATTTCGTGCAAATCGGAGCTATACTTTGGCCCGAACAGAAATCAGGATTTTTCGTCTAAAATAGCCGCGATTTTGTTTTCGCCTGGCCGATATAGTTGGTTTACAAACTAGCGTGGTCACAAATTTCGTTATATACCATATATATATATATATATATATATATATATATATATATATATATATATATATATATATATATATATATATATATATATATATATATATATATATATGTGTATATATGTATATGTATATATATATTTATATATATGTGTATATATATATATATATATATATATATATATATATATATATATATATATATATATATATGTGTGTGTGTGTGTGTGTGTATATATATATTTTTTTTTCTTTAAAAGCCGTCTGGCCTTGCTTTGTTGTGTGAGCAGACACGATTCGACTACTTCGAGTCATCTTCAGACTCGAAGTAGTCGAAACGCGTCTGCTCACACAACAAAGCAAGGCCCGACGGCTTTTAAAGAAAAAGAAAATTGGCCTGCAGATATCAAATAAACAAAATTATTGAATATATATATATATATATATATATATATATATATATATATATATATATATATATATATATATATATATATATATATATATATATATATATATTGTTACATGTGCAAATAATTCTGCGAGCTACTATCGCAATTGTTTTCGCAACTATTAAGAACATCATGATCAATAAACGACTGTACCCGAAAGCACAAGAACCCGCCAAGCATGATCAATATCTGAAAGTGACGTCACTGCGGGGTATTCAGAATTGCTCGAATCTTCCAGGTAGTTCTCGTCAGACCATTCGCCAACGTACGAGAAATGGATTGAATGACTAGAGACTAGCGATGTGCAATTGGATTACTTCTGAGTACCGAATCGTTACTGATTACTTCGACATGAGTATTCGTTACTCGGTACTCGTTACTCAGTATTCGTTACTCAGTATAAGTTACCGAGTGTTCGATGCGAGTAAGTTCATTACTGATTATGAGTATTTTTTGTAGATGTTAGTCCGGTTGAAAAAATTTAAATAATAAAATGTAGTAAAACTTAAGGCAATCGCAATGCAGGTAACTATGTGTACCAAATGGGCCAGGCTGCGAAGGGAACTCTACAGGGAGACGGGAGAGCTCACCCCGGATAATATAGTTGCGGTGATGCTCGAATCGGTTGACAAATGGAACCAGGTGGCACATTATGCTCGGGCAGTCCTAAAATATAAAAGGGACTCACAGCAGCCGGAGGCACTGGGGCTGGGGGATCGCTCTTCTGGCAATTCCTCTTCCCCTCTCCCCTCCCGCTAGGAAAGGGACTCCCCAGCTTGAAGGCGCCCCACGGCGTAACAAAATGAGACCTGGCCCGAAGTAATGTGTCAAACGGTTCCAGGCTAGGTTCTCAGATTGACAGGGGAGGTGTTTAGTGGGTAGCCCAAAGGTATCCTCCATGGGAGTCCCACACTGCCAGACTCGGCGGGCATAAATGCCTTCACCTCCCTACCACAAAAAAAAAAAAAAAAAAAATGCAGGTAACTATGAGCTTAGCAAACAAGCTTTTTTCATGCACAAAATTCCGTTTTAAAGATAGTTCCAATTTTTGTTGTAGAACATGAATGAAAGTGCTGGTTCTATGGTTTCATTTATGCAAAAAATTAATAAAGTATAAAGTAGAATGTTAAGTTAAATACATCTTTATTATATGAATATTGCTTTTATAAAATTTTAAAATAAATAAGAATTCATCACAGACAAAAATTATAGGTTGTTAAGTATTAATCCTAGTTATAGTACATGGGTATGTGAAGAAAAAAATAAATGCAAACGAAAAACAATTGATGAACCGAAAGACTAAGTACTCCAATGTCATAAAGAAAAATGCAAATGTAACCAAAATAAGTAGCTTATCCTTGAACGTGCTTCCAATTTGCATTTAGAAATATGATTTTCTGGGCATTATGGGCTTTTAAACGATTTCTTTTTTCAGATATCACCTGCCCAGCTATTGAAAAAATACGCTCACAGGGCACAGAGGTGGAAACTATACCCAAAATTTTTCGCGCCAAATTAGACAAATTAGGATAAATAATGTCTTGATTTCCACCATTCTTACGGATCTTGTTGACGAGGAATAGTTTCTTCTTCGGTGTACTGCCGAATTTCTGCGACGCCTTCTGATCCTGGTTCACAATCGTCAGAATCATGATCAATATCTAACTCTCCTCAAATAGGATGTTGTTCTTGTGGCTCGATCAATGGTCTGTTTTCTGAGGACATATTATCTTGTCGGGGGCGCATTTTTATCATATTAGAAATATCAGTCTTCAAAGTCTGCTGCATTTGTATTAATGCATTCGTTTCGTCAAATCCTTTTTTTTGAAACAAGGATCCAAAAATGTTGTCCTGGAATATATATTGTTATATTGAATCCGATTAAATCTTTTGTTCAATCCTTCAAGAAGTGATACTTTGAGTGATTTCGCTACATCTGATTCAACATTTATTTTTTCAATAGCTCTGCGCAGAAAAACAATCAGAGGAATCACCTTCGATATTGTAACTGTTTGCTCTGCGCTGAGCTCAGTTGTTATAATTTCGAAGGGCTTAAGGACAAGGCAGCATTCTTTCAGACCGATCCATTCCTCGTTTTTTAGAGCCTCAACGGGGCTATGTAAGACTCCAATAGCTGCTTCTATTGCCTCCTGTATATTACATATTCGTTCAAACATATAATATGTTGAATTCCAGCGAGTAGTCACATCATTGATAAGCTTTAGAGGCTGATTCCCTCCAATTTGAGCCTGTAGTGATTGCAGCTTTTCTGTGGCTAGTACACTGCGGTGGAAATATTCGACTATTTTTTTACCTTTTTATGGATCACTTCAATTCGGAGAAGAGCCGCTTGCACAACAAGGTTGAGAGAGTGGGCCAAACATGAGAGATGATCCCAATTTGTAAGTTTTGCTGCTGCAATGACATCAGCGGCATTATCTGTAACTATAGCATTTATTTTTTCTGAAATGCCATAGTTGGCAACAACGTCGGACAGTTTACTTCGAATGTTTACTGCCGTGTGTCGATCGCCAAATTGGAAGCAATCTAATAAAAATGACTTCATACTCCAATCTTTATCGATGAAATGAGCAGTGACTGCAATATAACTGTCCGTTGCAGTAGATGTCCATGTATCTGTTGTGAGAGTTACTTCTGGAGCATTTTGAATGATTTTCGCCACTGCTTGCTTTGAATGATCATAATGTTGCTCCAACAAATTTCGACTGAAAGTTGTTCTGGCTGGTATTTTGTATGTTGGCTCTAACTCTGCTAGCAGTTCTTTAAATCCTTCGTCCTCAACTAAAGAAAATGGTTGTAGATCTGTGATGATCATATTGAATATACAATTCGTTATCTTTTTTTCTCGACTGAGAGTTAAGGGACGAGATGCGTAGTTCGTTATTTTTGGCTGATTCCGAATGCTCGCATTACGGGATATCAAGCAAATCCTAGCTTGTTCTAATGTACATGGGTGGTTTCCGCCATCAAGAACAATATTTGTGGAAGATTGAGGTGAACTTTGTAGTTCAACTCCATTACTAAGGCTTCCGGGGTGAGATCTTTCTCCAATTTCAAGCATCGGGTGCACAGATTTGATGTGTTTGGATAAATTTGACGTTGAACCGCCTTTAAAAGAAATGTTTTTTGCACACATCGCATACCGCTTTTCCTTCTCCAGATATTGAAAAATGCAGCCAAATACTACTCCTTTTCTTCATATATTGGTCAGCCATTTTAATCTATTAAACAAATTTTTGTTATACTTTAAACAGATGTTTACTTGACACAGATGTTTACCAAATTTCACCTTTTCAATTGCTGTTTCTTATACACTGAACTTTTTGAAATTTACTTAACTAAAAATGTTATGAAAAAACACTAATCACAAATCAATCAAAACTACCTGTAACCGAAATATCAACGATTCAAAACTGAACATTCGCTACAATGATGATGATGAACAATAGTTCATTTTCGGGAATTCCCGAAAAACCCTTGATTTTCCGGCTATGTGTGCTTTCAGTTTGAGAAATAAGTAAAGGAAAACTGAAAATGAGTGAAACATATCAATGGATAACTTATACTCAAAATGAATAAGTCGATCATCCCTTCCAAAAGTTACCTCTAAATATTATTATAAATATCG
The DNA here is from genome assembly GCA_963969285.1 of Odontomyia ornata. Lineage (NCBI taxonomy): Eukaryota > Metazoa > Arthropoda > Insecta > Diptera > Stratiomyidae > Odontomyia > Odontomyia ornata. The sequence goes on from OZ017741.1 coordinate 114,399,679, forward strand.
AAATTCTCAAAATTTTACTCTGTGCTTAAATGCTTGGCTATTTATCCATCATTTAATGCACAAATTATCAAAAATTTGAAAATTTATGTTTCATTAAATGAGTACTCAAAATTTGAGTACACAACGAATACTTCTCAAAATTAGTATCTATTCAGATCATTCACTCGTAAGTAACGAATACTCGAAAGTGAGTACTCAAAAACGAGTCACTACTCGTTACTCCCCACAAGCAAAGAACATCATAACGAATACTCGAAAGTGAATACTCAAAAACGAGTCACTACTCGTTACTCCCCACAAGCAAAGAACATCATCGCAACTCATCAGCGACGCTGGCTTGAACACTTGAAGTCGAGAACGAATCTCAAGTAAAAGAGAATGGTAAAAACAGAAATCTACACACGTTTGAGTAGATCTATGAATGAATGAGAAGATTTTGGTAATAGTAACGAATACTTTTCTAAATGAGTTCGTTACTGAGTACTCATTGCAAGTAACGAGTACTTAGTAACGAATCGTTACTTTTTGCACATCACTACTAGAGACTATATAAAGCCGAGCTGAATGATTGGGGTAAGAGTGAAACCGCGATAGTAAGAACTGCGATCTGTGGAGTGCGAATTAAAGGCGATAGTCAAGACAGTTGAATTAAAAATTTATAGACAAATGAAAAGTAATATTGGTGAAATAGTTAAATTAATTATTGTGCATTTTTTAGTAAATAAACTCTTT
>OZ017741.1:114405410-114430410 GCA_963969285.1 Odontomyia ornata
ATTTGACAGGCGCGAGCGCATGTGGAGGTATCCGGGAGAATGGACGCTTGGCCGGTCTTAAAAACAACCGCAACGTTTTAAAAACGGAATTAAAGTGTGAATTTTTGACAGTGGCGCGTAGAATTTGGGTTTCCTTTGTAATTTGCTTGCTTGCAAGGATTGATAGTTTTATAGCGACGCGAACGGAATGAGAGCGGTTCTTGTGTGGGTGAATCACGTGCATGGTGCGGAGAAGGTCAACTGCAAGCGCCAGTCGCAAATACTTCAGTTAATAAATTTAATGAGACCTCAGTGTGCAAGCGCCGTAGTTTGTTTACTTGTTCGTTGCGCAGCGATCAGGACGAGTTGGCCCAGCGTGTGTCTGAGATATTTTTGCGCGCGTGGAGTTCGGATTCCCGCTGCCTTTTGTAAATGGGAAATTAGAAAAGCGTCTTGTGAAGTAGCGCTAGCGCAGGACTATATATATATATATATATATATGGTAAAAATCGGAAACATTGTTTTACACATACGATGATGGAACATAGCTTCACGTTTGCTTCAACAAGGCTTGTGTTATGATTCTACTTAGCTACAGGACATATTCACACTACACGCGTGCTAAGATATTTCAAGGAGTTGGATCGTTCAAATTATAGAAAATGGTACAGCGATGACAAATATGCGAGTGGAGTCAGGACGGGTCAATCAATGCATAAATCATATTTATATCGTAGTTTTCTTACCTTGGCTGCGGTTCGATGGAAATGAAAAGAGAATAATTCATTGATTGCCACAAATGGTTCATTGATTACCACAAACAATTCATAAAAACAGGGTAATGTTGATAAATATTGAGAGAGATTTGTTAATTAACTCATAAAGGATATCCGGGCCGTCAACTAAGCATTTCCAGACAATCAGTATTTAGAGGATTCTTTTTTTTTGCAAATGATATAAAATTAGTTTATTGCCTTCTCGCAGATTTCAGTTCGAAGCATCAGTAATAGAACCTCTGATTTTCCCAAGCCGATGCAGAAGTAAAATATTTTCAACTTAATAATTTTCAAAATAAGTTTATACCTATCAAATGAAGATACTGTTACTTCAGGTAAACATTTTTTTCTGTGTTTGGACTTAATGCCTTACATTTCAATAGTGGTAGGTCTCAGTAATACCTCGATCACTTATTATTTGATATTGTTGATTCGAGTAGACTACATATATTTTGCAGTGGTCAGAAACAGAATACTTCATAAATACTGAACGGATGCGCTATTGACATCATCTCTTCGTGAAACTTGATTTGCACGACATAGTACTGTTTCCTTCAATAAAAATAGAAATGTTTTTCCTTTAGGTGTCGGGATGTATGTTTGCTAATCGTAAAGTGGGTGGGAGTTGTTTTATATCAGGTTTTGTCGGAAATAACTGTTTTATTTTAACTTGGTATTTGTTGGAAAAATCGACATCCAAGAGACTGTTTATGGTCCTCTGTAGAACTGATTTATGAAATGCAGGGCGTTCATTTATTCGAATGATAAGCTGCAAATTATTTTATCCCAGCCTTCGTTAGTGAGACTTTTAAATTTTATGGGCGTTTTGAATTTCTTTGATTGTATTAGGAGTTTGAAAGACCCACTCATATCGAAACTGCTGTTTTCCAACTTTCTTTGCATTACAAAGCATGGATGATTGTTTGTTTCACAAATTCCGAACTCTGGCAGATTTCATGTCTGCGATAGATCCTTACTGACTGTATTTTGCGAATCAATTATGGTCTTTGGTTGTAATATTAGAACTATTTGAATCTTATAAAAGGTGTATGAAGGTTGCACTTTTCCTTCTTTTATAGTACAATGCATAAGTTGTAAATGTTATAATTACCCCAATAAAGTGGCACCTTATTCTTGTTCTGAATCGCCATCTGTTGAGCAGGTATTGAACGACCAGTATATTTCTCTTATTCAAATAACTAATTTCATTGATTTCTCAGTTAAGAAGTTGAGCCCTCAAATTGTTTATAGCCATTCAGTTTAGCTCTTCCTGATATGTTTGTATTTTATCCATGGAAAGTAATTAAATTCTAGGTGCGTGCTCCCCAAATAGCGGTAGTGGAATCTGTTGATGTAATTTAATTTAAATATGTAGCTTAAACAATACTGTTACATGTACAAATAATTACATGTACAAATAATTCTGCGAGCTACTGTCGCAATTGTTTTCATAATCATTAAGAACGTCAACAAATGAATTTACTCGAACCCACGAGAACCCAACAAGCATGATCAACATCTGCAAGTGACGTCACTCCATTCATTAATTTGCTCGAATCTACCAGGTACCTCTCGGTAGAACATTCGCCAATGTACGAGAAATGGGTGAATAGGTAGAGACCCTATATAAAGGCGAGCTGAATGAATGGGGGGCATCATCATTCATTCGACCGCGATAAGAACTGCGATAGTGTGTGGGAAGTGATTTTCGTAATAGTGAAGTGATTTAGAAGACAATTGCGATAAGAAATTTATGGACAAGTGTTGGATTTTTTTAATAGTGAAAATTAAAATTAGTGCAAGTGTTAAACTGATCATTGTGCGCTTTTGTAATTAAATAAACTCTTTTAACTTAAATTAAAAGACATTGCGTTTTCACTTTCCCCGAACGTTAAAATTATTGGCCGCGAACCGAAAACACGCGACAATGGTGTCAGAATTGAGAAAGAAAATTTCGAAAAGTGCAAACATTTAAACATTTTTAAAGTGCACAATAGTGAAATTTAACGTGGAAACTGTTGGGAAAAAATAAGTCGAAATAATAAAAATACCACCAAGCTAACAGTGAAAAATTAATGGACTTACCATGGTGGGTGAGCCCTCAGATGCAGAAAAAGGCGCAGAAGGTGGTGAAACAGAAACACCAAAACCAAAGGAATCAGAAAATGCGCTGATGCAAATGTTGATGCTGATGCAGCAAGAGCAGCGACAACAGTCATCCAATTTAACTGCGAAGCTCAATGAACAGTCATCCAATTTAACAGCGAAGTTAAATGAACAATCAGCGAAGCTGGACCAACAAGCAATCGAAATCAAAGCAGACATCAAGGCAGACATCACACAGAAGCTGGAGAAACAGTCAACCGAAATAAAAGCGGAGCTCGGTAGCCTCAACAAGCAAATTAAAGGCGTCGAGGTAAAGGTTGACCAGGTCGAGGAAAAGGTTTACCAGGTCGAGGAAAAGGTCAGCCAGGTCGAGGAGAGAATCAACAATGAGATGGAAAACATGAAAAAGGAATTGGAAGCAGCAAAGGCAGTAGTAACCGCCTCACCAGCCCCAATTATAACCGCAGCGCAAAGCTCATCTAGAAATGTACAAGCACCAATATTCGATGGGCAAACGGTCTGGACTATTTACAAAACCCAGTTTGAAGCAGCCGCTCGCATAAATCACTGGAATGAGCAGGAACGAGCAACTGCATTGATTCTTGCTCTAAGAGGCCCAGCTGCCGAGCTTTTGCAGACTATCCCCGTTGAGTTGCATTCAAACCCGGCTGCTATAATGAATGCGCTGGACATGCGTTATGGAGACGATCATCTGAAGCAGATTTACCGGGCACAGCTACGGCATCGGATGCAAAAGTCTGGCGAAACCTTACAGCAGCTAGCCCAAGACATTGAGCGCCTGGCACTTTTGGCTTATCCAGCTTACGACCCAGAACATCGAGATGACGCCCATATATATATATATATATATATATATATATATATATATATATATATATATATATATATATATATATATATATATATATATATATATATCTATATATATATATATATATATATATATATATATATATATATATATACACCCCACGAAATAATGATAAGACCAACACACAAAACTGCAATAATACACAAATAGAAATAGAGTTGCGTTAGTGCAGTGCGCTATGGGATTATACAGATCGGTATTTCCCAAGAACCGGTTTTCGATTTTTGTTTTCTGCTAATACGTTCGTTTGCGGCGTAATTCAAAAACATTCTAGTGCGAAATATTGATAAGACCAGAAGTGTACGTAAAAAGAAGGAAATTACAAAGAAATAACAAATCATATAATATTTAATTTCATTTAATTAGGTAAATTGAATTGTATTTTTGGTTACTGTTACAACTAACTTTTATATCGACAGCTGCGCGAATCACACTGAAATGGGTCGAGGAAAGCAATTGACGGATATAGAACAAGGACAAATTCTCGCCTATCGGAATAGTGGCGCAACAATCAGAGAAATAGCATCTCGAATGAAAAGAAGTAAGACTGTGGTTATAAATTTCCTGAAACTAAAAGACAACTATGGTAAAAAAAAAAAGAGTTCAGGAAGAAAGCCGGTGGTGTCTGCCAGAGAAATCAGAGAAATTAAAAGGCTGGCTTGTAATAAGGGCAACAGCCCAGCGGAAATTCAACGCACTTTAGGACTTCAAGTAGGTGTGAGACGCGTGCAACAAATTTTGATGGCAGATAGTAAGTTAGAGTATGTCAAACGGGATCTTAAACCTAAATTGATAGCACGCCACAAACAGCTTAGATTGAATTTTGCTGAGAAGTACCAATTTTGGGAAGAGGAATGGACCACAGTACTTTTCAGCGATGAAAAAAAATTCAACCTCGACGGACCTGACGGCCTACAAAGATATTGGCACGATAAGCGTACAAAAAAGCAAAAAAGGATGGCAAGAAATTTCGGTAGAGGATCCTTAATGGTGTGGGCTGCTATTGGATATTACGGCAAGTCCCCTATATGTTTTATTTCCACAAAAATGAACGCTGTCAAATATGTGGAGTTGCTTGATGACGTACTAATTGATTTCGGGGAAACACACGGAGCTGAATGGATATTTCAGCAAGATAATGCTGCGGTGCACACCACGCGACATACCAAGAACTTTCTAGAATCTCGTGGAATTCCATTACTGGAGTGGCCACCATGTAGCCCGGATTTAAACCCAATTGAAAACATCTGGGCAATACTATCCGAGCGGGTTTTTCACCAAGGTCGTCAAGACGACTCCGTCCGAGAGCTACGGGCAGCTGTCAACACTGAATGGAAGAAAATTAGTCAGGACACTGTCCAAACAGTTATAACTTCCATGCCACGTCGCCTGCAACACGTTATAATTAACCGAGGTGCTAGTACAAACTACTAAAACTACTCAAAGACGAATTTTATATACCAAAAGTCGTTAACAGTACAATGGTCCTATAATTATTTCGCTTGGCAGAATTTTTTGACAGTCATTAAATGAAGTACTGAGTATTGAAGCAATGTTCCTTTATACCACGTGAATTATATAGCAGTAATAAACTACATTTATTTAAAAAAAAAAAATTTCTTAAATTACATTGACACAGTAATGATTTTTGTCTTGGTCCTATCATTATTTCGTGTAGTGTATATATATATATATATATATATATATATATATATAGATATATATATATGTGTATATATATATATATATATATATATATATATATATATATATATATATATATATATATATATATATATATAAATGAGGTTTTTTCATGTAGGAATAACACACGAATTGTTTCTCTGGAATTAACAAAGTTTTATTTTAAGGACGTATTAATCCTACCTGGAATTAACAAAGAAACAACATCCGATGTTTTTATTCACACTGTTGTTTCTTAGTTAATTTACAATAACGTTTATGTTAACAATTTAATCTTTATGATTTTAATATTGTATTGTGTTCTGTCTGAAGTCTGACAGCTTTCATCTTACTGATTGCCACCTACAATAATTGGTCTAACTTACCGACCTGTTTTCTGATAGTACAATTTTTTTCTTTTTTCCTAACTTTTCTAAAATACAGATTATTTTTAGAAATTAATTTGTAGTAATCGAGCAGTTAGTTAAATTTAATATCTTTTTTTTCTTTAAATTATTTGATAAATTCACATCGAATTCAAATTTTATTTATGTCAATTTATAGATTTTTTTTTCCGCACAACTAAAACTGCTCGATTATTCGGCGCCGGCAAAGGGTTAAAAGAAATTTCTACATAATATGTCCCAGATCAACGAATCAAACTAAAAGCCAGTTGCTTTGTACAAATTGTATGGGACATCAATTTCCCTCCAATTTCATCAGAACGAACGCAGCCCATTAAGATTGAGCTGGTACAATTCGAGAATTTGACAGGCGCGAGCGCATGTGGAGGTATCCGGGAGAATGGACGCTTGGCCGGTCTTAAAAACAACCGCAACGTTTTAAAAACGGAATTAAAGTGTGAATTTTTGACAGTGGCGCGTAGAATTTGGGTTTCCTTTGTAATTTGCTTGCTTGCAAGGATTGATAGTTTTATAGCGACGCGAACGGAACGAGAGCGGTTCTTGTGTGGGTGAATCACGTGCATGGTGCGGAGAAGGTCAACTGCAAGCGCCAGTCGCAAATACTTCAGTTAATAAATTTAATGAGACCTCAGTGTGCAAGCGCCGTAGTTTGTTTACTTGTTCGTTGCGCAGCGATCAGGACGAGTTGGCCCAGCGTGTGTCTGAGATATTTTTGCGCGCGTGGAGTTCGGATTCCCGCTGCCTTTTGTAAATGGGAAATTAGAAAAGCGTCTTGTGAAGTAGCGCTAGCGCAGGACTATATATATATATATATATATGGTAAAAATCGGAAACATTGTTTTACACATACGATGATGGAACATAGCTTCACGTTTGCTTCAACAAGGCTTGTGTTATGATTCTACTTAGCTACAGGACATATTCACACTACACGCGTGCTAAGATATTTCAAGGAGTTGGATCGTTCAAATTATAGAAAATGGTACAGCGATGACAAATATGCGAGTGGAGTCAGGACGGGTCAATCAATGCATAAATCATATTTATATCGTAGTTTTCTTACCTTGGCTGCGGTTCGATGGAAATGAAAAGAGAATAATTCATTGATTGCCACAAATGGTTCATTGATTACCACAAACAATTCATAAAAACAGGGTAATGTTGATAAATATTGAGAGAGATTTGTTAATTAACTCATAAAGGATATCCGGGCCGTCAACTAAGCATTTCCAGACAATCAGTATTTAGAGGATTCTTTTTTTTTGCAAATGATATAAAATTAGTTTATTGCCTTCTCGCAGATTTCAGTTCGAAGCATCAGTAATAGAACCTCTGATTTTCCCAAGCCGAAGCAGAAGTAAAATATTTTCAACTTAATAATTTTCAAAATAAGTTTATACCTATCAAATGAAGATACTGTTACTTCAGGTAAACATTTTTTTCTGTGTTTGGACTTAATGCCTTACATTTCAATAGTGGTAGGTCTCAGTAATACCTCGATCACTTATTATTTGATATTGTTGATTCGAGTAGACTACATATATTTTGCAGTGGTCAGAAACAGAATACTTCATAAATACTGAACGGATGCGCTATTGACATCATCTCTTCGTGAAACTTGATTTGCACGACATAGTACTGTTTCCTTCAATAAAAATAGAAATGTTTTTCCTTTAGGTGTCGGGATGTATGTTTGCTAATCGTAAAGTGGGTGGGAGTTGTTTTATATCAGGTTTTGTCGGAAATAACTGTTTTATTTTAACTTGGTATTTGTTGGAAAAATCGACATCCAAGAGACTGTTTATGGTCCTCTGTAGAACTGATTTATGAAATGCAGGGCGTTCATTTATTCGAATGATAAGCTGCAAATTATTTTATCCCAGCCTTCGTTAGTGAGACTTTTAAATTTTATGGGCGTTTTGAATTTCTTTGATTGTATTAGGAGTTTGAAAGACCCACTCATATCGAAACTGCTGTTTTCCAACTTTCTTTGCATTACAAAGCATGGATGATTGTTTGTTTCACAAATTCCGAACTCTGGCAGATTTCATGTCTGCGATAGATCCTTACTGACTGTATTTTGCGAATCAATTATGGTCTTTGGTTGTAATATTAGAACTATTTGAATCTTATAAAAGGTGTATGAAGGTTGCACTTTTCCTTCTTTTATAGTACAATGCATAAGTTGTAAATGTTATAATTACCCCAATAAAGTGGCACCTTATTCTTGTTCTGAATCGCCATCTGTTGAGCAGGTATTGAACGACCAGTATATTTCTCTTATTCAAATAACTAATTTCATTGATTTCTCAGTTAAGAAGTTGAGCCCTCAAATTGTTTATAGCCATTCAGTTTAGCTCTTCCTGATATGTTTGTATTTTATCCATGGAAAGTAATTAAATTCTAGGTGCGTGCTCCCCAAATAGCGGTAGTGGAATCTGTTGATGTAATTTAATTTAAATATGTAGCTTAAACAATACTGTTACATGTACAAATAATTACATGTACAAATAATTCTGCGAGCTACTGTCGCAATTGTTTTCATAATCATTAAGAACGTCAACAAATGAATTTACTCGAACCCACGAGAACCCAACAAGCATGATCAACATCTGCAAGTGACGTCACTCCATTCATTAATTTGCTCGAATCTACCAGGTACCTCTCGGTAGAACATTCGCCAATGTACGAGAAATGGGTGAATAGGTAGAGACCCTATATAAAGGCGAGCTGAATGAATGGGGGGCATCATCATTCATTCGGCCGCGATAAGAACTGCGATAGTGTGTGGGAAGTGATTTTCGTAATAGTGAAGTGATTTAGAAGACAATTGCGATAAGAAATTTATGGACAAGTGTTAGATTTTTTTAATAGTGAAAATTAAAATTAGTGCAAGTGTTAAACTGATCATTGTGCGCTTTTGTAATTAAATAAACTCTTTTAACTTAAATTAAAAGACATTGCGTTTTCACTTTCCCCGAACGTTAAAATTATTGGCCGCGAACCGAAAACACGCGACAATGGTGTCAGAAGTGAGAAAGAAAATTTCGAAAAGTGCAAACATTTAAACATTTTTAAAGTGCACAATAGTGAAATTTAACGTGGAAACTGTTGGGAAAAAATAAGTCGAAATAATAAAAATACCACCAAGCTAACAGTGAAAAATTAATGGACTTACCATGGTGGGTGAGCCCTCAGATGCAGAAAAAGGCGCAGAAGGTGGTGAAACAGAAACACCAAAACCAAAGGAATCAGAAAATGCGCTGATGCAAATGTTGATGCTGATGCAGCAAGAGCAGCGACAACAGTCATCCAATTTAACTGCGAAGCTCAATGAACAGTCATCCAATTTAACAGCGAAGTTAAATGAACAATCAGCGAAGCTGGACCAACAAGCAATCGAAATCAAAGCAGACATCAAGGCAGACATCACACAGAAGCTGGAGAAACAGTCAACCGAAATAAAAGCGGAGCTCGGTAGCCTCAACAAGCAAATTAAAGGCGTCGAGGAAAAGGTTGACCAGGTCGAGGAAAAGGTTTACCAGGTCGAGGAAAAGGTCAGCCAGGTCGAGGAGAGAATCAACAATGAGATGGAAAACATGAAAAAGGAATTGGAAGCAGCAAAGGCAGTAGTAACCGCCTCACCAGCCCCAATTATAACCGCAGCGCAAAGCTCATCTAGAAATGTACAAGCACCAATATTCGATGGGCAAACGGTCTGGACTATTTACAAAACCCAGCTTGAAGCAGCCGCTCGCATAAATCACTGGAATGAGCAGGAACGAGCAACTGCATTGATTCTTGCTCTAAGAGGCCCAGCTGCCGAGCTTTTGCAGACTATCCCCGTTGAGTTGCATTCAAACCCGGCTGCTATAATGAATGCGCTGGACATGCGTTATGGAGACGATCATCTGAAGCAGATTTACCGGGCACAGCTACGGCATCGGATGCAAAAGTCTGGCGAAACCTTACAGCAGCTAGCCCAAGACATTGAGCGCCTGGCACTTTTGGCTTATCCAGCTTACGACCCAGAACATCGAGATGACGCCCATATATATATATATATATATATATATATATATATATATATATATATATATATATATATATCTATATATATATATATATATATATATATATATATATATATATATATATATATACACCCCACGAAATAATGATAAGACCAACACACAAAACTGCAATAATACACAAATAGAAATAGAGTTGCGTTAGTGCAGTGCGCTATGGGATTATACAGATCGGTATTTCCCAAGAACCGGTTTTCGATTTTTGTTTTCTGCTAATACGTTCGTTTGCGGCGTAATTCAAAAACATTCTAGTGCGAAATATTGATAAGACCAGAAGTGTACGTAAAAAGAAGGAAATTACAAAGAAATAACAAATCATATAATATTTAATTTCATTTAATTAGGTAAATTGAATTGTATTTTTGGTTACTGTTACAACTAACTTTTATATCGACAGCTGCGCGAATCACACTGAAATGGGTCGAGGAAAGCAATTGACGGATATAGAACAAGGACAAATTCTCGCCTATCGGAATAGTGGCGCAACAATCAGAGAAATAGCATCTCGAATGAAAAGAAGTAAGACTGTGGTTATAAATTTCCTGAAACTAAAAGACAACTATGGTAAAAAAAAAAAGAGTTCAGGAAGAAAGCCGGTGGTGTCTGCCAGAGAAATCAGAGAAATTAAAAGGCTGGCTTGTAATAAGGGCAACAGCCCAGCGGAAATTCAACGCACTTTAGGACTTCAAGTAGGTGTGAGACGCGTGCAACAAATTTTGATGGCAGATAGTAAGTTAGAGTATGTCAAACGGGATCTTAAACCTAAATTGATAGCACGCCACAAACAGCTTAGATTGAATTTTGCTGAGAAGTACCAATTTTGGGAAGAGGAATGGACCACAGTACTTTTCAGCGATGAAAAAAAATTCAACCTCGACGGACCTGACGGCCTACAAAGATATTGGCACGATAAGCGTACAAAAAAGCAAAAAAGGATGGCAAGAAATTTCGGTAGAGGATCCTTAATGGTGTGGGCTGCTATTGGATATTACGGCAAGTCCCCTATATGTTTTATTTCCACAAAAATGAACGCTGTCAAATATGTGGAGTTGCTTGATGACGTACTAATTGATTTCGGGGAAACACACGGAGCTGAATGGATATTTCAGCAAGATAATGCTGCGGTGCACACCACGCGACATACCAAGAACTTTCTAGAATCTCGTGGAATTCCATTACTGGAGTGGCCACCATGTAGCCCGGATTTAAACCCAATTGAAAACACCTGGGCAATACTATCCGAGCGGGTTTTTCACCAAGGTCGTCAAGACGACTCCGTCCGAGAGCTACGGGCAGCTGTCAACACTGAATGGAAGAAAATTAGTCAGGACACTGTCCAAACAGTTATAACTTCCATGCCACGTCGCCTGCAACACGTTATAATTAACCGAGGTGCTAGTACAAACTACTAAAACTACTCAAAGACGAATTTTATATACCAAAAGTCGTTAACAGTACAATGGTCCTATAATTATTTCGCTTGGCAGAATTTTTTGACAGTCATTAAATGAAGTACTGAGTATTGAAGCAATGTTCCTTTATACCACGTGAATTATATAGCAGTAATAAACTACATTTATTTAAAAAAAAAAAATTTCTTAAATTACATTGACACAGTAATGATTTTTGTCTTGGTCCTATCATTATTTCGTGTAGTGTATATATATATATATATAAATATATATATATATATATATATATATATATATATATATATATATATATATATATATATATATATAGATATATATATATGTGTATATATATATATATATATATATATATATATATATATATATATATATATATATATATATATATATATATAAAATGAGGTTTTTTCATGTAGGAATAACACACGAATTGTTTCTCTGGAATTAACAAAGTTTTATTTTAAGGACGTATTAATCCTACCTGGAATTAACAAAGAAACAACATCCGATGTTTTTATTCACACTGTTGTTTCTTAGTTAATTTACAATAACGTTTATGTTAACAATTTAATCTTTATGATTTTAATATTGTATTGTGTTCTGTCTGAAGTCTGACAGCTTTCATCTTACTGATTGCCACCTACAATAATTGGTCTAACTTACCGACCTGTTTTCTGATAGTACAATTTTTTTCTTTTTTCCTAACTTTTCTAAAATACAGATTATTTTTAGAAATTAATTTGTAGTAATCGAGCAGTTAGTTAAATTTAATATCTTTTTTTTCTTTAAATTATTTGATAAATTCACATCGAATTCAAATTTTATTTATGTCAATTTATAGATTTTTTTTTCCGCACAACTAAAACTGCTCGATTATTCGGCGCCGGCAAAGGGTTAAAAGAAATTTCTACATAATATGTCCCAGATCAACGAATCAAACTAAAAGCCAGTTGCTTTGTAAAAATTGTATGGGACATCAATTTCCCTCCAATTTCATCAGAACGAACGCAGCCCATTAAGATTGAGCTGGTACAATTCGAGAATTTGACAGGCGCGAGCGCATGTGGAGGTATCCGGGAGAATGGACGCTTGGCCGGTCTTAAAAACAACCGCAACGTTTTAAAAACGGAATTAAAGTGTGAATTTTTGACAGTGGCGCGTAGAATTTGGGTTTCCTTTGTAATTTGCTTGCTTGCAAGGATTGATAGTTTTATAGCGACGCGAACGGAACGAGAGCGGTTCTTGTGTGGGTGAATCACGTGCATGGTGCGGAGAAGGTCAACTGCAAGCGCCAGTCGCAAATACTTCAGTTAATAAATTTAATGAGACCTCAGTGTGCAAGCGCCGTAGTTTGTTTACTTGTTCGTTGCGCAGCGATCAGGACGAGTTGGCCCAGCGTGTGTCTGAGATATTTTTGCGCGCGTGGAGTTCGGATTCCCGCTGCCTTTTGTAAATGGGAAATTAGAAAAGCGTCTTGTGAAGTAGCGCTAGCGCAGGACTATATATATATATATATATATATGGTAAAAATCGGAAACATTGTTTTACACATACGATGATGGAACATAGCTTCACGTTTGCTTCAACAAGGCTTGTGTTATGATTCTACTTAGCTACAGGACATATTCACACTACACGCGTGCTAAGATATTTCAAGGAGTTGGATCGTTCAAATTATAGAAAATGGTACAGCGATGACAAATATGCGAGTGGAGTCAGGACGGGTCAATCAATGCATAAATCATATTTATATCGTAGTTTTCTTACCTTGGCTGCGGTTCGATGGAAATGAAAAGAGAATAATTCATTGATTGCCACAAATGGTTCATTGATTACCACAAACAATTCATAAAAACAGGGTAATGTTGATAAATATTGAGAGAGATTTGTTAATTAACTCATAAAGGATATCCGGGCCGTCAACTAAGCATTTCCAGACAATCAGTATTTAGAGGATTCTTTTTTTTTGCAAATGATATAAAATTAGTTTATTGCCTTCTCGCAGATTTCAGTTCGAAGCATCAGTAATAGAACCTCTGATTTTCCCAAGCCGAAGCAGAAGTAAAATATTTTCAACTTAATAATTTTCAAAATAAGTTTATACCTATCAAATGAAGATACTGTTACTTCAGGTAAACATTTTTTTCTGTGTTTGGACTTAATGCCTTACATTTCAATAGTGGTAGGTCTCAGTAATACCTCGATCACTTATTATTTGATATTGTTGATTCGAGTAGACTACATATATTTTGCAGTGGTCAGAAACAGAATACTTCATAAATACTGAACGGATGCGCTATTGACATCATCTCTTCGTGAAACTTGATTTGCACGACATAGTACTGTTTCCTTCAATAAAAATAGAAATGTTTTTCCTTTAGGTGTCGGGATGTATGTTTGCTAATCGTAAAGTGGGTGGGAGTTGTTTTATATCAGGTTTTGTCGGAAATAACTGTTTTATTTTAACTTGGTATGTGTTGGAAAAATCGACATCCAAGAGACTGTTTATGGTCCTCTGTAGAACTGATTTATGAAATGCAGGGCGTTCATTTATTCGAATGATAAGCTGCAAATTATTTTATCCCAGCCTTCGTTAGTGAGACTTTTAAATTTTATGGGCGTTTTGAATTTCTTTGATTGTATTAGGAGTTTGAAAGACCCACTCATATCGAAACTGCTGTTTTCCAACTTTCTTTGCATTACAAAGCATGGATGATTGTTTGTTTCACAAATTCCGAACTCTGGCAGATTTCATGTCTGCGATAGATCCTTACTGACTGTATTTTGCGAATCAATTATGGTCTTTGGTTGTAATATTAGAACTATTTGAATCTTATAAAAGGTGTATGAAGGTTGCAATTTTCCTTCTTTTATAGTACAATGCATAAGTTGTAAATGTTATAATTACCCCAATAAAGTGGCACCTTATTCTTGTTCTGAATCGCCATCTGTTGAGCAGGTATTGAACGACCAGTATATTTCTCTTATTCAAATAACTAATTTCATTGATTTCTCAGTTAAGAAGTTGAGCCCTCAAATTGTTTATAGCCATTCAGTTTAGCTCTTCCTGATATGTTTGTATTTTATCCATGGAAAGTAATTAAATTCTAGGTGCGTGCTCCCCAAATAGCGGTAGTGGAATCTGTTGATGTAATTTAATTTAAATATGTAGCTTAAAAAATACTGTTACATGTACAAATAATTACATGTACAAATAATTCTGCGAGCTACTGTCGCAATTGTTTTCATAATCATTAAGAACGTCAACAAATGAATTTACTCGAACCCACGAGAACCCAACAAGCATGATCAACATCTGCAAGTGACGTCACTCCATTCATTAATTTGCTCGAATCTACCAGGTACCTCTCGGTAGAACATTCGCCAATGTACGAGAAATGGGTGAATAGGTAGAGACCCTATATAAAGGCGAGCTGAATGAATGGGGGGCATCATCATTCATTCGGCCGCGATAAGAACTGCGATAGTGTGTGGGAAGTGATTTTCGTAATAGTGAAGTGATTTAGAAGACAATTGCGATAAGAAATTTATGGACAAGTGTTAGATTTTTTTAATAGTGAAAATTAAAATTAGTGCAAGTGTTAAACTGATCATTGTGCGCTTTTGTAATTAAATAAACTCTTTTAACTTAAATTAAAAGACATTGCGTTTTCACTTTCCCCGAACGTTAAAATTATTGGCCGCGAACCGAAAACACGCGACAATGGTGTCAGAAGTGAGAAAGAAAATTTCGAAAAGTGCAAACATTTAAACATTTTTAAAGTGCACAATAGTGAAATTTAACGTGGAAACTGTTGGGAAAAAATAAGTCGAAATAATAAAAATACCACCAAGCTAACAGTGAAAAATTAATGGACTTACCATGGTGGGTGAGCCCTCAGATGCAGAAAAAGGCGCAGAAGGTGGTGAAACAGAAACACCAAAACCAAAGGAATCAGAAAATGCGCTGATGCAAATGTTGATGCTGATGCAGCAAGAGCAGCGACAACAGTCATCCAATTTAACTGCGAAGCTCAATGAACAGTCATCCAATTTAACAGCGAAGTTAAATGAACAATCAGCGAAGCTGGACCAACAAGCAATCGAAATCAAAGCAGACATCAAGGCAGACATCACACAGAAGCTGGAGAAACAGTCAACCGAAATAAAAGCGGAGCTCGGTAGCCTCAACAAGCAAATTAAAGGCGTCGAGGAAAAGGTTGACCAGGTCGAGGAAAAGGTTTACCAGGTCGAGGAAAAGGTCAGCCAGGTCGAGGAGAGAATCAACAATGAGATGGAAAACATGAAAAAGGAATTGGAAGCAGCAAAGGCAGTAGTAACCGCCTCACCAGCCCCAATTATAACCGCAGCGCAAAGCTCATCTAGAAATGTACAAGCACCAATATTCGATGGGCAAACGGTCTGGACTATTTACAAAACCCAGTTTGAAGCAGCCGCTCGCATAAATCACTGGAATGAGCAGGAACGAGCAACTGCATTGATTCTTGCTCTAAGAGGCCCAGCTGCCGAGCTTTTGCAGACTATCCCCGTTGAGTTGCATTCAAACCCGGCTGCTATAATGAATGCGCTGGACATGCGTTATGGAGACGATCATCTGAAGCAGATTTACCGGGCACAGCTACGGCATCGGATGCAAAAGTCTGGCGAAACCTTACAGCAGCTAGCCCAAGACATTGAGCGCCTGGCACTTTTGGCTTATCCAGCTTACGACCCAGAACATCGAGATGACGCAGCAACAGAAGCATTCATCAGTGCGTTAAAGGACCAGGAATTGCAACAAGCCGTGCGATTAGCTCAAAAGCAAACGGTTAAGGACGCATTGGTTTATAGTCTGAACTATGAGGCAGCGAAAAATGCGACTCGTACCACTGCCCGGGTCCGTGAAGTAGTGGCAGACAAGTGCAGGTGTAAGCGCGTGGAAAATGAGCGAGAGCCGCAGGGTAATGGTGCGCCTAGATGCTGGGATTGCGGAGAAAAAGGGCACCTGCAAAGAGACTGTAAGAAGGGAAGAAAATAAAGCTATTGTCCAGGATGGTAGAGATCCAGACCGTGTCAGGAGCCTAGAATGGAGGACCATCAAACTGCAAGAGCCAACTTCGTGGGGCAGAGGTTGGCTAGGAGGATCGACGTCCCCAGCACCACCATCACCGTGTCAAGACTACATCGTGATGAAGCGGACTTATGCCTTCCGGGTCAAATTGACGGAGAACACTGCACCATAACAATCGACACTGGTGCAACCCGATCGATTATCCGACCAGACCTAGTTAGACAGCAACAACTTCACAAGGGCAGAATTTTCTCACTACGGACAGCTACGGGAGAAACTGCACCTGTTCATGGAGAGGTCAACCTCCAGATACAGTTGGGAGACCTTGTGTTCCGACATAATTTTCTGGTCGCGAACATTATGGATGACTGCATTCTCGGAATGGATTTTCTGCGACCACATGGAATCACGTTGGACTTGGGCAAACGGGTATTGAAATGGCAGAATGTCGAAGTAATGATGGAGGATCCCAGCGTCCAAATCCCCAAGATGAATGTAGTGGTATGTACTGACACTGATGTACCGAATTCTTCCGAAAGCATTGTATGGGCCAAGCTTGATGGTGATTCTGGAGACCACCGATCTTATCTGATAGAGCCAACGAAGACATCCGCATTGCGTAGTTTGATTGTAGGACGAAGCCTTGTAAGATCTTTAAGGAACGGATATGTGCCGGTTAGAGTCCTTAACACCGCCGACTCAACCACGAGCATCAAAGCGGGAGAAGTCATCGGCAGCTGCCAGCCTGTTTCCACCATTACCTCGTTGGAAGCTACTCACAACCATCATTGGAAAAGGAGGCAAGACACAGACAAAGTCCGGGAATCCACATCTGCAATATTGAAGCAAGTCAAATTGCCGGAGCAGCTATTCAAGCGAGCCTCTGATCTGGTCACCAAGTACAGTGACATCTTCTCAACAAGCCCGGATGACCAAGGCCGAAAGAGTCTGGTAACTCACGTCATAGATACACAGGGAGCCAAGCCGATTCGACAAGCACCAAGACGTCTCCCTATAGCCAAACAAGGAGAAGTGAGCGCGCTGATCTCAGACATGGAAAAACAAGGCATTATTGAACCTTCTGTAAGTCCATGGGCCGCGCCTGTAGTTCTAGTAAAGAAAAAGGATGGTAGCACTCGCTTTTGTGTCGACTATAGGCAGCTTAACAACGTCACTAAGAAAGATAGTTACCCGCTCCCACGCATTTGATGACATCATGGACACTTTAGCCGACGCAAAATGGTTTTCTACACTCGATCTCAAGAGTGGCTACTGGCAGGTAGAAATTGACAAGAAGGACCGAGAGAAGACCGCATTTTCAGTTGGGACCGGATTGTGGCAATTTGTGGTGATGCTGTTTGGGCTTTGCAATGCTCCAGCCACTTTCGAACGCTTGATGGAATACGTGCTACGTGGCCTAACCTGGAAAACCTGCTTGGTGTACCTAGATGACATCATCGTCATCGGGAGAACGTTCGAAGAGCATGTGCGGAACTTAGAAGAGGTTTTCTCCCGATTGCGACTGGCAAATTTGAAACTTAGTCCCGACAAGTGTACCCTTTTCGCAGCTGAAGTAAAATACCTGGGACATGTCGTATCAGCAGAAGGGGTCAAAACAGACCCTGAGAAAATTGAAGCCGTGAAAAGCTGGCCAACACCAAACAACGAGCGCCAACTACGAAGTTTCCTGGGTCTGGCAACCTACTATCGAAGATTCGTCAAAGACTTTGCCAAAATAGCTAAGTGTCTCCATCAGCTAACCGAGAAAAATCGTCCGTATGTCTGGAATGAACAATGCCAGATAGCCTTTGAGACCCTGAAGGAAAAGCTATGTGAATCACCCGTGCTGGCGTATCCGAAACCCGGAAAAATGTTTGTAGTTGGCACCGATGCAAGCAACGGCGGTATTGGAGCTGTACTCTCCCAGCAGATCAATGGCGAAGAAAGAGTCCTCTCGTATTACAGTCGAGTTCTTTCAAAAAGTGAGAGGAACTACTGTGTGACCAGGAAGGAGCTATTGGCTATAATAGAGGATACCAAGCAGTTCCACAAGTACCTATATGGCCAGAAATTTGTTCTTCGAACGGACCATGCATCATTGAGATGGCTACTTAACTTCAAAAACCCCGAGGGACAAGTTGCGAGATGGATCGAAAGATTGCAGTCATACGACTACGAAATTGTTCATCGAAAGGGCGGAGTTCATGGAAATGCTGACGCCCTATCTCGTCGCCCATGTCCAGCTAACTGCAAGCATTGCCGACGGATTGAGGAAAAGGAACCGCCCGTTGATCTGCGACTGATAACGGCCGAATTCGATGAAGGTTGGTCATCGGAGGAGATTTGAAATGCCCAGCTAGCCGATGAAGACATCGGACCATTGCTCGTATGGAAGGAGACGACTGGGCGACCTGAGTGGAAAGACGTTTCAATGCATGGCGCAACCCTGAAAAGCTATTGGGCACAATGGAACTCCCTTCAGGTGGAGGGTGGCATACTCAAGCGGAAATGGGAAACGGTGGATGGCAGCTCCTACAGGATGCAAACTATATTACCCAAAAGCCGAATCCACGATGTGGTTAAGGAAATGCATGAAGGATCTTCGGGAGGCCACCTTGGTGTTAACAAGACCTTAGCGAAATTGCGGGAAAGGTTCTACTGGCTCCACGCTCGAGAAGACGTAGAGGACTGGTGTCGCAGATGCACAATTTGCGCTTCCGTCAAAGGCCCAAAGCGACGACTGAGAGGACAAATGCAAACCTATAACGTGGGGGTACCGTTTGAAAGGATTGCTGTTGACATCGCAGGACCCTTTCCTGAATCTGAATGGGGAAATCGATACACGCTGGTTGTAGCCGATTATTTCAGCAAGTGGCCCGAGGTCTACCCCATCCCCAACCAGGAAGCAACTACTGTAGCTGGACAGCTAGTGTTAAATTGGGTCAGTAGGTACGGCGTACCTGGCGAACTACATTCGGATCAAGGCCGAAACTTTGAGTCACTAGTTTTTGGCGAAATGTGCGAGCTGCTCGGAATACGGAAAACGAGGACAACACCGCTGCATCCCCAATCCGATGGAATGGTCGAACGTTTCAACGGCACTCTCAATAAACACCTGGCCAAAATGGTTGACGAGAACCAAAGGGACTGGGACCGACATATCCCACTAATTTTAATGGCGTATAGAGCCGCTGAACATGCATCGACGGGCCAAGCCCCAGCCAAAGTCCTTTTTGGAAAGACTATTCGTTTGCCAGCCGATATAAAGTTCGGAACACCCCCTGAGAAACCCCAAACGATCTCGGAGTACGCAAGTGATCTAAGACAACGGTTGAACCAGATACATCGGACAGTGCGAAAACACCTCGAATCGGCTACTGACCGCATGAAGACCAGGTATGATCTAAAGGCTAATTCTACTGGCTTCCAGCAAGATGACTTGGTGTGGCTTTATAACCCGCAACGGCGAAAGGGTAGGTCTCCAAAGTTCCAACATAATTGGGAGGGACCATACCGAGTTACAAAGCGAATCAACGACGTCGTATACCGAATACAGGAACATCGTAAGCCGAGAGCTAAAATGAAAATCGTGCATCTGAACCGTCTTGCCCCATATTACACCCAGGGAGAATTGACTACAAATAGCGACACATCTTTTCGGGGCGAAAAGAACTGAGGTGGGGGCAGTGTTACATGTACAAATAATTACATGTACAAATAATTCTGCGAGCTACTGTCGCAATTGTTTTCATAATCATTAAGAACCTCAACAAATGAATTTACTCGAACCCACGAGAACCCAACAAGCATGATCAACATCTGCAAGTGACGTCACTCCATTCATTAATTTGCTCGAATCTACCAGGTACCTCTCGGTAGAACATTCGCCAATGTACGAGAAATGGGTGAATAGGTAGAGACCCTATATAAAGGCGAGCTGAATGAATGGGGGGCATCATCATTCATTCGGCCGCGATAAGAACTGCGATAGTGTGTGGGAAGTGATTTTCGTAATAGTGAAGTGATTTAGAAGACAATTGCGATAAGAAATTTATGGACAAGTGTTAGATTTTTTATAGTGAAAATTAAAATTAGTGAATGTGTTAAACTGATCATTGTGCGCTTGTGTAATTAAATAAACTCTTTTAACTTAAATTAAAAGACATTGCGTTTTCACTTTCCCGGAACGTTAAAATTATTGGCCGCGAACCGAAAACACGCGACAATACTATTCACTATTCAATGAAAATATGAATAACCTCTAGCCTTCTAATGAAAAACAAACCCAATCACTAAGTCGTTTATTTGCGTTATTCTCATGTCCAAAATTCTTTTATTGTTCGAAACAGATCGACGCGTACTTTTTTTTGGGTATCCAATGAAATCAGTTTAAAATTATATATTGTAAGGTAAAATTAAGTTCAAAACATTCTGTGAATTTCATACCAGTTGATTAGAATGCTCCGTGTTTCGTTTTCAGATAAGATAATAAGATAAAGTAAACTTTTCATGGTGGAAAACTAGAGATCTTATGAGTGCACGAACGAAAAGGTTTGCGGGCAACAATTTGACTTAACGTAAAAAAAAGGTTACATTATATTTCAATAAATTTAATGTCAGATTAGTTTTGTATATTATAAATAGTTCGGGTCGAATTGCGAAAAATTGTACTTTTTCTTGTAATTCCATATTCGTTTCAAGTTAATCAATAAAAAAAAAACAAATGTTGCATTAAAAGTCTAACTTCGGTCTTTTCATTTCTTTTCTTTGGACCGGGTATAGGATCCAGTACAGTGGTAGGCTCACCCCATCAAACATGAGCCAGCCGCTGGGTACCTATTAACTTCTTTGTTTCAGGTGACTTCGCGGGCCCAAGCAGAGTGCCTCTTTATGGCATAGAGTTATGTAACCGAATTGCATAATTCTATGGCATAAATTGGTCACCGGGGTACTTCTCTTCTGATGGGAAAGCTTATGCAAGTTAAGTTGTATGAGTTTTCCACTCAGAAGAGGAATACCTGGCCACTGCAACAAATATGGATTTTAATCCGGTTGGGTGGGTGCGCAGGGGCTCCATCACCACCCGGTTGCCCCTCTCATTTGTGGGCCATGAGCCTCTCCGGGTAAGGACGAGGTCACCCTGCTTCCACTTCTTTTTACTTGATACTCTTGTTCCATGAACAAGTCAGTTGTCCCTGGTGTAGTTACCTACACTTTTTGCGACTTCGGTCGCCTTGTTTTGTTCGACCCCAGAAATTCGGGAGTTCGAAATTCTTTGTAGTGGGTCCTTGTGCTGGGGGAATGAACCCGCCCCACGACACCGCAATGCTAGCCTGGCAGCGCATTCACGCGTCCCCAGACAAGGGCATTCTCGGCAGATACCGACACCTTCTTCTGCCGAGGCAGCAGACCATCGCTGCAGTCCTTTACGGACATTTTGAATTTAACATTACCACTACAAATTTATCTCTAATATCTTTTAAATATCTGTTTTCTTTTTGATCTTTTAAAATATCTTCTATTTTTACTAAATTTACAATTTTTAATTCATCGTCTGCGTCTTCATGAGACTCTAATATCGGGTTTCAGCTCAAGCAGTCTGCCTCTAATTATCTTTACCTGGGCGGTAAATTATTTCAAAATCATATTAGGATAAATAGTAGGTAAGATCACCTAATTCTTCATCTGTTCTTGCCTTGATATTCATTCTTTCTAGTGGCTTGTGATCTGAAAATACTTTGAATGATCTGCCTATGAGCCAGTGTTGCCAGTACTTTACTGATTCTTTAATTGCTAAGCATTCTAAATAAATAGCTTTCTTTCTTTTTTGTGATTCATTCAGTTTCTTTGAAAAGTATTCTACAGGTTTTTCGACGTTTTCGTTAGGCTGTGGTTGTTTTAGTACAGCTCCCATACCTTGCAAGCTTGCGTCTGTATATATATGTATTGGCAGGTTTGGATCGAAAAAAGCCAAAATTGGTTGAGTGCAAAGGAAATTTTTCTTGTGTTCGAAAGTTCTTTGACACTCTTCAGTCCAAATAAATGTTTGTCCTTTTCTTAGTAAATTATGCAATGGTTCTAACATTAGTGCAATTTTCGGTACGTATTCGTTGTAAAAATTAATTTTTCCTAAGAACTGTCTAATGTTTTTCTGATTCTTTGGCACAGGAAAATTTTGTATTGAAATTAGATTATCTTTTATCGGAGAGACTGAGTTGTGCTTTATAATGTGGCCTAAATATTGTACGGAATCTAATGCAAATGTGCATTTAGAGAGTTTTAATCTGACACCTTCCTTCATTATTGCTTCTAGTAATTGTGAGAGGTGATCTATATGTTTATTGAAAGATTTTGAAAAAATTAATATATCGTCAATGTGGTTTACCGTGAAATCTGATAGTTTATGCTTTCTTATTATGTTACTTTATATTCTTTGGAAAATTGCTGGCGACGTCTTTAAGCCAAATGGCAAACAAGTCCACTGAAAATGATTTTCTTGGGTTACAAATCCCGTTTTTCTCCAGTCTTCGATTCTTAATAGAATAGACCAAAATGCTGAGTTTATGTCAAGTTTCGAAAAATATTTGCAATTTCTTGTTTTTACTAATAAATCTTCAATTAACGGGAATGGTTACGATTGAGGAATTATTATTTTATTCAAGTCTCTAAAATCTACGCATAATCTTGATTTTTTGTTCTCATCTCTTTTATATGCCAATGTTACTGGAGCAGCAAAAGGACTATATGATTCTTCTATTAAATTTCTTCTAAGTAGTTCTGCGATCTGTTCTTCTATTTCTTTTTTCTCTTCAATTGTGCATCTATATGGTCTTTTATTACAATATTTGTCTACAATGAGATCTACTCTGGCTTCATAATTTTTCACTGTGCCTACATCGTATTTATCTTTCGCAAATATATTTTATTTTTCTTTATTATTGTTTCTTCGTGATGATTCAAGTGATTTGTTGAGATATCAAAGTTGTCTACATTCACATGTTCAAAGAAATTTATTTGATATTCTTCTTGCGTTTCTGTAGAATTAGGAATCTTTTGTTCTATCTCTAAGTTCTCATTTTGTATTAATTTAAATTTCTTTATGCAATCTAATCCTATTAGAAAGTCATTTTTGAAATTTTCATTATTGTATATAAAAATATCTATATTTTCTTCTAAATCTAATATTTTTGCCTGCACTGTTATCAATCCATCAGCTTTATTCAAACCATTAATTGTTTTCAGGTTGGCTTTGTACATGTTTTTACTTGATTTTAATTTTATTAGTTTTGGATTAATTAATGAAACATTTGAACCTGGATGATAAATAGCAGATACTTCTAAAGTATCGTTTAAAATTACCTTGAGTCTAATTAATGGTGGAATTATTGGTTTTTTGGATCAGTATCGCTAATTTTTACTTCTAACACGGAATTGTTGACATGTTTTATTTTGTCTTCTTTATTTTTAAACCAGCATTCAGATTCAGGATGGAAGCGTGTACCTTTACCTTTATTTTTACAAGTTTCGCATGGTATCTTTTCTTTGCTAGTATAATTCTTAATATTTCTTCTCGTTTCCATATTTTCCTTGTAAACCAGATGTTCTAATTTACCTATTTCGTTGTATAGGTCTTCGGTTTTTTCCAATTTTTGTCTGTCAATTCTATCAGCTTCGAAATTTGGCAAGCTTATCGCAATTAGATCTATTAATGTTCGATTATCAATGGATTTTCTCACTTCTAGTAGAAGTTTTTCTTTTTTTATAGCAAAATCTATCAAAGAGCCAGTCTGATATCTAAATTGCAGCGCATATCTTATTGAAGACCAACCTTTGTTTGCAAATGCATCACAAAAATTGTTTTTCCAATCTTTCCATTTTGCTTGAATAGTCAGCTTCAAAAGTGTACAACTATACCAATCTGTAGCGCCCTTTTCCATGAATGATTTTAAAATTTCAATTTTTTTTTATCTTTAGCTATATCAAACCGTTCACATTCTGTTTCAAAACTAGTTATCCATTGATCTGCATTCGAATTTTTCCCATTGAACTTTTCAATTGTAAATTCTTTAGCTATTTTACCAATATTCTTTTCTTCAGATTTCTCTTGGCTCTTTCCAAGTATTTTTTTCCAGCAATTGTATTAACGGTTGTTCTGAAGCGTTAATAACACCACTTTTTTGTGTACTAATTTCTTCTTGTAAATACACGTCACCAAATTGTAAATTTCCCCCGTCATCCAAATAAGTTTCGGTCAATTCTTTGGTCAGATTAATCCAAAGTTTTCTTATTTGTCCCCTTTTAGTTAACGTTTTCTTTACCTTAGCAAATGCTGATGTGTTCGTGATTGCCGCATGCTCTTGTGCAAATAAGTAATTATTTGGCATCGTATAAGTCCTGCCGTCTGATGTGCCAATTGAGGTTATGTACAGCACGTTCGTCTTTGGCTCTTCTGCGGAATCGAGCATCTTGAATGTGAATTGCAGCTTGTCCATCGTGATTTCAACGTGAATGTTGTTTTATAATGAGGTTTTTTTTCACGTAGGA
>OZ017741.1:114435410-114510606 GCA_963969285.1 Odontomyia ornata
GAGCAAATCAGGGCAACGGCTGAGAAGGCTGCTTCGGGAGTATAGGTTCTGAGTCGACTTATGGCCAAGAAAATGCCTCTTAATGAGTGCTGTAGGCTCAGTGCTACTGTACGGAGCAGAAATATGAGGCGACGCTCTCAGTAAGGAGGTATACCGAAACCGCTTGGCACAGGTACAGGGAAGAAGAACACTGAGGATTGCATATTCTTATCCGACAGTCTCTGATTCGGCGGTAAGAGTTATGGCTGGCGTGATACCTGTTGTCCTCCTTGCTAGAGCGCGCCGCGCTATTTGCCTGCGGCGAAACGAGGATGCGAGGGAGATGGTTGTCCGCGAAGAGAGACAGCGCTCACGCAACAAATTGCATGAAGCGAAGGTGGACTGCGCACCTCATCCCGGATGTGAGACCGTGGCTAAATCGAAGGCATGGTGCGACTGACTTCTATTTGACCCAGCTTTTGACCGGGCATGGGTGTTTTCAGACTTACCTACACAAAATTGGTAACTCACGGTCCCCCGATTATCGGGTTTACTCAGGAGAGGAGGACAATGCCTGCCACACATTTTTTTGCGTGCCTGAAATGGGACAGGCTTCGAAGAGACCTCTACAGGGAGACGGGAGACGGGAGAGCTCACCCCGGATGATATAGTCGCGGTGATGATTGAATCGGTTGACAATTGGAACCAGGTGGCACATTATGTTCGAGCAGTACTAAAAGATAAAAGGGACTCACTGCAGCCAGGGAGTTGGGGCTGGGGGATCGCTTGCCTGGCACTTCCTCTTCCCCTCTCCCCTCTCGCTAGAAGAGCGATCCCCCAGCTTGAAGGCGCCTCACGGCGTAACAAAACGAGACCTGGCCCGAAGTAATGTGTCAAACAGTTCTAGGCTAGGTTCTCAGGTTGACAGGGGAGGTGTTTAGTGGGTAGTCCAGTCACCTCCTTGCGAGTATGGAAATCCCACACTCCGTACGTTAATGGAATTCAATTCGCAACCACAAAAAAAGGTTGCCGGTGAGGACCAGGGACTTTGAGACTCCTTTATAACCCCCAAGTCTAGCATCCTGTCCAACTCTGCGTACACTAGCTTTTCCATGGCCGGTGAGATGGCATAGTGTTTCTGCTTTCTTGGTTTGCTATCGCTAACTTCAATAACATATGAGACCAGAGTGGTGCGCCCAAGGCCTTGCGTAGCGTAAATGGAAAAGCAGCGATGGATGCTTCCACACCCTGTCGTTGGTCAGGCGTTAATTCGTGTCTGTTGGGTATAGAAGCGAGTTCATGGACGTATCTAGTATTAAAGGGTGAATCCACGAATAGATCTGGGGCCAAACCAAATTGAAGGACGAAATCGACGCCAAGGTACACGTTCTGAGTCAGTGAAGAGATAATGAAGAAAATAATATCCTTAGTTTGACCTCTGAACGTCACGGGGGTTGTCAATCTACCCTGAATAGGATGTCTGGTACCATCAGCTATGTTAATTTCATAGCGCCAGGGTTCTAGCACCGTAGGGTATTGATGGAAAACATTTGAGCCGAGGCTCTAGACAAAACAGCTGATACTTGTACTCGTGTCAATCGGTGCGATGGCGATTTCGCCCAACACTTTGATTGGTGCGTAAGTTCTGGTGTAGTTCTCGCAAACCTCCGAGTGGTTGCATAAGTTCAGGGTTTGACGGCAGGTGCGCACTCGCTTGCGGAAACTCCACCAACGACGAGTTGACCATTATACTTTGCGCAAGCGAGAGGTGACTTCTTCGGAAAGGCTCTCGAGCCTCACGGTATTCCTGCAGTCGAACGTGATATGGCTTTAGTACGCAAATTCATGGCTGCCGGGGTTCTTCAGGCAGTAACTGTGGTGGTCGCTTCAAAAGTGTCGTTGGAGAGGCTTCCGGAAGAGAGGGAACCACCGCAGTCATAATTGTCAAGGCTGGTCTTATATAACTTACTGTTGAGCTTTGGACTACCGTTGAGGTGGTCGGGTACTCGCTCGTCCATTTTTTGAAGTGGTGCAATCTGGGCAATCCGGGAAGTAGGTGTCAGGCTCACCGCATCCGTAGCAGGAAACCATACGCTCTGCCCAACATGCAATAAACCGATGTCCGGTTTGTTTGCAGATCCAGTAGGTCGTGAGATTTCCCACCGCGGCTACCGTAAGCTCGTCTGACTCCCTGCCGGTGTCCTCTAGATCTGGAGTGTTGGTCTCTTGTACCACTTCCGCGATCCCGCGCCGCGGAGCCGGTTTCGTCAACAGGTATGGCCGTTCTTGGAGGTCTCCTCGACTCCTTCCTGTCGACTGACGGCTCTTAAAAGCGATGCCATGTCCTGAGGATCGCTAACAGATGGTCTATCAGAGACTCCACCCGATCAGCGAAGACCTCCACGTTGATGGAATTTGGTTCTCCGCCAAAATGGAGATTCCAGCTTTTGATGATGCTGAGGATCTGAGACGGCTTCAACCGATACGGTGGATAAGAAGGTCCGCGTTGATCCAGAGGAGCCACTGGAGCAAGAGTCGGTGGTTGTACTTGGCTCAGCCTGGGCCGGTATACCAGAACCATGGGATTCACGGATGAGCTGGGTATATTTCGCGCCCAAGGATTTGGGTCGGAGTCCCACAGCGGAGGCGTTCGAGGACGTGCTGGAAGATGGTTCTCCTGTTTGCTCTTTAGAGCGAATATCCGGGTGGTCAAACCCTGCATTAGGGCCATCATATCCTGCAGGACTGTCGCCTCCACGGATACGGTTCGGCTCTGCCGTTCAGCAGGCGGCACTACTCCAGCCCCTTCCATGGTGTCAGGATCCTGAGGTAGTGGTGAACCTTGGTCTCGGCGGTCCTTATGTTTAGCCACCGCCCCTTATGAAGCTGATGTTTCATTGTAACTGGTCGGTGGCACTGCAGGAGTTGCTGGCTGTTGGCCACGTACGATTGACCATGAGATGTTTCGTCACGCAGGTCTCGTGAAACTGATGACTGCACGGTAGCCTTCGCACTGGCGTGCCATCGTTTCTGGCCTGCTGGCAAATCACGTAGAGCGCCGTCGGTTCCGCATCTGAACGCAAACGACGTTTAAAAAAGCAAAAAATAAGAAAAACTATGATTATGCATATAAAAATGCCCGTCAGTGGCCAACTATTCAAACAACTCTATCAAAATATATATATATATATATATATATATATATATATATATATATATATATATATATATATATATATATATATATAGAAATATATATATATATATATATATATATATATATATATATATATATATAAATATATATATATATATATAGAAATATATATATATATATATATATATATATATATATATATATATAAATATATATATATATATATATATATATATATATATATATATATATATACGAGTATATATATATATATATATATATATATATATATATATATATATATATATATATATATATATATATATATATATATATATATATATATATATATATATACGAGTATATATATATATATATATATATATATATATATATATATATATATATATATATATATATACGAGTATATATATATATATATATATATATATATATATATATATATACATATACCTAGTCTAGCCATAAATACTGTAACAAACTTTTTGAAGCACTGTTCAATAAAAGAGGTGTTATATGTTAAGAAATCATTGTTTATTTATCAAATGCATTGTCAACTACGGAAATTGCAACAAGTTATTCGAAGTGATTGCCTTTTGCCTTTACAAAAGCCTTTAATCGACCTGGCCACTCATCTATGGAAGCACGCACGACTTCAATCGGAAAGTTGGCGACTGCATGTGTAAGAGACTTCTTTAAGGATTCGATATTAGAATGTCTTTTAGAGCACGTCATTTTCTCTAAGACAGACCATAATTTGTAATCCAGCGGATTCAGGTCTGGGCTAGACGAAGGCCAATCTTCAGCTTTAATAAAATCTGGAACATTTTCTTCAAGCCATTTTTGGGTTGACTTCGCCTTACGACCTGGTGCAGAATCTTGCTGGAAACTCCAAGGTTGATTTTTGAATAATGACGTGTTGAGAGGTTTCACTACACTTTCAAGGACACTTTCTTGATAAACTTTGGCAGACGTTTTGACGCCCTTCTCACAAAAATGCAACTTTGTCACCCCGTTGTAGCTAACACCCCACCAAACCATTACTGAGGCTGGATGATGACCTCTTTGAACCTTTTGGGCAACTTGAGAAGCTTCTCTGGCACTGCGAGCATAAACCCTATCGTTTTGTTTATTAAATGTTTCTTCGACAGTAAAAACTTTTTCGTCCGTAAACAAAATTTTACGGTGTTCTTGGTTTGCGTACCGGCAAAGTAATCGTTTTGATTTTTCCACTCTATTTTTTTTTTAACGAATCTGTTAGTAAATGCCCGGTAGATCTACGATAAGCACACAACCGTAAGTCACTTTTGATGATACGTGAAATTGTTCTTTGGGGTATTTTCATCTCACGCGATAAAATTTTTTGTTTCCGGAGCGGATTACGGCGAATTCTCTCGCGCACGGCTTTAACCGCTTGAGGTGTTCGAGTAGTTCGCGGACGGCCACTTCTTTGACGATCACTTACTCCAGACGTATCATTAAATCTTTCAATAGCCCGATATACAAACATTCGGCTTATACCAAGGGTATGCAGAGTCTTAAAAATATCACTTGGTTGCATTCCTACTTTATGAAGTGCAATCACAGCAATTCTATTTTCTTTGGCGCCCCAATCCATGTTCACTACACTAAAAATTAAACTCAAATGATGACAAATGCATCAAGCGCAAGCGTACTATAGCGATAAGCTCAATTTAAAAAAAATGCAATATAACAGTTCCTTTCTGCAGGGTTGCCAAACCTTGTAACAATATTTATGGCTAGACTATGTGTATATATATATATATATATATATATATATATATATATATATATATATATATATATATATATATATATATATATATATATATACAGAGGTGGCCAAAAGTGATCGGACAATACAAGAAACAAGCAATAAAATACTTTTACGAGCATAAGCTTTGAAATGAAATAAAAATTTTTCCCTTATATAAAAGTTACTTGTATTCTCAATTAATTGCACAAAAAATAAAACATAAATAAAAAGATTTTCACAAGAAAATTAACAACTAATTCAAATTCACATTGCATCAAGTGGACAAAAGTAATCGGACATTTTGAAAAGTGTGAAATTAGTCATTGAAGTTTGGAGCAATTCTTTTCTTTTCATTTCCGAGTTTAAAAGGGAATTCCCCTAATTATATGTTGATATGTGTTTTTCTGATATCAGTCATTTACTTGTCAGTTTTCAGTGAAGAAAGTTAAACATGGCTAAGAATCGCAAAGAAACCTGTATACATGAAAGAAAAGTTATAATAAAGTTGTATAAAGAGAATAAATCCTTTTCTGAAATATCAAAAATAATTGGAAGAAGTCGTTCGACAGTTTTCGATATCGTGAAACGGTTCAGAAAAAAAAATCAGGTGGAAAACGAAATTAGGAGTGGTCGACCATGTAAACTAACAGAGACAGACGCACGAAAAATCTTAAGAATTGTTAAAAAGAATCCGACTACAACGTCCAGAAGTATTAGGGATCAATGAAAACAAGTTCTCCTACACCGTTGGCAGCCATGCAACCCCAGACCCAGACAACAATATATATATATAAATATATATATATATATATATATATATATATATATATATATATATATATATATATATATATATATATATATGTATATATATATATATATATATATATATATATATATATATATATATATATATATATATATATATAAATGTAAGTCGCTTCAATCGCAAATCGTAGTAAAAAAAAGTGTAGATAAACTGTGCGTGTAGGACTGCAGCGATGATCTGCGAGAGGATGGGATTCACCGAGATTGGCCTTGTCTGAGGACGCGTGAATGCACTGGCAGGCTAGCGTTGCGGTGTCGTGGGGCGGTTTCTTTTCCCCAGCACAAGGACCCACTGCAAAAAAATTTCGGATTCACGAATTGGGAGATCAACTGCGGATCGACAGGTGTCGAGGCCGAGGTAACCTAATAAGGGTGGAACTTGTTAACGCATATGACAAACAGTACCGGGAAGAAAGACGTACTTAAGAGGAATTCGTCGTTACCGACGAAATAAGAGCGGGAGCATCCAAGTGGAAGCGGCGCCTCCTCGCATAAATATACATAAAATAATAGGGCTGAATTTTAAATCGCGTAGGTAATAATTGTAACAGATCGGAATAATAAATAACATCTGCTAGTAACAGTGCTCAATATAATATTACATTCATGGCTTCATGGGCAAACATACCAAAATTCAAATTTAAATCCAATTCAAGGGGACAACCAACATCCTCGACGGGCGCCCGTATATGGTGTGGGTGATGCCTGAAATTGTTTTTTTTTTTATAATCATGGCTTAATTGTTTTTCTTAATACCCTTGTTGTTCTTAGTACCCTTGTTTTTGAATTTTAATTTAGCAGGATGACTTGTCTCTCAGGGATTAATCTTATCTCATTTGCTGATGTTATTTTAAAACAAAAATTTAAATTGCGATTTTACGGGTATAACACAGACAATGAGCGAAAATTATTTTTAAAATTGTTAAATATATGAAATATACACACGTTAGAGATCAATTCTTGGAGCTGTCAATCGTACCAGTAAACTAATCACATAGAATCGTGATATCACTTGGAATAACTCCGATCGGGGCAATACCCATGCAAGCAAGATGTAATCCACTACGAGAATTCGCTAACCGAATAATTGTAGCTTACACTTTAATTAAGCTTGTTGTTATGTTGCACAATTGAAGACAAAACTTTCCTATCCGCTTCTGCTGTGCTACTTGCCAATTTTTGCAAGGCCGGTACGGCTGGTGTAGACAATTGTCCCATCAACGAAAGGAAAAAAACCTCTAAATACCACATTTAAGCAGTGTATCCTTAGCACTCCATCAGAATATCAAATCGGAGCAAAAGGCTGTTCGGATTATTGCGGTTTCTCTTTTTCTAAAACTTGATATTTTCAAGTTAACTCAGTTTTCTTTGAACTTTGACAGGATGTTGTGCAATCTCATATGCACCAAGCGACACGGATATGAGCATAAACGTATATCATTTTACTCTTTTAATCTTACGTTGCACTTGTCTCTTTACCAAACGTCATACAGCATAACAGAGCAGATTCTTTCTGCTCTTCTATCTCTTTCCCACCCATCATTTCAATTCGAAGTCTACGCGCGTAGCCTGTCCAAATACGATCGCCAAATCTGTCCAAATAGTCTCGTTGGAGTAAAATAATTTATTAGATATCGTTACACACTTTTGAGGAAAAATCACGGCCCAAATGATGGTGGCATCTCAAATGCAGCACACGTATCGTCAATATGCAAATGAAGTACTCAAACTAAGCAACGAGTAAGCAAGCGCACACTTGAACGAGTAAGCAAGCGCACATCTAAGCACGGCCTCAAGACAATTATTTTCCCGGATTATTACGGGTTCAAGCAATTTTCTTTGCAAAGGAACTGCTCCTTGCAATAAATGGCTTTTAAGGGGCTAAAATCCGCACGCTTTTTGGTCTTTCCCGAATTTATTTGTTGCGAATCGTGCCGCACGTCACTTGGCAAAACACCCACTTCGGACCTGATATTGTGCCTGTACGAGGCAAAAGTGAATTCACTCAAGTATTGTTTAAAAACGACAGTCAGGCAATATTTGATTAATGCTTTACAATTTCAAGTGCGCTCAACGATCTTAAAGAATGTTGTTTCTTTATTCCTAATACTGTTCCGCAGATATAACGCTTGCCGGCGCGGTTCTCCCGGCGTGCTCCCGTGCACAACCCAAATTGAAATATTTCGCGACTTCCACAACTTCCACGGCGATGGATGGTGAATTCCGCGTTAAAGTTTGCGCACAATCATTTTCTCTTGTTCAATGCGGAAATTCGAATTGGAACGTGCCTCCATTAGAGGAGTTCGATAAAAAATATCTGAGCAAAGATGGGTTGAATGCTAATGTTAATGGATCGCGGTTCTCCCGACGTGTGCAATGCGTGGCGACCAAGAACAGACCGCCCGATCCGCCCAAGGAGATATGCTTACTTAGTGCGAACAGCCACTGTACGGTAAATGCCGCAACAGAGGTTCATGACGAGCCCCTAATCCATCCACCATAGATTGCATTCGGCAATGCAATTCGTGTCTGAGCTGCATTATAAAGGTGTTGCCGTGTCCCAAGTTTTAATTGTAGATTTAAACAATTAATTTTTTAAAATTTACAATTTAAATTGGATTAGGGTTATAAAGGTTTTCGAGCAGTTTGCTTAGGCGACTGCTCGATTACTACAAATGTTTAACTGAAATGCTAGATCACTCCTCGTGGTTAAGCCACAATAACGTTTTATGCTTTTGCCAAGGTCAACATCACAGATCAAAAACATCCAACAAATGAAACCACAAGCAAACAGGACGCTAGCACGGAGAACCCTTTCAGGCAAAAACCGCTGTTGGCAAGAACACCGATAAAACAAGTCACCGATTGCGGGGGGAGGCAGCAAACCCCAGAAACACTGTCAAAGTCAACATCACAGGTTAAATCATCGGAGACAGACCACAGACGGACTAACGAACGAAAGAAGGCAGAGTGCGTTGTGCCACCTGGCATCATTGCGGCCTTTGGGCGCAGTAGAAGGACTATGCGCACCCCGGAGCGCCCAGTGCAAGACGTACACAATTCGGATCAAGCTGCGACACCAACAGAGGCCAGTGTAAGACTGGGGGAGGGAGAAATTTTGCCGTTGGCCGACGCCACTTCAAACGCGACCCAAGCGATAGAAGCAAAAGGGCTAGGAAACGGGGGCCTCTCCCAAGAGGTGGCGCCAAATAACACAATCGCCCTTGACCGCGCCGAAGAGGAGCGGCTTACTCGGAAAGCGGGGAATATCGTCAAACAACTGAGGGCTGCCTGCGAAGTGCAGAAAATCATAGGCAAGAGTGTCAAGAATGGCATTCTTGAACTGGAGGAGCTTTTTGGCCGCATAACGCACTACAGGCGGAGGTGGCTTGCAACCGAAAAGCACCAAAAAGACACACTCTCCCTCGAGGCATCAGTGGGTCCTAGCAGCAGCAAAAGAATGGCCGGTAGCCCAATTGAAGGCGACCGTGAGAAAAGGAGGAAGGACGAGACCATAAACGAAGTTGACACTCCAGGCGAGGAGTTTCATGTGGTGCAAAACAAGGCAGCGAAAAAAGCGGCCAAAAAGCTACTCCTAGAAAAAACAGACAAAGAGCTCAACCACGAAAAGAACAAAGAACCCCCCGATATACCGCAGAAAACAAAAAGCAAACCGCGGCGCAAACCCTTGCGAGAGGCACTGCTTATTAAACCCACTAAGGGCCGAACCTACGCAGATGTCCTCCGTGAAATCAAAGGAGCGGTCAAGCCAGACGACACCAAAACTGCCATCAAAGCAGTTCGACCAACCCGGACCGGTGGCTTGCTGGTGGAATTCGGGCCAGAGGCCGCAAACAAAGATGCATTCCGTGACGCGGTTCAAAAGGTTCTTGGAGATGCGGCAACGGTTGCCTCGCTCGAACCAATGGCCACCCTGGAAATCAGGGTCCTCGACTGCGTCACGGACAAAGCTGAAGTAGAGGATGCCATTAGGAGGGAGTTCCCCAGCTTAAGTGAAGTCAAGGCAAGATTCACACGTGAAAACACAAGGGGGCAACGCATGGCTATTGTCGAACTAGCTGATAAAGACGCCCAGCAAATCCTGGCGAAGGGCAAAATTAAGATAGGTTGGGTGATCTGCAGGATACGGAGAAGAGCGATCCCTATCCGCTGCTTCAGATGCTTCGAATACGGACACACCGCGTATGGCTGTAGGGGACCCGACAGGAGATCTCTGTGCTACAAATGTGGTGAAACGGGGCACAAAAGGAAGGAGTGCACGAACGAGGCAAAATGCATTCTTTGCAAGCTAGCACCCGGCGACCTCAAACATGAGCCAGGGACAGGGAGATGCTGGGTTTTCAAGGAGGCCCTAACTAAAGCCAAATCGATACTCAAATGATCCGTATCCTGCAGGTCAATTTGCACCGAAGCACAAACGCCCAGGACCTACTTGAGCAGTTTGCGAGGGATAAGAAAGCGGACCTCCTATTGCTGAGCGAGCAACATCATAACAAGGACTCGCAAGCGTGGTACCCCGACAAATCTGGTACCTCGGCCATCTGGGTTCGAGACAGCGCCCACCTTCAGGCGCAGGGCCATGGACGCGGGGATGGTTTTGTGTGGGTGCGGTGTTCAGGGATAACATATTTCAGTGTTTATCTGACGCCTAACGAGGCAATGCGATCTTTTCGAACCAAACTCGATGCCCTGGAGGACGCTGTCTCGAACACAGAGGGCCACATGCTGGTCGGGGGAGACTTCAACACTAGAGCCATTGAATGGGGTATGCCACAATCCGACCCAAGGGGAAAGCAAATCTTGGACATGGCGGCCAGAACAGCGCTTTTTGTCCTAAATACTGGTAACACTCCTACTTTCCGCCGCTGGGGTTGCGTAGGAACCATACCCGATGTGACACTCGCTTCGGAGTCCCTGGTACCCAGAGTACACAACTGGCGAGTACTAGAGGACTACTCGGCTAGTGATCACCAGTATATAGCTGTTGAGATTCACGACGGTGCCACTCTGCGTGCATATGCCCAAACTTCAATCCTCGGATGGAGGACTGGGAGGATGGACGTTGAGAGGTTTGCTGACGCGCTTACGGCAGGCGCACCGTTGCTGGGAGCTCCACCAGGGAGTGGAGGGCCTACAGCCAAGGACTTGGTGAACTCAACTATGAGTACCATCATAGCTGCTTGCGAGTCTTCCATGCCCCGTCGGAGACCCCGACATGGTAAGCCTCCAGTATACTGGTGGTCAAACGAGATCGCCGAACAAAGAAGCGAGTGTCACAAACTTCGGCGAGAGGCCCAGCGGGCGAAAACACGGGAGGAGGCAGACACTAGGCTAGCAGCATACAGGTCCGGCAGGAAATATCTTCGCAGGCTTATTAACAAGAGCAAGGCCCGATGCTGGCAAGACCTCGTGGACGATGTAAATAGGGATCCGTGGGGTGGCTACAAGCTGGTCATGGGGAAACTTGGTGCCCTACGGAAGCCTTGTATACATGACGCGGAAAAGATGGACGTGATAGTGCGGGGACTCTTCCCCGCCCATCCCGTCCGTGTTGACGCTGTCCATGGTGAAACAGCAGTCGAGTGCCCACTCTTCACACAGCTGGAACTGGAGGAGGCAGTCCTCTCCCTGAAAGCGAGGAAGGCTCCAGGTCCAGATGATGTTCCAGCTGAGGTTTTGCAGCTCGTCTATCACCATTGTCCTGACTTGCTGCTCAGCACATTCAACGCTTGCCTACGGGACGGGGTTTTCCCGGTACGATGGAAGGTGGCGAGGCTCGTGCTGGTCAGCAAGGGGAAGGGAAATCCCGAATCGCCGTCTGCATACCGCCCGTTATGCATGCTAGACACGGCTGGGAAAGTGCTAGAGAAACTCATCAAGGGAAGACTCACTGACGCGATTCGTGCTGCTGGGGACCTATCTCCTCGGCAGTACGGCTTTAGAGCAGGACGTTCTACCATTGATGCGATTGCAGAGGTGGTGAACGCGGTCCAAAAGGCAGAGGCATATAGTCGCACCAAGCGACGGATCGTCCTGTTGGTGACACTCGACGTCAGGAATGCCTTCAACTCCGCTAGATGGGTGGATATTCTGGACACGCTGGAAAACTCTTTTCAAGTTCCAGAATATCTAATGCGGCTTTTGAGGAACTACCTAAAGGACAGAAGCTTGCTCTACGACACGACACAGGGCCAACGAAGGATGGAAATTACATCGGGTGTTGCCCAGGGATCTATCCTTGGTCCGGACCTGTGGAACGTGTCTTACGACGGGCTACTGAGACTTGAGATGCCAGAGGAGTCGCGCTTGGTCGGCTATGCGGATGATGATGCGGCTCTGGTCGCCGGACGCACCGTTGAACAAGCGCAACTTAGGCTAGGTATGCTAATGCGCCGAGTGAGGGACTGGATGACTGCTCGCGGGCTCAGTTTAGCACTGGAGAAAACCGAAGTGGTCATCTTGACAAAAAAGAGAATCCCTAGAGTAAGGATGATCAGTATTGGAGATATACAGATCGAATCGAAGCCAGCGGTGAAGTACCTGGGGCTACTGATCGACTCGAAGATGAGTTTCTCTGAGCAAATCAGAGCAACGGCTGAGAAGGCTGCTTCGGGAATATCGGCCCTGAGTCGACTTATGGCCAACGTAGGGGAACCCAGCCCATCAAGAAGACGCCTCTTGATGAGTGCTGTAGGGTCAGTGCTACTGTACGGAGCAGAGGTATGTGGCGACGCTCTCAGCAAGGAGGTATACCAAAAACGTTTGGCACAGGTACAGAGAAGAGGAGCACTGAGAATTGCATCTTCGTATCCAACAGTCTCCGACTCGGCGGTGAGAGTGATTGCAGGCGTGATACCTGTCGCCCTCCTTGCTAGAGAGCGCCGCGCTATTTACCTGCGCCGAAACGCGGATGCGAGGGAGATGGTTGTTTGCGAGGAGAGACAACGCTCGCTCAACGATTGGCAGCAGTCTTGGGTGAATTGCACGAAGGGAAGGTGGACTGCGCGCCTCATCCCGGATGTGAGACCGTGGCTAAATCGAAGGCATGGTGAGACTGACTTCTATCTGACCCAGCTTTTGAGCGGGCACGGGTGTTTTCAGTCTTACCTGCACAAGATCGGCAAGTCACGGACTCCCGATTGTCGGTTTTGCCCAGGAGAGGAGGACAATGCCTGTCACACATTTTTTGCGTGTACCAAATGGGCCAGGCTGCGAAGGGAACTCTACAGGGAGACGGGAGAGCTCACCCCGGATAATATAGTTGCGGTGATGCTCGAATCGGTTGACAAATGGAACCAGGTGGCACATTATGCTCGGGCAGTCCTAAAATATAAAAGGGACTCACAGCAGCCGGAGGCACTGGGGCTGGGGGATCGCTCTTCTGGAAATTCCTCTTCCCCTCTCCCCTCCCGCTAGGAAAGGGACTCCCCAGCTTGAAGGCGCCCCACGGCGTAACAAAACGAGACCTGGCCCGAAGTAATGTGTCAAACGGTTCCAGGCTAGGTTCTCAGATTGACAGGGGAGGTGTTTAGTGGGTAGTCCAAAGGTATCCTCCATGGGAGTCCCACACTGCCAGACTCGGCGGGCATAAATGCCTTCACCTCCCTACCACAAAAAAAAAAAAAAAAGGTCATCATCACTTGACTCCCCCATGCCTTCGTTCTGATATCGCTTTCCGTAATTCCAATATCAATCGGCTACAGGTCTTCATCTCCGTCATCCTCTTGCTAGATTTCTCGCCGTGGCGGTAATGGTGGATTCTGTTGCAAGTGGAATATTGGAATTACTTCGCTCATTCGCGTAGCACTGGCGTTCCCATTCCCAATTGTTTGGTCATACCTTTATTTGTTTATTCTTGAGTCGTGATTTTTGAGAAATTCGATTGGCATTGCACGGGATAAAATATGTAATATTCGTTGGTCTAATTAATTTGTTCTTATCCATTGGGCGTTAATATGTTCTCTTATTCAAAATTGTACGAATTACTTAAATCGCAGACTTTTCTGTTATGTTATTTCGATGAGAAATGATTATTTTTTCTTGTTTTTCAATCAACTCCCGCATTTTAGTCAACTCACTTGGATGCATCATTGCTTCCCCAACCTTCTCAAGAATAAGTTTGTAATGTGACGCCTACGCCCGGGAATCGAAGTGATTCCGATCCCGAACCCTTGCACCCGGCCAGATGGGTATAACCTCGAAATGCAAGCCGACTTCATCTTTCGTGCGGATATCGTTGCGCAGAAAACATTTTTTTCTTTCTCTCCAAATATTTAGATCTGTGGATTTAAATATTTGAAACATAATATTAATCAAAACCCCGACACATTTCGAGGCATATTCATCTGGGAATGCCCCCCCCCTCCACCGTGGCCATCGAAACACTATGCCACTGGCGACAAATGGAAATGCACATTGCCGCCATATGGCGTTCCACTCCGCACCTCTGTTTTGTCGGCGGTTGTCGGTTTGACAGTTCGTCGCCACGAGGAATGAGAAATTCTTTATAGTTCTGATTTGTGTTTGCCATCATCTGGTCGTGTGCATAAGAAGTTGAAAAAGTGCAAAGTGAAAAACTTTTTTTCCGCGACATTTCATTAGTTCGCTGGAATTAATTTTAGCAGTTGGTTCTATAGTATCCTTTGAATGTGAAAAACTGCGCAAAATTGCTTGTGATTCGACTAATACTATTCCTGAAATGATCAGTAATGTTAAGTTTCAAATGGAAAGCGCTGAGTGCGCTTCGTGGCGAAACGTAGGTGCGAACAAAAAATGACGGTACCGTTTGTTTTTAACAGTTGGAATCTTTGACAGGTGGCGTTGCGTTTGATCGCTCCGAGGATCTTTTTTGCTGCTGCCCCGCATAGGCTTGTTCTCATATGTGCCTGATTGAAGGATGTATACATGTATGTATATTAAGCTAGAAGCGAGGGATTATATTTTGGGTTTGGAAGGAGAGTTTCTTCAAGGCATTGATGCTTTTCCATCTAAAGCAAACGATTATAGCACTGTTCTAGAACAAGCTTTGAACAGAACAGGTAAGAGTGGGTTCGTTGTTCATGGTGCTTCGTGGCAGCCAAAGTCCAGGTGGTGGCAAAATATACCAAAATTTCCGCAGAATTTGGTGACAGTAGTTTTGACGTTTCTGTTCAAAATATGTTTGAACCACGGGCGGACACAAACGTAATGATTTTAATGTTGCTTAAAACTTATTTAAAGATAATTTAACTTTTCTTTACCCACATGGCATACAGTCTAATATTGAAATTCGTTGTAGCACACATTATCGTACTTGTTCTAATATCAAACAAACTACAGATAAAGAGAACAGATTAAACAAACAATAGTTAAATAAAAATAAATTGAATAAGCATTTTTAAAATCGATCAAATCAAGAAAACAAAAATCAACTACCGGAATTTGCTGTATATGTAAATTGCTAAAAAAAAAAAAACATTTAATTAAAAATAAATAAAGCATCAAAAATGCCAACCTAGAAAATATGCCCTTGTTGAAAATAGAGAAAACGAAGAGAATCAATTTTAAAATTAACGAAAAAAGGAAGAAAGAAATGGTAGAAAAATGAGTGACAGACATTAATTTGTTTTAACTATATGTTTAATTATAATTATATATTTAAACGACGTGACGAATAGAAATGACGGAAACGAGAACACAGAAAAACCACAATTGACACAGAATACCTCGATTTTAAATTTAATTTATTGATTTAGAGGAGTAAATAAAAAAAAAATTTGGAAAAGAAAAACATCAAAAACAAAATGTGTAAAAGCGAAAAAACTGTATCAAAAGAACTAACTCTTCTTCCAATTTCGTAAATGAAAACAAAAATTTGTGTAAGAATCAAACAATGCTATTTAATAATTAATTTAATATTAATGAAGAAAGAAAGAAATGAAAAACCTAGGTTATTGCTTGTTATTTTGTTTTCTAGACAACGCGAATTATTAAAATTAAATTAAATGATTAAGTGAGGATAAAACATGAAAATAAAATAACAACTGACGAGTTAGTAAATGGCGGGAGAGGTAAAATATAAATAAAACCTAAATATATACATACGATAAAATGTGTAACTGAAAATGAAGTTTAATTTTACATTTATTTCTAGTAAATTAACTTAAAATAAATATATAAGATAGCAAAAAAGTAAGCATACAATATTTATGAGAAAAAAATTTTTTGTACGAAATGAATATGTTGTAGATAAAACAGAAGAAATGAGAAAAAGAGTGAAACAAACAAAATAATGACATCATAAAATTATCCTATTGAACAGTAAAATAAAAATTCACAAATAAACAACATGAATTGCTAAACGGAACAACGACTTTCCTTTTCAGCGATTCTTCTTTTTCAGTGGGAAGAGAGAGTGCAGGGTAGGTATGCCGTCGCGAGGGTAGGGTTTCGCCAAATCCGCTGAGGTCGGTTTCGCGTCGCGCGCGGTACGCGGTACCTTTGCTGTTTCGTTATTTTATTTAGAGTAGTCTTCGTCGGGTTGATTTAGAGTAGTATACTTTTCGGTACCGCGTCGAAACTTCGGGAACGTGAAATAAAAATTAGATTTTGAATTCTTGACTGGTTATAAGAAGAAATACGGAGTAACGTAAAGTAGGTTTCTCCTCCGTATGGTTTGTTTTGATAACGCGTTTTGGAAAACGGGCATGTTCAGGTGGCTGAAATATTGTAATTGAGCGTAACCCATTCGGAGACCCGCGACCGAAATCCTCTCCGAACTAGCTGGCCGACAAGCAGCCACCGCGTGAATGGGTTACGGTGCACGGAATGGTTGACCTGTTGGTATCATCCGTTGGCACTACTCAGACTTAACGTCTAGAACCGATGAGAGGTCGGTTCCGCGTTTGGACTAAAAAGTTGAAAATCATTACAAGTTCTTCTCAATCTGGTTTGGATATTTTGTTAACAATTTTCTGAAGTTTATTATGATCGCATTTAAAACTAAGTGGGACAGGTAAATATGTGATTCTGATGATCTCAACATTATTGTTAGTTAATTGAAACTTTCTTGTATGTTCATTGAGTAGGAATAGGAGAAACTTTTCAGCAATGATGGTGGTAGCGACGATACTGGCGGTGTTTATTTCGGGTTAGTACTACTAATATTATTAAGTTGCGTATTAGATTGTTCAGCACTTATTGCGTTATTATTATTATGAAATTGCTTATTTGATAACATGATTATACTAGCTGATGTCGGTATATCAGAACACTCACATACATCGAGTTACATAGGTATGTTATGGACTTTTCAGATCACCGCCCATGAAGTCGAATTTATCATCTTTTTAACAAGCTTCTTTTCGTGAAGGCCTCTCGACCAGTTTGCCTAGGTGTGCTACTCTATTACTACAAAATCATGAAATTGATGGAAAACCTGATACCTGAATTGTTGAGGAATAAATGGTCTCATTAAATTTTCGCTGTGATTACAAAAACGTTTCAGGAAGAATTTAGAATAGCGACTTCTTTAAAACAAAATGAAGGATCTTGAAGGAATGAATTTAGCTCAGTATCGTTTTGTTGCGCTCTGGCAATTTCGTCAAAGTCAAGAAATGATGGCAACTCAATCGCTTCTATTCCCGATAGAGTATCAGCAACTAAGTTGCTGTTACCAGATACGTATTGAATATCGGTAGAAAATTGTGAAATACAGTTCAATTGCCGAGTCTGTATTAGACAAGCCTTTTCCGGATTTTGTTGAAAAGTCAGTGAATATACTGAACTGCCGACCTTCTGATATATGTCTGAAGTGCTTAATGGCATAGTAAATAGCTAACAGCTCTTTATCATAAGTACCGTATCGAATTTTTGATGGTAGTAGAATCCGAGAGGAAATATCGTAAGATTTTCTCTTGGGCGACTCCGCTTATAGCGAAATTTGAAGCGTCTACCACTAAAGAGAGCTGACCAGTTCAAGAAACAAATTGTAGTAAAGGGGCTTGGGATAGTTGCTGTTTTGATTTTTCAAATGCTTTATTAACAAGAGAACTTTATTCGATTTTTCTATTACGATCCTTCTCGTTAAAGTTAAGCAATTTAATCAAATGTCATCTGCGGCATTTTGAATAAACCGACGATCAACTTCAGTCATTCCAAAAT
Organism: Odontomyia ornata; assembly: GCA_963969285.1. Classification (NCBI taxonomy): domain Eukaryota; kingdom Metazoa; phylum Arthropoda; class Insecta; order Diptera; family Stratiomyidae; genus Odontomyia; species Odontomyia ornata. The sequence goes on from OZ017741.1 coordinate 114,453,335, forward strand.
ATCGTCTTAACTGCTTAACTGTTTCTGCTTTCGAGAAATTCTGAATTTGCGAGACACGTTCTGGACAAGGTTTCATTCCTTGGAAGCTAATGCAATGTCTAAGAAATTTAATTTCAGGCTTCAAGAAGTTACATTTTTCCGAATTAATTGTTAAACCAAATTCCTATAGTTTTGTAAAGAGTGCACGCAAATGAGTAAGATGCTCATTTTCGTCTTTAAATGCAACTAAAATGTCGTAAACATATACAAAACAGAATAGCAAATCTCTAAGGACATTGTGTGGTGTTTTAATGGTTGTTATAAATGTCCATGAAGGACTGCAGCGGCGTTCTGCTGCTTCAGCGAGCGGAATCATTGCTATGCTGGAAATGGTCTTGTTAGGGCACGCGTAAGTATGCTGGCAAGCTAGCTTTGCGGTGTCGTGGGGCGTGTTCTTTTCCCACAACACAAGGGCCCACTATAAAATAATTTCGCACTAGCGAATGAGTCGGTGACCGGAGTTAAAAAGGCTAAACCGATTGGCTGGCGAAAAATGTGCCAATGGCCGAAGTAACCTGTCGAAAGTGAGTACAAAGAAAAATGCGACATCGAATAACTAATTGGCCGCGCGATACTCAAGACGATTTCGTCCTTGCTGAGCATGATCACGGCCCATAAATAAGAGTGGGGCATCCAGGCGGTGCCGGTGCCCCACGCACTCCTCCCAACCGGAACAATATGGTTGTGGAAGGAAAAGCAGCCCTTGCGAGAGCACCTGTAACAACGGGGAGATCTCAACCGATGGCCACCTCATGAGCCAGCCAATGTGGCGAGTCCCATACCCGATCAGGGTTCAAAATAGAAAGACCGAATTTCCGATTTTAACTTTTCATTCTCATTATTATTTCGTTCAAATAGCAAAATTATTACATTTTGCCTTACCAACCAACCATTTACAAGTTTCGCCTTACTTTTTTTTTGAATCGGAACGCCTTTACCCGATATTTTGGAGAAATGGATTTTTATGAAAAGTACTGTGTATTATAGAAAAGGAAAGATGAATAGAATTTTATACCAATATAAATTTATAATTTAAAAAAAATCAAAAAAAGTAATAACAATATATGATAGAAAGAAAACAAAACGGTACTTACCCACTCCATTCGACGAGCGCTCGATATTGGGTGGGGGCCTTACTTTTTTTTTGAATCGGAACGCCTTTACCCAATATTTTGGAGAAATGGATTTTTATGAAAAGTACTGTGTATTATAGAAAAAGAAAGATGAATAGAATTTTATACCAATATAAATTTATAATTTAAAAAAAAAACAAAAAAAATAATAACAATATATGATAGAAAGAAAACAAAACGGTACTTACCCACACCATTCGACGAGCGCTCGATATTGGGTGGGGTAATAGTGCCTGCAATTTTTAATCTTATGTTGCTTGGATGAGATGTTATTCTAATTTATTTAGATAATTCGATAAGTTTATTGGTAGTTCGGTTTCAATTTCCTGGACGGTATTTGAGGACAATTTGAGAGTAAAATTAATTAGATTGTATTTTTAACAAAATTTAATGTAATTTCAAGAATTTTTTATACAACGTTAAATTAATAAATGGCTATGAAGTTATTCGATAAAATCGCCATTAGCAGCAATAAACTCTTCGATTCGGGTCCGGAAACGGTTACATGCCCTAATCAAATGCTCCTTGTTCATATTGACCATAACGGCATTAATAGCAGTCTTCAGCGAAAAAGTGGTATTATAAGGACCCTTATTGGTCTCACGCTCAACTACGCCCCATACGTAATAATCCAAAGGATTAAGATCTGGGGTGCTAGGTGGCCATAGGTTCGGTGTTATGTGTTCATGAAAATTTTCGGCCATCCAGTCTTGTGTCGCCATCGCTTTATGTGAAGGAGCAGAGTCTTGTTGAAAAATGTATGGTCTGCCTCGGCTTACATTATCTATCCAGGGTTTCACTACCGTCTCCAAACCCTCGATGTATGCGGCAGAGTTCACTCGAATTCCTTGAGCAAAAAAGTGTGGTGGCATAACATGTCATTCGTTGCTGATAACACCTAAAACCATAACAGAAGCTAGAAATTGTGTGTGCATAACAACAGGAACCTCCGTAGGATTTGAACATAGCCATCTGTTCTGCGGTTGGTCTTTTGATCTTGGTTAAAATTTTTTTTCGTCGGAAAAAAACCATAACATTTTGGGCGTTTCAGGGTGTTTGAATTTGTTTAAAAGACGTTTTGATCGGAGAACTCTCTGTTCCCGTGTTCGTTCCGACATGAACTGTCCTCTGCGCATCACGTAAGTCTTATATCGAAGGTCTTCGTGGACAACTCTACGAATAAGGCGCTCAGAAATATGAAGCTCACTTGCAAGGACCCTCATTGATTTTGAAGGGTCCTCGTCTATGATCGCTTGCACTTGCTCTGAAAATTCTCCAGATCGGATAGTGTCAGAACGTTGTTCGTGCTTTTTGCGTTTAGCAACCGATTCTGTATCGCCTCCTAATGCTTCCAATTCACGGCGAACCTTATGCACGAATGAACGGGTGCAATTAAGAAAATTGGAGATCTATAAATCTGTATGATTCGCACATATAGTGACGATGACAGCATGTCTCTTCATTTCTTGAGTGATGTTGTAGTCCACCATTCCTTATCTGAAAAGGAAAAAACAATAAAAAAATTCGCGAAGTTATAGTCACATTTATGCATATCCTCAAATACCGTACGCACCCTGTATTTTGCTTTTTCACAGCTTTCTTTATACGGTCTTGGTACTCTTCGAGAATTGGTACGCACATGAAAACATCCGTTTGGCTTTTTTTAAACTTTTCCGAAAGCATTGTAGTTTAGTGTTATTCATTGGAATCTTGTCCAACGTTGTTAACTTTCACATTTGATACGTATGAAACCATATGGTGTCTCCTAGTGCGTTAACATCGAATTTATCTTTCTGTGATACGATTAAGTATCAATAAAAATAGTTTTACTGACGACTTTATTGAACACTACAGATAAAAAAATTATGTTTATTATCGCTTTAGAATCTTTAGACTAATACTCTACACCGGATTTTATTTGAATTCCTTCAGATCCAATCTTTATTAAGTAAACATGGTTCACTTCACTTCGCTTTCGTCGAGACATGTACAAAGTTTGCACCGGGCCCTTCAAACCGAGCGAAAATCGCACAAGGAAAAACGTCGTTGGGTGAGTATACGCTCGAGCGCTACCCCGAAAATTCACAAACTATGGGAATCCTTTTAGTGAACACGCCCTGCACTTCTGAGTCCTTACAGCCAGGAAGGCTCATCGCATATAAAAATAAAATTATTACGACACTTGCGATGAATTTCAATCGAAAAAATTCTTACACGCATGTAATGTGACGCCTACGCCCGGGAATCGAGGTGATTCCGATCCCGAACCCTAGCACCCGGCCAGATATGTATGACTTCGAAGTGCAAGCAGACTTCATCTTTCGTGCAGAGATCATTGCGCAGAAAATAATTTTCTTCAAATATTTATATTTGTGGAGAAATATTTTCTGTCAACGTGATCCGCTGTAATTAAACACTGATACATTTCGAAGCATATATATCTGGCAACGCCTCCCACAATTGCCATCCCAAACGTCAAAAAGGTACAGAAGGTGCGCGGTTAACTGTCCGATGAGTGAGAGTGAAGATTGTTCTAGACCAAAGTGTTTCATTTGTCTAAGCTTTCACTATATACCGACAAGTGTGGTGATTTTCGACAGTTCGGTGGTAGAAAACAAAAAAATTGCGAGCGAATATTGTCCAAAATTATTGTTTCATTGATGATTTTGCACAAATAGTCTTCTGTATGAAAACAACGGTTATTCGTTACCGTTGGACACATCTAGGTATGGTAAAATCGGTGTGTTGCCGCGCCTGCGAAGCGAGTGATAATTTACTATTCATTTTTAGGAAAAGGAAACGAAGATGCTCTTCGCATGCTTCAATCGATTGCATCATCATCGATCACCTTGACTGACCGCCTTCCACATCATATCTGTCTACAATGCAACAATGAGTTACATGTGGCATACAACTTTAAATTGTGCTATGCAACTGACATCACGAAGAATTCTACCAATATCAAAAGCAATACAGACACTGAAGGCGGAGAAAGTGTGGCTTATGGGAATGCTAATGGAGCTGAGGATGATCCAGGTGACCAAGGAAAATCACTGCCGAGCTCGGTGGTAAGTGTCCAAAAGTACGTTTAATAACTCTTACAACGTTATGATCAGGGAATCATATCAAGAAAGCCGAGTATATTTCCTTTGTTTCGCATATTGTGGTGCGTTCACATGAATTTCACAAAAGTTCACCATCATATTTCACTTTCGTTGTCAACGGTATAGTCAATCCTTTCCAAAGTAATTTTGACATGCTGTGATTATTAAAGAAAACGGAGTAAATTCTGAAAACATCATAATGAGAAATCATCGTAGAATATATCGGTTTCCCAAAAATATTCGTTAAATTTTAATTCAATTGTAACGTCCAAGTACTTAATAAGCTCTCCGTATGAAAACAATAAGAAAACTACTAAATTCAAATCACCCTAAAAGCCTAACTAGACATATGTTATAGAACATCAGCGTCCCAGGCCCGCCGAGCAAAGCTAGGGGTAAAAGCTAGTATAAAACAATTTTTTCTGTAGGCAACAGTAGCTTTTTGGGATTAAAGGCACCCTACGGCCTTTTCTGTACTCCTGACAACGACGGTTACGCAGTTAAGGCAAGCAAGCATAACGAACAAACCAAGGGAATAGCCTTTCTCGGGTTAAAAGGTATCCTATATTATTTTCTGTACCCCTGAAAATGTGTGTACAAACTAAATCACATTCGCGTTTATAATATAAGTTGGGATTATAAAAGCTATTGACATCTGTTTTTGCTGAAATCAAGTTAAAATTTTCAGTTTGATAAGATTTAAAAAAAAAATGCACAATTAATGAAAAGAAACTGGAATGTTAGTGTGAGGTCGAGTGGGCGGGGTTTGATGTAATCCGCGACTAAGTGATTCTGTGCTTTTGGTTAAGTTCGCGGTCACAGAGTTTGTATTTAGCAATTTTATTTAGTGTAGGATGCTTTGGTTAAGATTAGAATAGCTGATGTCTGGCACTTCGTTGGTCAGCAGATTGCGAACGCGTAAGGTTGACGTGGTTCTCGTTGATTTATTGGAAGTCCTGAAAAGGAACGCGAACGTAGCGTAAAATTTCTAAATTTCCTCTTGAAGAAATTTCCGAACGCGTTTTAAACAGGCAGATTGAAACAGTGGCTGGAAAACAGTATTAAAGTGTAGTCTACTCACGTCAACTCTTAGGAAGTCACCATTTCAATGTTTAGTAAATTTATAAAAGAATGCAGGGTCAATGTAATATATTACTTTAATTAATTAATTGAGTTTTATTTAACAATGCAATTTATGTTTCTTTATTGGCAATGTCTTATAAAAATACTCATTGCCTAGTAATTTGCCATTTAATGCTATTTTATCATTCATTAAATATCTCATGAAGTTTAAGTCTAATTATTCTTCACTTTACACAATGCGTAGTAAAGCTTAGAAAAACATTAAAATAATAAAGGATATCTTCAACCATACCTACCGATTTTTGTTAAGAAAATATTGTATATGAAAGCTATCAAATTATTTGTATGGTTAATTTGAATTTATTTCATAATAAAAACCTAGTCGTATCAAATTATTATGCATACAATTTAACAGCAAATAACAGTGAGACGTAAACTTCATTTTTTTTCAATAACATAAAATTCAATGGTGTTATTATTTCTTACGCTTACATTATTTGCCACTAAATTCATCTTGAATAATCACCAAAAATAATCAAAATAAACAACAAATCAATATAAATCAATATAAAAATTTTACTGCTAGGTTATAATATAATTATTTTAAATGATTAATGTAATTTAGATTACTATTTAAATCGTGCCACTAAGGATTTAATTTAAATCCCTGACCAGTAACATTGATTAATATTTGATGACAACTACGGAAAGAAAGTATATTAGTTATATATTGTACAATATAATGGAATCTTATTATACAATACATTGAAGTATTTTCATATAAGTATCTTAAGAATGACAGTATAATATTTTGTAAGACGGTGGTTTCTTCAAAAAAAAAAAAAAATCAGAATTGACGTAATTCATTGTTCCAAATGCTGGTCAAAAGCTGCGGAAATCTCCTTGATACGGCTATAAGTATAACTTAATTAAGCAAATAAATTAATATAATTTTGTTTTGCAGAGAATATTATACAAAAACAATGTAATTAGCAGTCAATTCACGCATTGATACAATTTATAGATTTATACGAAATTAAGCTCAAAATATAATTTTAGCAACATTGATCATTTCAATTAATTTAAAACGATATGAATGTTTTCAGTTTCATTGCAGTTAGCAAATAGAATTTAAGGAAAATATGTGCATTATTTAAAAACAAAACGAAAGGTATTTATTCAACCAAATAATATTGAATGGCCATAACACTTGAATTTTAATCGCCGTATATCTCATTAAATTTTCAAATTACCGGAAAATATTCGAATTCGAAATAAATTTTATGACTTTCTTAAGTCTATAAACTTTATTAATCATTGATCACTAAAATTATTAACCTTTGATAATAACTACGGATAGATATTTTATATGCCATGTATTGTGCAAGATATTATACTCTTAAATTCAAATATTGTTCTATAATTAGCTTAAGTAAAAGACATTAGTTATTGTTTGAATGTAAATCTCTGAAAAGTAAAGCAAGAAGTAAGGGTTAAAAAGTGAAAAGTTACTACCTATGTATGACACTCTAAATATTTCACTTATCGAAAAAAAAAAACACTTTATAAATAAAAACCAAACATATACAATTGTAACCCAAGTAAATACTATATATGTATGCGAAAATTCAAAATGATAGTACTAAAGCAAAAACAAAAACATTTTAAAATTCGGATGTATAGATGGAAAGGAGTATGAATTAAATGTAATACATACAATACACCTTTTATATATTTACATTATAAACAATACATTGAATCCGAAGTAAGAAGAAAGAGAAATTATATAAATAAGAAAAAATAGACACTTAAAATCAAGTCAGATAATGAAAAGTATCTAAGATAAATATTTGCACGATTTTTTTTACGTTACATACTCGTATTTTTAAATTATAGAAGTGTCTCGTTTTAAAATGGAAGATAATAGTTGTAATAGAAATCCTAATGTTATTGAATTAAAAATGAGATTAAATAACAAAATGAATTGCTAACCTTAACAACGACTTTCCTTTTCAGTGGTTCTTCTTTTCAGCGGGAAATGAAGTGCAGGGTAGGTATGCCGTCGCGAGGGTAGGGTTTGGAAAAAATCCGCTGAGGTCGGTTTAGCGTCGTGCGCGGTACGCGGTACCTTAGTTGTTTTTGGTTTTTCCTTAACGTAGCATTCGTCGGGTTGAGTTAACGTAGTATACTTTTCGGTACCGCGTCGGGAATTCGGGAACGCGAAATAAAAATGAGATTGTGTTCCTTTTGACTGGTCATGAGAAGAAATACGGAGTAACGTAGAATAGGTTTCCTCTCCGTATGGTTTTGTTTTGTGACGCGTTTGAAAACGGGTGTGTATAGGTGGCTGAATTATGTAAATGAGCGTAACCCATTCGGAGACCCGCGACCGAAATCCTCTCCGATCTAGCTAGCCGACAAGCAGCCACCGCGTGAATGGGTTACGGTGCACGGATTGGTTGACCGGTTGGTACCATCCGTTGGCACTACTCAGACTTAACGTCTAGAACCGATGAGAGGTCGGTTCCGCGTTCGGACGTAAATCGTTAAATCACTACACGCAATACGGGAAATATTTTCTGCTCTAGTAGAATACCAATAGACGTAACTTCGCCACGATAATCTCTCGGCGAATCTACAAATATTGTTTTGTGCACTTTTTAATGCTTTATTTTTTTTCCGGGAGTGAAATTTTCACAGCTAGTGGAATCGAGATGAAAACATTTTTCAAAAAACCGAAATTTCTTTTCATGCGGCGCGCGCGGTCTGTTTTTCTCCTCTTAAGTTCCGACTCGCGCCTCGAGCAGCCCAACTATCTCGCTCGGTTGCTGGATTCCAACTGCCCGTTGTCGCCAAGCGCGTCGCTACTCGTTGTCGAAGCGATGAAAATCTTTTCCCTCTCATTCACGCCCCAGAAAGGGATCACATCCAAGTGCAATTCGCACAAAACGAGTTGTCTCTTATGTTATCATGCTTGCTGGATTTGTCGCCGTGGCGGTAACGGTTGATTGGCTTGTATTTGGTATATTGGGACTACTTTGGCTCATTCGCGTAGCACTGGTGTTGCTGTTGTTGTTGGAACGTCTGATCGTTCTGAGTAATTGACATTTGCATGTTGTTTGCGCCGGAGCTGTTTTTTCCCGGCCCATCTTCTTAAATGTCCTTCCGGTATGCTTGAAGCGACTACGATATTTCTTCTCAAAATTGTCACTCAAAAAAATCTCACCAGATTCCCATGTACACAAATAACTTTTTTATTCTTCAGCAACTTAAAATTGTTAGCCTTTAACGTCACAACAACTAATAGGCACCAATTGTATATATTTTCTTTAAATGGTTAATCAACTTATTTGGACCGACGGTATAGAACCAGATCCTTTAAACGACCAACACGAACTGTACAAATTCTGTTCTTAGGTGAATTGAATACCACCTTCACCTTCATTACACCTTAATTCCGAGACAAGTAATTTTGGATGACTTGACCACAGGCAAAGCGCGCCAGAGAAAAGAACAAGTTGGGTAGACAGACATACGCTCATTTCTGAAGGATTTTGTACCCAACTTCTCTGAAATGCAGTCACCAGCAACGAATAAAGTTAAGTACATGTCAAATAGATGTTCACGTTTAAACGAAAATTCATTGTTTGTATATTTACAACGGGCGCCATTTTGTTGCAAACTGACAGAAATCACTCAAACCATGAATTCCCAAAAATATTTATGTTAATTATGATAAATCATAAGTGCATTGTCTGATTCAATGAAAAGTCCATAAAATACCAAAATCATGTTATTGTTGTTGTAATTTGAGAAATTTCAAATGGCTATAACTTCCGCGTATAACATTCGATTTTCATCAAACTTAGAGAGTATGACCTTTAGTAAAACTATTTAGATATCGACTTTCGTTGAGTTTAAGGGCACCCATACGGTTTTATAGGGGAAAATGTTAAATTCGAATATCATACTATTATTAACAAAATTGAGCGAATCTTGACTTCTGAGGTATTTGTTGTTGTTGTACTCATAAACTCCCACCTCCACAATTTTTTTCAATTTTTACAGATCACAGGTGTCCAATCGCGAGGAGGGTTCACATTTTTCGTGTATTTCCCCTCCCTGTAAGCTCGTTGAAAAGTTCTCAACAAGACCTTTCATTTGATACCCATATCGACTACCTTTGATGAAATTTTTCCTTCCAGGCCACTTCCCTATATGGGGAGAACCCTCTTAAATACCATATATATTTTTTGTAAACTTTGAGGAGAGCACCACTGTACACTTATATACAAAATTTGATGTTTCTAGCTTAAGTAGTTGGCGAGAAAAACTGCTGTGACACACGGCCGGATGGACGGTCGAACAGACGGACGGACAGGATGCGATTTTAAAAGGGTTCTGTAACATTATTTTACCTAAAAACGCAGATTTACGTCTTTTCGCTGGCATGCTTGCCTTTTGAAATGTAACCGAATCTCTTCAAGTACGGATCCCCTTCATGGACAAATGCACTAGCTAAAAGTGCATGGGTCAGCAAGGTGAGACACGTGTGTGAACGGCTCCAATTCAACTATAATACCGTCTCCGTCTCGGTAAAACCTTTGCAGGCCTCGGAGTTACCTCATTCCACCTAGCCTATAATATCGAGCGCTACGAGAATCCCGAGCTGTACACAAAAATAAAAAAATAAAAATCCATGCAGCGAATGCCAAAGAAAACTCTCGTCGACACAAACAGAAGACGATCGGGACGGGCGCTGCTGCAAGCAAAGAGACGGAACAATTAAAGCAGATTGTGAATCCAACCGCGAAAATTTCAATCCCACAAAACTAAAGGATAACCATGAGCATCCTTATCAAACCTCTCTAGAACATCATCTTCATCCATCGCCACATCGAAAATTGGTAAACAACGACGACGACGTTATTATCTGCCGCATCATAACCGTCACCATCTATGTTAACAACGACACCAACGCCACCAACGCCAATAACTATCACTGCCACAAAAAATAAACAGTAAATGCCGCAAGGACATCGAAAAATGTTCCAACATTACCAGCAGCAAAAACAACAAGTTCTGTAATACCAGCATGAACAGACAATTCAATGTATAACAAAAAGAAAAAGTATGAAAACCTCTAAGAAGAAGCCATTTATTGTATCTTTTTCTCTTATGGCACTCTCATCAGTAATTTATCAATCAAATATATTGCTTTGTAGAAATGCAAAACGGATTCATTAATTCCACAAAAAAATTCTACCTTCTACCCCATTTTGGATGTGAATAGCGTCAGGAAGGCAATTCAAAATATTCCAATCGATCAAATTCCACGCTTAATTATCTTCACATACACATACAAGACAAATGGTGATCCTCAGAAAGTCACCCAGGTACTGAACGTAATTGAGTCGCTTTGTTTAGACAAAGTTGAAGAGATGGATCAAGATACCCTTTTAACTACATTATATTCGTTAATGTTTCGGTTGCCAAATAAAATTACTAAATTCGAGTTCTATCTCAGATGCATTCAGAGATTGGTGACAAAATTACGTGACGATTGCACTAAAGAACATTTTACGGAATTTTGTTTCTATTTGGGGCTGTGGAAGAAGCATCGTTGCTCAATAGAGCTAAGTAATCGAATTGTTAGAAACATCTTGGAACGATACGTTAAAGATCTGAGTGAAGTAGAATTAGCGATAGTAGTAAATGCATTATATATATATATATATATATATATATATATATATATATATATATATATATATATATATATATATATATATATATATATATATATATATATATATATATATATATATATATATATATATATATATATATATATATATATATATATATATATCTATATATATATATATATATATATATATATATATATATATATATATATATATATATATCTATATATATATATATCAAACACGACCTGTAAAGTGATACGTATAGTTAAAACACTTAAAGGCATACGGAAAGACGGATGTTGTTCAACACAAATAACACCTCAACAGTATCAATACCCAAATGCTTCAAAACAGGTAGCATATACCGCCAATCAAAGGAACGACGTGTATCCTCATGCCTCTCAACCAGTGGGTGTCTTCATTATATGCAAACTAAAGTGTTAGTTCCTATCCACAGACACATTCATCATTATTTGCATCGACGATGACACACACAAGTCAAACACCAGCTCACAATTCATGGACTCCATTGGTAACTTAACTCTACTACAGCTACCTATCCCTCCTATCAAAACATGCAAACGCCAATTACTCAGAACTATCAGATGTTCCAACAACAATTGCAACACCAGTGCCATGCGAATGAGCCGAAGTAGTCCCAATATACCAATTGCAACCCAATCAACCGTTACCGCCACGGCGATAAATCCAGCAGGCATGATAACATGAAGAGATAACTCGTTTTGTGTGAATTTGCGAATTGTGCTTGCACGACGAGTAGCGGCGCACTTAGCGAAAATGGGAGTTGTAACCCAGCAACAAAGCGGTGTGGTTGGGCTGATCGTGGCGCGAGTCGGAACTTAAGAGAGCAGAAAAACAAATCGCATGCGCCGCATAAAAAGGATTTGATTTGAAAAATGTTTTCGTCTCGAAACGGACCACTGCGAAAATATTTCGTAGTGGGCCCTTGTTCTGTGTGAAATGAACCCGCCCCACGACACCGCAAAGTTAGCTTGCCAGCGTACTTACGCGTCCCCATACTAGGCAATTTCCAGCGTAGCACTGCTTCCGCTCGCTGAAGCAGCAGAACACCGCTGCAGTACTTAACGGACCTTTTAACGTCCTTAAATCACTACAGGCGGACAAACTGACACAAATGCTTTCGACTTGCTGCATACGGGAAAACCAACGTATGTGATTGAAACTAACTACAGACTTATGTGCTTAAGCTGAGTACAGACGGAGGGATAAACGTACGTATTTACCTAGTGGTTATTGACGCAGGTTTTTTGAGTGCTATATGCTCACTTTTTTGCCAGGTAGATCCGTGAGGAGAATGAGACCAGGTCCTACAACTTTATGTACCCGGCTTTTCAAAGAGCATCGATCCAACTTCATAGTATAATGGCCAGCGAAATCGCTGAAAAAACGAGGGGAGTGTCACAAGCTCCGGCGTGAACCGTGACGAGGCAAGCAACCGCGCAGCAGCATATAAGTCGGCCAGGAAATGCCTTTGCAAATTGATCAACAACAGAAAGGCTCGCTGCTAGCAAGAGCTAGTGGACAATGTGAACAAAGATCCGTGGTAACTTGGCTACAAGCTAGTTATGCGGAAGCTTGGCACCCTACGGAAGCCTTGGATCCATGATGCGGAAAACATGGACGAGATAGTGCGAGAACTCTTTCCCGCCCATCCCGTCCTTCTTGACGCTGTCCATGGTGAAACAGCAGTCGAGTGTCCACTCTTCACACAGCCGGACCTGGAGGAGGCAGTCCTCTCATTGAAAGCGAGGAAGGCTCCAGGTCCAGATGGTGTTCTGGTTGAGGTGTTGCGGCTTGTCTATCACCATTGTCTTGACTTGCTGCTCAGCACATTCAACGCTTGCCTATGGGACGGTGTCGAGGCTCGTGCTGATCAGCAAGAGGAAGGGAAATCCCGAATCACCGTCTGCATACCGCCCGTTATGCACACGGCTGGGAAAGTGTTAGAGAAACTCATCAAGGGAAGACTCACTGACGCGATTCGTGCTGCTGGGGACCTATCTCCTCGGCAGTATGGCTTTAGAGCAGGGCATTCTACTATCGATGCGATTGCAGAGGTGGTGAACGCGGTCCAAAAGGTAGAGGCATATAGTCGCACCAAGCGACGGATCGTCCTGTTGGTGACACTCGACGTCAGGAACGCCTTCAACTCCGCTAGACGGGTGGATATTCTGGATACGCTGGAAAACTCTTTCAAGTTCCAGAATCTCTAATGCGGCTTTTGAGGAACTACCTGAAGGACCGAAGCCTGCTCTACGACATGACACAGGGCCAACGAAGGATGGAAATTACATCGGGTGTTACCCAAGGATCTATCCTTGGTCCAGACCTGTGGAACGTGTCTTACGACGGGCTACTGAGACTTGAGATGCCAGATGAGTCGCGCTTGGTCGGCTATGCGGAGGATGTTGCGGCTCTGGTCGCTGGACGCACCGTTGAACAGGCGCAACTTAGGCCAGGTATGCTAATGCGCCGAGTGAGAGACTGGATGACTGCTCGCGGGTTCAGTTTAGAACTGTAGAAAAGCGAAGTGGTCATCTTGACAAAAAAGAGAATCCCTAGAGTAAGGATAATCAGTATTGGAGACTTGCAAATCGAATTGAAGCCATCGGTGAAGTAGCTGGGGCTACTGGTCGACTCGAAAATGAGTTTCTCTGAGCAAATCAGGGCAACGGCTGTGAAGGCTGCTTCTGGAGTATCGGCTTTGAGTCGACTTATGGCCAACGTAGGGGAACCCAGCCCATCAAGAAGACGCCTCTTGATGAGTGCTGTAGGGTCAGTGCTACTGTACGGAGCAGAGGTATGGGGTGACGCTCTCAGTAAGGAGCTTTACCGAAAACGCCTGGCATAGGTACAGAGAAGAGGAGCGCTGAGGATTGCATCTTCATATCCGACAGTCTCTGATTCGGTGGTAAAAGTCATTGCAGGCGTGATACCTGTCGGCCTCCTTGCTAGAGAGCGCCGCTCTATTTATCTGGGTCGAAACGAGGATACGAGGGAGATGGTTGTCCGCGAAGAGAGACAGCGCTCACTCAACGATTGGCAGCAGTCTTGGGTGAATTGCACGAAGGGAAGGTGGACTGCGCGCTTCATCCCGGATGTGAGACCGTAGCTAAATCGAAGGCATGGTGAGACTGACTTCTATCTGACCCAGCTTTTGAGTGGGCATGGGTGTTTTCAGTTTTACCTGCACAAGTCACAAGTCACGGCCCCCCGATTTTCGGTATTGCCCAGGAGAGGAAGACAATGCCTGCCACACATTTTTTGTTTGTATAAAATGAGACAGGCTGCGAAGAGCCCTCTACAGGGAGACGGGATAGCTCACCCAGGATAATATAGTCGCGGTGATGCTCGAATCGGTTAACAAATGGAACCAGGTGGCACATTATGTTCGGGCAGTCCTAAAAGATAAAAGGGACTCACAGCAGCCGTTGGTGTTAGAGCTGGGGGATCGCTTGTCTGGCACTTCCGCTTTCCGTCTCCCTTCCCGCTAGAAGAGCGATCCCCCAGCTTGAAGGCGCCTCACAGCGTAACAAAACGAGACCTGGCCCGAAGTAATGTGTCAAACGGTTCCAGGCTAGGTTCTCAGGTTGACAGGGGAGGTGTTTAGTGCGTAGTCCGGTCGCCTTGTTGCGAACATGGACGCTCCACACTCTATGCGTAAATGGGCATTCACCTCCCTACCACAAAAAAAAACTCGGAGGGTCAGGATCTCAAATTCTAAACGCCTCATTCGCGCGTCCTGCGTTGCTTATCTTCCGTCTGATTTGTTGGAGGAAATCGCCTAATCTTTCATGGGATCTTCCAAACATTTTAATTGCCGCAATAGTGTGTACGATTTGCCGTGGCAAATCACATGCTGTCCGAAGGCGGCAAAGTAAGACGAGACGCCTGTGACGGAATGATAAGATTGTGAGTAATCTCCTCCGACATCCAAAGCTTCCAAGACTCTTCTTCCTGCAATGAGTCGCCGGATGCGTATTCATTTCGTCGGTAAATATAGCCGTCGACCACTTTCGAATCAGGCAATTGTCTTTGTTGGGTTACGAAGGTTTGCCTCAATTCGTTGTAGTTGTTTGAATTGAATCTATCTCGATGGGACAATCGTCATTTAATACAAATTCCACTCCTTCGAGTGAAAACATTCGCGAGAGGGTATCGGGCACGCTGTTTTGTGTTCCTTTCCCGTGTTGGATGGAAAACTTAAACCCTTGCCGTTTAAGAGCCCATCGGGCCAGGCGTCCGTGAAGGTCTGCTTGGTTCATCAGCCATTGTATCGAAGCATGGTCTGAGATGATTTCAAACTGGTGGCCTTCGATGTATGCTCGGAATTTCTTCACAGCCATCACCGCTGCTAGACATTCTTGTTCGGATACGGTGTAGTTCCTCTGGGCTGAGTTCAGCCTACTGGATATAAAAGCAATGGGAGCTTCCTCTCCCTCTTCGGTTAACTGCAGGCTCCAACTCTATGTTGCCTTGCGACACAGTGAATGGAGAAGGGTTCCTAAAAGTCAGTGCTGACAGTTTTGTTCAGATCTGTTTTCATGGTACCGTTTTCTTTGACATGTCCTAGATATCGGACTTCGTTCATGACGAACCGATTTTCCTGGACATTGATGGTGAGTCCCGCCTTGCTGATATGCAGGACTACTTCTCGCAGCAGTAGAAGATGTTGGTCAAACGTTTCTGTGTTGAGTAGAAGGTCATTCAGGTACACGAACACTTGGTGTTTCAGGTGAGGTGGAATGACATTGTCCATCAGCCGGGTCATCGTTTGCAGGGCGTTACAAAGGCCGAAGGGTAATGTGACGAACTGGTACAGTAGTCGTCCAGGCACTGTGAAAGCGGATTTATCGCTCGACTCTTCATCGAGTGAAATTTACCAGAATGCATCTTTCAAGTCGAGACTTGTAATGTAGTTTGCTCTTGGCAGTCTTCCCAATATTCTATCGACGAGTGGAAGAGCGTACGCATCTATAACGGTCACTGCGTTGACTTTGCGGGCGTCCAGACAAAGACGAACTTTACCGGGTTTTACCACCAAGGTTAATGGGGAGCACCAGCCATTTTGAGATTCCTCTATAACCCCAATTCTAGCATTCTATCCAACTCCGCGTACACTAGCTTTTCCATGGTCGGTGAGATGGCGTAGTATCTCTGCTTTATGGTCTTGCTATTGTCAACGTCGATAACATGTAATACCAAAGCAGTGCAGCCAAGGCCTTGCGTAGCGTAAGATGGAAAAGCAGCGATGGATGCTTCCAGGTATTATCGCTGGTTAGGAGTTAATTCGTGTCTGTCGGGGATAGACGTAAGTTCATGGATGTGTCTAATGTTAAAGTGTGAATCCACGAATAAATCTGTGGCCGAACCGAATTGTGGGATGAAATCGACAACGAGGTTGTATTAATCGAGTAGTTTGCCCCCGCGAACTACTCGATAAATCAACCAATACACCCGCAAATCCATCAGCCGACGAATATGCATAGGCACCCGCAAAATGCGTCCGCAACGCGTATGCGTATTTGGCCGGCAATATTATGGCACAACATCCCTACACAATTACGATCAACTGGCAAGTGTTGGATGACAGGTCTCTGCCTCTGAACCGCTACTTGACGTTGGCAGTGCGGAGAGTTGATCTCTGCCACTGAACCGCCACTTGACATCGGGAGTGTGATGAGTTGATTTCTGCCACTGAACCGTGTGGTGGAGAAAACGTCTGGTACTTGTGTGAGCACGTCTGATTGGTCTGTGAGGTTAGTGTCAAAACTCCAGTTATTTAGTATGAAACATCTCTTACATAATTGATAATACACAGCGTAGAGGGAATCGAACCTGCGATGAGGGGCAGCTCAAAATCAGGTGTATTTCTTAATTGGTAATATTTTTTCTATTCGTTCGGATTGTTTAATATCTTCAAATTTGCTAAATAACACATACAAGCAAGTCTTGGATGGACGTTCACTGTACTTGGATGCACAGGCCACGACGCCGTTGAATAAACGTTTTCTAGACGCTATGCTTCCTTAGTTTTTCTTCTTCCTGGCACTACAGCCCCTCTCGGGCCTTCGCTTCCTCCAAAAGCGCCTCCAACTGCTTCGATTCATTGACCGCGTCCTCCAATTCAATACATTGCGGATGCTTGGGTTAGGGTCCATGTTTTACATCCATAACAAAACATAGGTCTTATCACAGATTTGTATACTTGGAGCTTTGTTTTCCTGTGTATGCATCTGGTCTTCAAGATCGTCAAAGTTGAATAAAATATATTTTATTTGCGCGCTGTATTCTTCGGCGTATTTCCTCTCTTTCATTCCCGTCTTCGTTATTTTGGCGCCTGAATACACGAATTCGCCCACATTTTCGACATTGTATTCGCCAAGTGTAATATTATGGACATTTGAGGTATTTTTCCTCGAGTGCATGATGAGCTTTGTTTCATTTTCATTGATTTGTAGCCCTACTAGTTTCGCTTCGCTGTCGAGTTACAGAAAGAGTTCTTTGGCAGTTGTTAATGACCGTGACAAAAGGTTAATGTCGTCCGCATAGGTTACTAATTGGCTCTAAGTTGAACTCCCAGCATTTTTCAAGTACCCGCTTGACTGTGAACAATTGGTCTATTGTCGATCTACCTGTTTTAAAACCACCTTGATACTCCCCAATAATACTGTAGGTGTATGATTTTATTTTCTAAGATCTTTAAAAATAGTTTGCACGCCGTACAAAGTAGTGATATGCCTCCATAATTTTGACACTGTAGCTTGTGACCTTTTTTGTGGATAGGGAATATAATTGATTGGCTCCACGTTTCCTTATTTAACCAGCTACTATGAAAACCCACATTCGAGCGCACGTGGTTACGGGGCAGACCCATGAGGGACGCGAGCCAGTGAGTCGATTTGTATAGATTAGGTACGATATAAAGATTGCGCCGTAAAGATTATTTCACATAAATTAGAAACAAATTGATGTCTCTGGGTTCGATAACGGCCTCCTAAAAGGAAGAATTGGTGAATCAAGTTAAACAACAAATAGCACTTGCAAATACTGAAGAACTTCTAACTAAAATAACAAAGAAATGTTTCAATAAATGCACCAATAAATATGGAACTGTGTTAAGACTCATCTGGACAGAAATGCATTGCTATGTGTATGGATAGGTTTCGGGAATCATAGAATTTAGTATCGGGAGCTTATCGACATCGTATACACCGTTAACGGATGCGAGGGGGCACCGATTCCATCTGGATGCCCCACTCTTATTTGGGGGTCGTAAGTGTTCAGTTGTAAGGGTGAAATCGTTCCTCTTTTCGCGCGCGTCAACCGAACATCGGCGTCGTTTTCAACATTGCATTCCTTCGGTAGGTTACCTCGGTCTCGATACTGTCGAACCGGTATATTTTTATCCACCAATTCGTGAATATGAAAAGATCTCGCCCCACGACACGGCAAGTCCATTCACGCGTCTTCAGATGAGGCCAATTCCGGCGAACACTAATATCTTCGCTCGCTGAGGCAACAGACCATCGCTGCAGTCTTTTACGGACCTCAACACCCAAACAATCACTATAAGGTACACGTTCTGGGCCAGTCAGGGGATGATCAAGAAGGTAATATCCTTAGTTTGACCTCTGAACGTCATAGGTGTTTTCAATCTACTCTAAATAAGATGTTTGGTGCCATCAGCTGTGCTGATTTCAGAGCGCCACGGTTTTACTGCCGTAACGTGTTGATAGAGTACCTTTGAGCCGAGGCTCGAGGCAAGGCAGCTGATACTTGCACTCATGTCAATCAGTGCGTCGGCGATTTCGCCTAACACTTTGATTGGTGCGTAAGGTCTGGTGTCATTCTCGGAAACCTCCGAGATGTTGCATAAGTTTAGGGTTTGACGGCAGGTGCCCACTCTCTTGCGGAAACTCCACCTTCGACGAGTTGACCATTTTGTCTTGTACTAACGTGAGGTGACTTCTTCTGAAGCATAAATTTGCTCTCGTGCCGAATGATATTCCTGCAGTCTAATGTGATATGGATTCAATGCACGAGTCAGTGGCTATCGGGGCTCTTCAGACAATACCAGAGGTGGTCGCTTCAAAAATATCTTTGGAGAGGCTTCCGGAAGAGATGTATCATCTGCAGCATCATGGACCAGCGAAGGTGTCGGTGTAGTTATATCTAGAGTGTTTTCAGATAAAGAGCTCGTCGTAGTAGAACTGTCAGTAGACGGGACGAAGTGACATTCCGTTACTGGGTCCGTCCCGAGTGCTGCTGGCTGTCCTGGGCACTTGCTTGTTTTTGGTTTCTTGGAATTAGTGCAATTCGGCGCATATGTTATGTATCTGGCTTACCACAACGGAAAGAAAAGAGGTTCACCTCTGCCTGGCATGCGGTAAAGCGATGTTCCATCTGCCGGCAGTTCCAAGACGCGGCGAGTCTTGTCTTAGGGGCCGGTTCCTGGCCTTCTGTTTGATGGGCTTTTTCCAGCTCCGTATGTGGTGAAGATACGGTCTCAGACGCGTCGTCCATTATGGATAGTATGAGACAAAATGGCGCGGGTAGGGCAGGCACGTTGTGTTCGAGCCCGGCCAATGTGCGCCGTTCCGGCTGATCCCTTCGGTAAAAGTATTTGTTTTGAGGAGTTGATCGCTGGCAGTATCGATGGCTTCTACCTCCTTTGCTGAAGCGCGAAGCGCATGTACGTTGTGGCGAGAAGCAAAGAACAATCATTTTCGTAACTCCGGCCTGATTCCCTCCCAAAAGAGACTTAAGCACTCTGTCTCCGGTAAGGGGCTCATTAATCGTTCCAAAAAGCAAAATATTCGCAGTAGTCGTATACTGTCTCCTGAGCCAATTGGTGTCTACTTCGTAGCCTTTGTTTCAATATGGGATTGCATAATGACCAAAAGCTGGGCCAGTTCGGAAGTCGATCATGAGGATTGAATCGTAGATCTGACTTGTAGTAGCGCAACTGCTCCATCTGTAGCGCTGAGCGTAATAAGTGGATTCGATTGGCTGAGACGGCTTTTGGGCATTGCTCCACACGTATGGAGGGCTGAATCTGCCCAGATTCGATGGATGTTGTTTCTAGTGGTTGTCTGCATAGAGGGCATGTTGACGATGTATGACGTATTTGTCCCATATATATATATATATATATATATATATATATATATATATATATATATATATATATATCTATATATATATATATATCTATATATATATATATATACATACATATATATATATATATATATATATATATATATATATATATATATATATACATACATATATAAATATATATATATATATATATATATATATATATATATATATATATATATATATATATAGATATATATATATATATATATATATATATATATATATATATATATATATATATATATATATATATATATTTTCGTGTGTTTTGGTTCGCGGCCAATAATTTTAATGTTCCGGGGAAGTGAAAACGCAATGTCTTTTAAATTAAATTAAGAGTTTATTTATTTACCAAAAAAATGCACAATCACTCATTTAACTATTTCACAATTTTAATTAGAATCTAACTTTCACTTGTCAATTAAATTTCTATCGCAATTGTCTACTAAAATCACTACACTCAAACAATCAATAGCGCCTGTACTTCGCGTATCGCAGTTTTCTATCGCGGTTGTAATGAATGAACCCCCCATTCATTCAGCTCGCCTTTATATAGGGTCTCTAATCATTCCACTCAGTTCTAGTACATTGGCGAATTAGCGGGAACATTCGAGCAGCGTAACGAATGGAGCAGTGAATCATTATCAGATGTTGATGCTTGGTGGCTTTTCGAGTACGTTCGTTTTTTCGATCATGATTAATGGGTTTTCGAGTACGTTCGTTTTGTTGATCATGATTTTCTTAACGATTGTGAAAATATTTGCGAAAGTAGCTCGCAAAATTATTCGTGCATGTAACATTGCCCCCACCTTAGTTCTTTTCGCCCCGAAAAGATGTGTCGCTATTTGTAGTCAATTCTCCCTGGATGTAATATGGGGCAAGATGCCCCAGGTGCACGATTTTCATTTTGGCTCTTGGCTTATGATGTTCCCGTATTCGGTATACGACGTCGTTGATTCGCTTTGTAACTCGGTATGGTCCCTCCCAATTATGTTGCAACTTTGGAGACCTACCCTTTCGCCGTTGGGGATTATATAGTCACACCAAGTCATCTTGCTGGAAGCCAGTAGAATTTGCCTTTAGATCATATCTGGTCTTCATGCGGTCAGTAGCCGATTCGAGGTGTTTTCGCACTGTCCGATGTATCTGGTTCAACCATTGCCTTAGCTCACTTGCGTACTCCGAGATGGTTTGGGGTTTCTCGGGGAGTGTTCCGAACTTTATATCAGCTGACAGACGAATAGTCTTTCCAAAAATGACTTTGGCTGGGGCTTGGCCCGTCGATGCATGTTCAGCAGCTCTGTACGCCATCAAAAATAGTGGGATGTGTCGGTCCCAGTCCAATTGGTTCTCGTCAACCATTTTGGCCAGGTGTTTATTGAGAGTGCCGTTGAAACGTTCGACCATTCCATCGGATTGGGGATGCAGCGGTGTTGTCCTCGTTTTCCGTATTCCCAGCAGCTCGCACATTTCGCCAAAAACTAGTGACTCAAAGTTTCGGCCTTGATCCGAATGTAGTTCACAAGGTACGCCGTACCTACTGACCCAATTTAACACTAGCTGTTCGGCTACGGTAGTTGCTTCCTGGTTGGGAATGGGGTAGAACTCGGGTCACCTGCTGAAATAATCGGCCACAACCAGCGTGTATAGATTTCCCCATTCGGATTCAGGAAAGGGTCCTGCAATGTCAACGGCAATCCTTTCAAACGGTACCCACGTTGTAGGTTTGCATTTGTCCTCTCAGTCGTCGCTTTGGACCTTAGACGGAAGCGCAAATTGTGCATCTACGGCACCAGTCCTCTACGTCTTCTTGAGCGTGGGGCCAGTAAAACCCTTCCCGCAATGTCGCTAAGGTCTTGTTAACACCAAGGTGGCTTCCAGAGGTTCCTTCGTGCATTTCCTTAACCACATCGTGGATTCGGCGTTTGGTAAGTATAGTTTGCATCCTATAGGAGCTGCCATCCGCCGTTTCCCATTTCCGCTTGAGTATGCCACCCTCCACCTGAAGGGACTTCCATTGTGCCCAATAGCTTTTCAGGGTTGCGCCATGTATTGAAACGTCTTTCCACTCCGGTCGCCCAGTTGACTCCTTCCATACGAGCAATGGTCCGATGTCTTCATCGGCTAACTGAACAGTTCGAATCTCCTCCGGTGACCAACCTTCATCGAATTCGGTCGTTATCAATCGCAGATCAACGGTCGGTTCCTTTTCCTCAATCCGTCGGCAATGCTTGCAGTTAGCTGGACATGGACGACGAGATAGGGCGTCAGCATTTCCATGAACTCCGCCCTTCCGATGAACAATTTCGTAGTCGTATGACTGCAATCTTTCGATCCATCTCGCAACTTGCCCCTCGGGGTTTTTGAAGTTGAGCAGCCATCTCAATGATGCATGGTTCGTTCGAAGAACAAATTTCCGGCCATATAGGTACTTGTGGGACTGCTTGGAGGCCTCTATTATAGCCAATAGCTCCTTCCTGGTCACGCAGTGGTTCCTCTCACTTTTTGAAAGAACTCGACTGTAATACGAGAGGACTGTTTCTTCGCCATTGATCTGCTGGGAGAGTACAGCTCCAATACCGCCGTTGCTCGCATCGGTGTCAACTACAAACATTTTTCCGGGTTTCGGATATGCCAGCACGGGTGATTAACACAGCTTCTCCTTCAAGGTCTCAAAGGCTAACTGGCATTGTTCATTTCAGTCATACGGACGATTTTTCTCGGTTAACTAATGGAGACACTTAGCTATTTTGCAAAAGTCTTTGACGAATCTTCGATAGTTGGTTGCCAGACCCAGAAAGCTTCGTAGTTGACGCTTGTTGTTTGGTGTTGGCCAGCTTTTCACGGCTTCAATTTTCTCAGGGTCTGTTTTGACCCCTTCTGCTGATACGACGTGTCGCAGGTATTTTACTTCAGCTGCGAAAAGGGTACACTTGTCGGGACTAAGTTTCAGATTCGCCAGTCGCAATCGGGAGAAAACCTCTTCTAAGTTCCGCACATGCTCTTCGAACGTTCTCCCGATGACGATGATGTCATCTAGGTACACCAAGCAGGTTTTCCAGGTTAAGCCACGTAGCACGTATTCCATCCGGCGTTCGAAAGTGGCTGGCGCATTGCAAAGCCCAAATAGCATCACCACAAATTGCCACAATCCGGTCCCAACTGAAAATGCGGTTTTCTCTCGGTCCTTCTTGTCGATTTCTACCTGCCAGTAGCCACTCTTGAGATCGAGTGTAGAAAACCAGTTTGCGTCGGCTGAAGTGTCCATGATGTCATCGATGCGTGGGAGCCGGTAACTATCTTTCTTAGTGACGTCGTTAAGCTGCCAATAGGTGACACAAAAACGAG
The DNA here is from genome assembly GCA_963969285.1 of Odontomyia ornata. Lineage (NCBI taxonomy): Eukaryota > Metazoa > Arthropoda > Insecta > Diptera > Stratiomyidae > Odontomyia > Odontomyia ornata. Next base: position 114,476,963 of record OZ017741.1, read on the forward strand.
TGCTACCATCCTTTTTCTTTACTAGAACTACTGGCGCGGCCCATGCACTGACAGAAGGTTCGATAACGCCTTGTTTTTCCATGCCCGAGATCCTTGTTTGGCTATAGGAAGACGTCTCGGTGCTTGTCGAACCAGCTTGGCTCCCTGTGTACCTATGACGTGAGTTACCAGACTCGTTCGGCCGTGATCATCCGGGCTTGTTGAGAAGATGTCACTGTACTTGGTGACCAGATCAGAGTCTCGCTTGAATAGCTGCACTGGCAATTTGACCTGCTTCAATATTGCAGACGTGGATTCCCGGGCTTTGTCTGTGTCTTGCCTCCTTTTCGAATGATGGTCGTGAGTAGCTTCCAAAGAGGTGATGGTGGAAACAGGTGTTAAGGACTCTTACCGGCACGTATCCATTCCTTAAAGATCTAACAAGGCTTCGTCCTACAATCAAACTCCGCAATGCGGACGTCTTCGTTGGCTCTATCAGATAAGATCGCTGGTCCCCAGAATCACCATCAAGCTTGGCCCATACAATGCTCTCGGAAGAATTCGGTACATCAGTGCCGGTACATACTACTACATTAATCTTGGGAATTCGGACGCGCGGATCCTCTATCAATACTTCGATATTCTGTCATTTCAACACCCGTTTGCCCAAATCCAACGTGATTCCATGTGTTCGCAGAAAATCCATTCCGAGAATGCAGTCATCCATAATGATCGCGACCAGAAAATTATGTCGGAACGCAAGGTCTCCCAACTGTATCTGGAGGTTGACCTCTCCATGGGCAGGTGCAGTTTCTCCCGTAGCTATCCGTAGTGAGAAAATCATGCCCTTTCGAAGTAGTTGTTGCCTCACATGGTCATGGTCTGGTCGGATGATCGATCGGGTTTCGCCAGTGTCGATGGTTATAGTGCAATGTTTTCCGTACTTATGCAAGGCTTGAACACCCGGGTAGCCGCGCTGGAAAGCAAGAAGGAAGATCCAATACCACCTCGTCCAAGAACGCCTCCGATGTGGGATTCGGACTTAAATCCCTGGGATTTTCCGGTAGACCCGCGGCGCGATCCCGAAAAAATCCGGTCCGGTGCGGCGATGAATCCGTTGGCTCCAGTGTACCGGCCCCGGCTGAGCCAAGCACCGCCACCAACTCAGGCTCCAGTGGCTCCTCCGGACCAACGCATCCTTCCACACGCTACGTATCGGCTGAAGCCGACGCAGATTCCCAGCATCATTCAGGTCTGGAATCTGCATTTCAGCGGGGAACCCAACACCATAACTGTGGAGGTTTTCATTGGTCGGGTGGAGTCGCTGATTGAGCAAATGTTAGCAGGAGACCACACGGCGCTGGCAGGATACTTGCCAATGCTGCTTAGGGGAGCAGCACTTGAGTCATATTGGCGGATACATTCGGCCCCACCATCAATACGCTGGTCACGGTTGAAGGAGGTACTCCGCATGGAGTACCCTACGATCGATATGGATGAAAGGGTCCTGGACAAGATCCATGCCAGATGGCAGCGTCCGGACGAGCCCTTTCATCAATATCGAGCCGATATCCTTGGGCTGAATGACCAGTTGTCAGAGCCGATGTCTTCCACCCAACTGCTGCGGGTGCTAAAGCGCAATCTAAGGCCGGAGCTTCGTCGCCATATCGTGGACTCAGATCCGCAGAGTATGGAGGCACTTCTGAGGACTGTGAGTCGCCTGGAGGGGGTTGAGGAAGACCTCCGGGACCGGCCCTACTTACTAGCTAGGACGCGTCATCGGCGGGGAATCGCGGAAGTGGCCCCAGATTACACCACCACGAATCTGGAGGAAGATATGGACCAGGACCAGCTTGCTGTAGCGGCGGTGGGAAGCCTCACGACCTGCTGGAACTGCAATCAAACCGGACACCGGTTTATTGCATGTCGAGCAGAGCGTAGGGTTTTCTGCTACGGTTGCGGTAAGCCGGACACATACTTTCCGGACTGCTCCGACTGTGCCGCGCAAAAAAACGGCAGAAAGAGTATCCGACCACCTCAGCGGTACTCGAAGCCCCCGCAGTAGTTCCCCAGCCAGCCGCTCACCCCAACAACCCTGACGATAACCCACCAGCCATGACCACTATGACTGCAGATGTTCACTCTCTTCCGGAGGCCTCGCCAACGACAGTATTGAAGCGACCACGGCAGCCACTGCCTGAAGAACCTCGGAAGCCTCAAATATGTAGTAATCGAGGAGTAGGGCTCTAAAAGCCAGCGCTGCCACAGGCACACAGCACAAACTCAATTTAACGATGAGTAACCATTCAGTCACCTTCCCCATCGCAACACTCGTTTTTTTTTTCTTCGCATGAAAAATAAGTCAAGAAAATGTCTTTTGTACTTAACTCCCGGGAAACAAAATTCTAAAACTGTTTAATATTTTTAATGTGTAGTGATTTTATTACAATATCTTTTGAATATAATTTAACGAATTGCGGTGTAACGCGGTATACAAATGCTTAGAACGAAACGGTTAACCCCTTAAATTATATGAACGATAAAATCATTGTATCATTTAAACCCCTTAAAATTTGTCAAATTTTACCGATTCCAACCATAATATTAATTAAAAATTGTTTTGTTTGTCGGTAATTAACGTGTGCCTGTCTAATTCTTCCGATTTTTTTTCCACCTAATTACGCCTAATCATTATAAACGAAAATTGCTTTCAATTGATAACTTCATCGAATCTACAAAAGACGACGTAAATTTTTAAAAACAACCGAAACGAGTGTACATTATCACCATCGCGGATCCACCCTAGTACGCATCATCGATCGAAAATCGTCGAAGTGCATAGTCTAGCTCAGATCTATTACATTTCGTGTATGGATCTAGTCCAAGAAAGAGTACTGTCATTGGAGCCAACTGATGACGAAGCGCCTAATTTGCGAGCGATTTCGCTACTCGAGTGGGGAATCTGAAGCGTTTGCTGGGCCGGGGAGTCGATCATCGGTTGAGTGATGGTGAAAACATTAAATATAGCGCCAAGACTTATTTGCGCTCATTAAGATCACCTCGGAGGTGATCTCAGTTGGTCAGTCGGGAAGTGAACGATCGTGGACATCAGTGATAAAAGTGATCGATGCAAATTGTGCAAATAACTGGCAAAGAGTTTGGTAGAATGAGGCGGTTGCAGTAAAAACTTGTTGAAGAACCGTTTTGATTTCCCGCTACTCAAATTTCGGCTCTTTCTACCTACAAGTAAGTATACGTTCCCTAAAGTAGAAAAAGTGATCTAACCAACAATCCTGATAATAATCATAGCTCAACCGCAAAACTGAAACCCCAATTTAAACTGCTCAGATTGTCTCATGTCGTTGCGAATGTGTGTCACTATTTGCATTCATTCAATACCCTCCATTGCAAATTATTTGGCTCGTATGCACTCCACTAGACCTGATCGTCTATCATGCACTTTGTTGATTGTCTTGTACGCAAGTCCGCGACGTCAATTAGCGATGCAACTATGTTTGGTGGGAAACAAAGTAACTGAGGCCGATCTGGCTCATTGGTGAATGAAAAATTGCATACTCACCAGCCAAAATCGAACAGGAAAACAGTTTGGGGGAATTTGACAATGATCATAAGGTGCGTACTCTATTCGATAGAAACTACACTTCGTCTTGACTGGGTTTGTGCCATTCTATTTGTAGTACATTGGTGAGTTCGTAGTCAATATAGGCTGAAACAGGAGCTCGTACTAGGAGAATGTGATTTTGATGGAGAAATGGTGCTGTGAACTAAAGGATTGGTCCGGACGTAAGATGAGGATGGACTCTGCTCATTAGAAGTGCTGTATTGTGGTTGCTGCGATTAAGACAGGAATATCGAAGTTGAAGCGATCGAGGAGGCGTCACTTCAAGCTCTTCAAATTTGGGGTGCCTTGACGTAAATGGAGACACGAAGGAATGCATCGTAGTCACAGTCGCGCTTTCAACGATGAGTGGTGTGTGATCGCTGTTGATTCGATTTTGCTGTGCCATAGGATATCCTTGGAAAGTGGTTAAGTTACTATTACTTGTAGAATCTTAATTGCATGTCTCTATCAGTGCTCCTAAGACTTTGTTTTGCATTCGTGATTGGATTACCTTCCGCTTACTGATTACAGTTGATACCTTCGCGAATCAATTTGAACTCGCGACAAAGAACAGTCAAATAAATTTTCATTTTTTGCGTCTTGTAGAAGTCAGTCGATTTCGATTTTCCGTAGCAATTTGAAGTGAATCGAGGACCTTTGACGAATTTGCGCGACTGGTTTTCTTTTGCTCGACACAAATTACAAGCCAGAGAATTTCCACCACAAAAAAAAAAACACGTACTCAGAGTTTAGTTTCGCGGAAGTTTTTCGCCAGCCATTATTTCCAATTCATATTTCACAAGTGTCGGACCTCCTGGTTAGTGCTCGAACCCCAGGCCGTGACTTAATCGAAGTTTTGTGAATTTAATGGTGGAAAATATTTTCCCACGCATCCACAAGAAAACGGTGTCCCGTCTCGTCTTGAAATGTGTATCGCACCCATAAGTGCCCAGTGACATTAAAAGTTAAAATTTCAAGAAAAGATTATTGGCAAGAGCCTCCTTTCCGAACTTGAACTAAATTGTGGAATACGTACGAGACCCTTTTTAGGAGGAACCAATATTATTTCCTAATAACTCCTTTCCCGTATTTCGATTTGCTAATGACTACTGTGGTAAATTCTTTTTGATGATTTCGGGGTTTAACTCAGAAACCTCCGGCAAACAATAGAATATACATTAACCCCTGTCATTGATGAATGTCAAATTTTTTTGCGATAGATCCTTTTAAATTAGAACGCGTATAATACAACATTCTATTTCTTATCTTTTCGCTGGTGATGGTGTTAGTTTTACGTATAGGGATGTAGGGAAATCACTAAATAAGGTATAAAATGTGCATTAGGGTGAAATTTGGCCTTTCGGGTGATAGTCCGCGAAGTCCAAAGACTATTGATTTTCTTTCTTTTTTTTGAACAATCAAAAAAAAAAAAAATTTAAAAGTATAAAAAAAAAATAAAATTTAGAGTAAATGCTGCCGATCGTTCCTACTCTAGTAACGATAAAATCGATGGGCGAAATATACAGTCTTGAACAATATTTGATGCGCTTTTCACCGACATCGACTTAATATGGTACCATATTTTTGTTGAGATGATATAAACTTCTCGATGAAGGAAAACATAAAAATAGGTATATGCGTTAATTTCCTTTTAATTTTATTCAAAATTATCATTGGTAAATTTAATAGAATATGAGAAATTTTATTTAAAGCCAGAAATCGTGGTTGATCACAAAACCGCACACTTACTCTCTAGTATTTTTTCTACTGTATTCCTAACACGAGTCATCGAGTATAACTCACATGATGAATGTACTTGTAATTGAACCTCTCGATTAATTTAGTACAAGTTGCAAAATAATTATTAACTTGTGAAATATTTATTACCCAAAGCAACTGACATAACCCAAAGTTAAATTTTGCCTCGAAATCGTGCATACAATAATGATAAACAAACATAATCTTAGCATCCAAATAGTGAGGTCAAAAATAAATTTTTTCGACACGTTCTTTTTTAGAGAAACATTTGTAGGCTAAAACGCTAAAATGGTAAATTTTGTTCATCTTTTGAAATGATCGTTTTCTGATATTTTCGGCTATTTGATTTCTTTTTTTTTTATCAAACGATTTTATTATGTGTAGTACTAATGTTATTTTTTTCACAATCCTTTCATTATTATAGTATTAAGAAACGTACAAATGAAATATGTTTGAATCTCTTTGCAACTTACACACCTTTTTTTGGTGTAAGTGTGTATAGTATTTAGAGAAATTTCAATAGAATTCAAGAGATAACCCAGTAAAAGAAATTATAAAGGTAATTTGAAAAGAAATAAAAATGAATTGTTAGATTGTAAACTGGTCTTTCCTTTCCTCCGACTCTGACCAGGTATAGGACTCGGTACGGTGGCAGGCTTCCACCCCAAAACATGAGCCAGCCACCGGGTACAAGCTAATTCCTTTTTCTGTTTCAGGTGACGTCTTGGGTTGAGTGGCCCAAGCAGAGTGCCTTTTTATGGCATAGATTTATGCAATCCGATTGTATAATTCTATGACATAAATTGGTCACCGGGGTACTCCCCTTCTGATGGGAAGGTTCATGCACTTCAAGTTGTATGAGTTTTCCACTCAGAAGCGGAATACCTGGCCACTTCAACAAGCTATCAATGGATTTATTCCGGTTGGGTGGGTATGAAGGGGCTCCACCACCACTCAGTTGCCCCTCTTTCATTTGTGGGCCAGGAACTTCGTTGGGTAATGACGAGGTCAACCCCAAGTTCGCCTTTCTTTTCAGGTTCAACTTGTTCTCGTAACAAGTCACATCTCCCTCGGTGAGGTTATCTACAATTCTTGCGACTTCAGTCGCCTCATGAGCTATCGACAAATTCGTGAATGCGAAAGTGTTTTGTAGTGAGTCCTCGTGCTGGGGAAACGAACCCGCCCCACGACACCGCAATGCTAGCCTGCCAGCGCATTCACGCGTCTCCAGACGAGGGCATTCTCGGCAGATACCTTCATCTTCTTCTGCCGGGGCAGCAGACCATCGCTGCAGTCCTTTACGGACTTATGAACAATCTAATTTCACTACAAATGGCGCCCAACGTGGGGCCCGAAAAGCCCGGCTGTATCATCAGTCGTGAGCACGAGACAGTCCATCGTCTCTAGGTGTCCCCACTAGGTGTTAGATTTTTGGCGGGTAGATAACTCCCGAGGGTAATTGCACTGATCGTGCCCCAGCAAATAGTAACTTTTGAACGTGTGTTGTCTTCGGACATCAATATCGTTTGGTCCTGCTTTTGAATTATACTTTGGTGGTTTACCACCATTGTATAACTAGTAAGGCCAAATGATATTAGAGTCCCTTTTTGTGTTCGGAAGTTATTATCCCAACAACTTTTTGCGGAGGATTCTGATTCGCTCCCCAAACCAGCGGTGCCTAGGTGTCTTAAATTACATGGATCTTGATTTCATATGATTGGCTAATTAGCTAATCCATGACTATCCATGACAAGACACGCGCTGCTTGTGGATTAGAATCCAACCCTGGGCTAACAAGTTGCAACTTGAGAAATTTGCTAATGAGGGATCACTTCTGAACCCTGATTTGCATGGTGCCACAAGAGAGTGTCCCTGAAACGCTTTAAAAGGATTGTACCATTGGTGTCCATACTTGGGAGGAAGGACGGAAAGGAAAGACCTATTATTTTTTTGATAACGTAAATTATTTTTTTATACCTTGCGGTTTTTCTTGTTTGTGAGGTTCTTGTATAGTTCGCCACTGACGGCCACTTGCAAATTATAAATTTTGCATCATTTTTTTTTCACATTTTCTTTATTACGTACATATATACTCATTTTGATAGGTTAAGTTAAATATTTGTAGTACTAAGTTTTTGCATACCAAAAATTTTATTTAGAATGCCCACCAAACGCACGCCCGAGAGGAGAAAGTTGAGGTCGGATGCCGGACCAGCGCTTTTGTGCTCCATATGCCATGAGGACATGGATGAACTCACCAGTCAGCGTTTGCAGTGTGGACACAGGCTACACCACCTGTGTTTGGTCCAACTGCGGCAAACCTCATCCACGTGCCCGCTCTGTCGTCAGCCTCTAGAAACCGCCCAGCCAGCAACAGAACGACCTCAGTCCTCCAGCGCAAGTGGAACTGTGCCCAAAAGCGGACCCCTTCCATCCACGACAATGAGTGCACGAGAGGAAGACTACCGAGCCGAAGCAGTGCCGCCTGCGGAAGAGGCGAGACCCACTGTGGCTGTGGAGGCGACAGTTTTACAAGACTTAATGGCGCTCATGCAGGACCTGTTCACCCGGGTAGCTTCGCTGGAAAGCCAGAAGGAGAATCCAGTACCACCTCGGCCAAGAACGCCTCCTATGTGGGATTCGGACCCAAGTCCGTGGGATTTTCCGATAGACTCGCGGCGCGATCACGAACGAATCCGGCCAGGTGCGGCAATGAATCCGTTGGCTCCAGTGTACCGGCCCCGACTGAGCCAAGCACCGCCACCAAATCAGGCTCCAGTGATTCCGCCGGACCAACGCCTCCATCCACACGATATGTATCGGCTGAAGCCGACGCAGATCCCCAGCATCATCCAGGGATGGAATCTGCATTTCAGCGGGGAACCCAATACCATAACGGTGGAAGTCTTCATTAGTCGGGTGGAGTCGCTGATTGAGCAGATGCTAGCAGGAGACCGCACGGCGCTCGCAGGATACTTGCCAATGCTGCTTAGGGGAGCAGCACTTGAGACATATTGGCGAATACATTCGGCCCCACCATCAATACGCTGGTCACGGTTGAAGGAGGTACTCCGCATGGAATACCCTACGGTCGACATGGACGAATTAGTACTGGACAAGATGAATGCTAGATGGCAGCGTCCGGACGAGTCCTTCCATCAATATCGAGCCGATATCCTTTGGCTGAATGACCAGTTGTCAGAGCCGTTGTCTTCTACCCAATTGCTGCGGTTGCTAAAGCGCAATCTAAGGCCGGAGATTCGTCGCCATATCGTGAACTCCGATCCACAGAGTATGGAGGCACTGCTGAGAACTGTGCGTCACCTAGAAGGGTTTGAGGAAGACCTCCGGGACCGGCCATACTTACTAGCTAGGACGGGTCCTCGACGAGGAATCGCGGAATTGGCCCCAGATTATACCACCATTGATCTGGAGGAAGATTTGGACCAGGACCAGCTTGCTGTAGCAGCAGTGGGAAGTCTTACGACCTGCTGGAATAGCCATCCAACCGGACACCGGTTCATTTCATGCCGAGCAGAGCGTAAGGTTTTCTGCTACGGTTGCGGCAAGCCGGACACTTACTTCCCGGACTGTTCTGAATGTGCCGCACGAAAAAACGGCCAAAAGAGTACCCGACCACCTCAGAGGTACTCGAAGCCCCCGCAGTAGCTCCTCAGCCAGCTGCTCACCCCAACAAACCTGACGTTAACCCACCAGCCATGACCACTACGACTGCGGATGTTCACTCTCTTCCAGACACCTCGCCAACGACAATATTGAAGCGACCACGGCAGCCACTGCCTGAAGAACCTCGGAAGCCTCAAATATGTAGTAATCGAGGAGTAGGGCTCTAAAAGCCAGCGCTGCCACAGGCACACAGCACAAACTCAATTTAACGATGAGTAACCATTCAGTCACCTTCCCCATCGCAACACTACCAGAAGAACCCCGGCAGCCTCAAATACGCACTCTGAAACCTTATCATGTTCGACTGCAGGAATATCGGGTGGCTCGAGAGCGAATATTTGCTTCCAAAGTAGTCACTTCCCGCCCGCGCACGACAAAATGGTCAACCTGTCGCTGGCGGAATTTCCGCAAGAGAGTGCGCACCTGCCGTCAAACCTTAAACTCTTGTAACATCTCGGAGGTTGCTGAGAATGAGATTAGACCTTATCATCCAATTAAAGTGTTGGGCGAGACCGTGTTTGCATTGATCGACACGGGTGCCAGTATCAGTTGTCTTGCCTCGAGCTTTGGCTCGAAGGTGCTCCAAGACTATCCAAACTTGATTAAATCCTGACGCACTGAAATCAGTACAGCGGATGGCACCAAACACCCTATACGAGGTAAACTAACCACACCCGTGACGTTCAGGGGTCAGACGAAGGATATCACGTTCTACATTATCCCGTCTTTGACTCAGAATGTGTACCTTGGCGTCGATTTCGTCCTTCGCTTTGGACTGGCCTCAGATTTATTCACCGATTTGTCTTTAAAAACCAGAAATGTCAACGAAATCACTTCTACTCCCGATAGACATGACCTGACGCCTAACCAACGGCAACGCCTGGAAGCATCTATCGCTGCTTTCCCATCTTACGCTACCCAAGGCCTTGGCCGCACCACCCTAGTCTCACACGCCATCGACGTTGGCGATAGTAAAACGATTAAACAGAGACACTACGCCATCTCACCGGCCATGGAGAAATTGGTGTATGCGGAGCTAGATAGGATGCTCGAGTTGGGGGTCATAGAGGAGTCCCAAAGTGCCTGGTCATCACCGGTAACCTTGGTGGTGAAGCCAGGTAAAGTCCGCCTCTGCCTTGATGCCCGTAAGGTAAACGCGGTTACCATCAAGGACGCGTACCCTCTTCCACTCATCGATGGAATACTAGGGAGACTGCCGAAAGCCAATTATATCACCAGTCTCGACCTAAAAGACGCCTTCTGGCAAATTCCACTCGATGAGGGCTCGAGGGACAAGACCGCCTTCACAGTGCCGGGACGACCATTATATCAGTTCGTCACAATGCCCTTTGGCCTGTGTAACGCGCCGCAAACGATGACTCGGTTGATGGACAAGGTCATCCCACCTCACCTGAAACACCAAGTGTTCGTGTACCTTGATGATCTGTTACTCATCACGGAAACGTTCGATCAACACCTCCTACTTCTACAAGAAGTAGCCCTGCACATCAGTAAGGCGGGACTCACCATCAACGTACAGAAAAGTAAGTTTGTCATGAAAGAAGTCCGATACCTAGGACATGTCATAGGACATGGCACTATCAAAACGGATCCAGACAAAACTCGTGCGATTGATGAGTTCCCCTTACCAAAAACAGTGAAGCAGCTACGACGTTTCCTTGGTGTGTGCGGTTGGTACCGAAGGTTTGTTCGGAATTATGCAACAGTTTCAGCGCCCCTGTCAGACATGTTGCGGAAAGGGAAGTTCGTTTGGACCGAACTCAGCCGAAAGGCATTTGAAGAGCTTAAACAAGCCCTCACATCAGCTCCAGTCTTGCACAGCCCCGACTTCACGAAGCCCTTCTCCATTCATTGTGACGCAAGTCAACATGGAGTAGGAGCCGTGCTGGTGCAATTGACAGACGAAGGAGAGGAAGCTCCCATCGCCTTCATGTCCAATAAGCTGAATTCGGCCCAAAGAAACTATACTGTTTCCGAGCAAGAATGTTTGGCAGCGGTAATGGCTGTGAAGAAATTCCGAGCTTATATCGAGGGCCACCAATTCGAGATCATCACGGACCACGCGTCACTACAATGGTTGATGAACCAGGCAGATTTAAATGGACGCCTAGCCAGATGGGCTCTTAAACTGCAAGGGTTCAAGTTTCCCATCAAACACCGGAAAGGGACCCAGAACATCGTACCCGACACTCTCTCACGGATGTTTTCCCCAGAGGGAGCCGAATTGACAATAAATGATGAGGACCCCATCGAAATAGATTTGGACAGCCCACATTTCGAATCGGACAGCTACATAGAATTGAGGCAAACCATAGCGACCCAACAACCACAGCTGCCTGATTTGAAGGTAATAGACGGCTACGTGTATAGACGAAATGAATACGCCCCTGGTGATCCATGGCAGGAAGAAGAGTCTTGGAAACTCTGGGTACCGGAGGAAATGACACAACATCTGATCCTCCGCGCACATGACCATCCTTTAAGTGCCCACGGAGGTTACGGTCGGACGTTACGGCGACTCAAGAAATACTTCTTTTGGGCTAAAATGGCATCGCAGGTCAAAGACTACGTGAGCGCCTGTGAGACCTGTAAAGGCACCAAAGCGCCCAACCAGCCTCTTCGACCTCCTATGGGTCAACTCAACGTCCCAAAACGCGTATTCCAACGTCTATACATCGATCTACTCGGTCCATATCCTCGGTCTTCCATGGGACACATCGGAGCTATAGTCGTTCTAGACCAGCTTTCAAAGTTCCCACTGGTGGAACCTATCCGTAAATTCACAACTCCATCGATCGTGAAATTCTTAGAGAACCGGGTATTCCATGTGTTCGGTGTTCCAGAGAGTGTGTACTCAGACAACGGAGTACAGTTCCGGTCTCGGCAGTTTAAGAGCCTACTTGAGCAGTATGGCGTTGAACACCAACTGACGCCGATTTACTCTCTTCAGTCCAACGCATCAGAACGGTTGAACCGCACCCTATTGGCCGCGATCCGTTCCTACGTCCACCCATCTCAAAAGGATTGGGATCGGCGATTGTCTGCCATCACATGCGCCCTGCGATCCTCGTATCATTCCGTCACCGGTGTCGCCCCTTACTTTGCCGCCTTTGGACAGCACATGATTTGCCACGGTAAATCATACCGGCTGTTACGGCAATTAAAGTGTTTGGGAGACCCCGTCGTTGCGCTGGAGCCCCACGAACGTTTAGGAGACCTCCGCCAACAAATCGGACGGAAGATTAAGGCCGCAGGCAGCGCAAATGAAGCGCAGTACAATCTCCGGTCACGATCTGCTAATTTCAAAGAAGGAGATGAATATTCCGGCGAAATTTCCGCCAAAGTGACGCCGCGGGGCATTACAACGCCAAGCTGGACAGGCGATTCTTGAAAAGCCGCATAAAGAAGGTAATGGGACCTAACCGTTTCCTGATAACGGATCCATCGGGGAAAGAAGTGGGGATATACCACGCGAAAGACCTGCGCCGATAGATAATTAGTCACGTCTGTTTGTCTGTCCGCATATATTTTCAAAAACGCGCAAGGGTTGGATACTTCCGGTCGAACATAAACATAAGTCAGTCTGTCCGTCTGTCAATTGTGTTTTTCTTTTGTTGTCCGTCATCTCTAGTCCCGACGCCGAAGCCAACCCATGACACACAGAAAGATCCTTCAGCTCCTTTTTCGCAATCCGCATTGCCTTGGGATCGCGAGAAAATTAGCTGCCCTGTAGTAATCGAGGAGTAGGAGTAGTACAAAAGACGACGTAAATTTTTAAAAACAACCGAAACGAGTGTACATTATCACCATCGCGGATCCACCCTAGTACGCATCATCGATCGAAAATCGTCGAAGTGCATAGTCTAGCTCAGATCTATTACATTTCGTGTATGGATCTAGTCCAAGAAAGAGTACTGTCATTGGAGCCAACTGATGACGAAGCGCCTAATTTGCGAGCGATTTCGCTACTCGAGTGGGGAATCTGAAGCGTTTGCTGGGCCGGGGAGTCGATCATCGGTTGAGTGATGGTGAAAACATTAAATATAGCGCCAAGACTTATTTGCGCTCATTAAGATCACCTCGGAGGTGATCTCAGTTGGTCAGTCGGGAAGTGAACGATCGTGGACATCAGTGATAAAAATGATCGATGCAAATTGTGCAAATAACTGGCAAAGAGTTTGGTAGAATGAGGCGGTTGCAGTAAAAACTTGTTGAAGAACCGTTTTGATTTCCCGCTACTCAAATTTCGGCTCTTTCTACCTACAAGTAAGTATACGTTCCCTAAAGTAGAAAAAGTGATCTAACCAACAATCCTGATAATAATCATAGCTCAACCGCAAAACTGAAACCCCAATTTAAACTGCTCAGATTGTCTCATGTCGTTGCGAATGTGTGTCACTATTTGCATTCATTCAATACCCTCCATTGCAAATTATTTAGCTCGTATGCACTCCACTAGACCTGATCGTCTATCATGCACTTTGTTGATTGTCTTGTACGCAAGTCCGCGACGTCAATTAGCGATGCAACTATGTTTGGTGGGAAACAAAGTAACTGAGGCCGATCTGGCTCATTGGTGAATGAAAAATTGCATACTCACCAGCCAAAATCGAACAGGAAAACAGTTTGGGGGAATTTGACAATGATCATAAGGTGCGTACTCTATTCGATAGAAACTACACTTCGTCTTGACTGGGTTTGTGCCATTCTATTTGTAGTACATTGGTGAGTTCGTAGTCAATATAGGCTGAAACAGGAGCTCGTACTAGGAGAATGTGATTTTGATGGAGAAATGGTGCTGTGAACTAAAGGATTGGTCCGGACGTAAGATGAGGATGGACTCTGCTCATTAGAAGTGCTGTATTGTGGTTGCTGCGATTAAGACAGGAATATCGAAGTTGAAGCGATCGAGGAGGCGTCACTTCAAGCTCTTCAAATTTGGGGTGCCTTGACGTAAATGGAGACACGAAGGAATGCATCGTAGTCACAGTCGCGCTTTCAACGATGAGTGGTGTGTGATCGCTGTTGATTCGATTTTGCTGTGTCATAGGATATCCTTGGAAAGTGGTTAAGTTACTATTACTTGTAGAATCTTAATTGCATGTCTCTATCAGTGCTCCTAAGACTTTGTTTTGCATTCGTGATTGGATTACCTTCCGCTTACTGATTACAGTTGATACCTTCGCGAATCAATTTGAACTCGCGACAAAGAACAGTCAAATAAATTTTCATTTTTTGCGTCTTGTAGAAGTCAGTCGATTTCGATTTTCCGTAGCAATTTGAAGTGAATCGAGGACCTTTGACGAATTTGCGCGACTGGTTTTCTTTTGCTCGACACAAATTACAAGCCAGAGAATTTCCACCACAAAAAAAAAAAACACGTACTCAGAGTTTAGTTTCGCGGAAGTTTTTCGCCAGCCATTATTTCCAATTCATATTTCACAAGTGTCGGACCTCCTGGTTAGTGCTCGAACCCCAGGCCGTGACTTAATCGAAGTTTTGTGAATTTAATGGTGGAAAATATTTTCCCACGCATCCACAAGAAAACGGTGTCCCGTCTCGTCTTGAAATGTGTATCGCACCCATAAGTGCCCAGTGACATTAAAAGTTAAAATTTCAAGAAAAGATTATTGGCAAGAGCCTCCTTTCCGAACTTGAACTAAATTGTGGAATACGTACGAGACCCTTTTTAGGAGGAACCAATATTATTTCCTAATAACTCCTTTCCCGTATTTCGATTTGCTAATGACTACTGTGGTAAATTCTTTTTGATGATTTCGGGGTTTAACTCAGAAACCTCCGGCAAACAATAGAATATACATTAACCCCTGTCATTGATGAATGTCAAATTTTTTTGCGATTGATCCTTTTAAATTAGAACGCGTATAATACAACATTCTATTTCTTATCTTTTCGCTGGTGATGGTGTTAGTTTTACGTATAGGGATGTAGGGAAATCACTAAATAAGGTATAAAATGTGCATTAGGGTGAAATTTGGCCTTTCGGGTGATAGTCCGCGAAGTCCAAAGACTATTGATTTTCTTTCTTTTTTTTGAACAATCAAAAAAAAAAAAATTTAAAAGTATAAAAAAAAAATAAAATTTAGAGTAAATGCTGCCGATCGTTCCTACTCTAGTAACGATAAAATCGATGGGCGAAATATACAGTCTTGAACAATATTTGATGCGCTTTTCACCGACATCGACTTAATATGGTACCATATTTTTGTTGAGATGATATAAACTTCTCGATGAAGGAAAACATAAAAATAGGTATATGCGTTAATTTCCTTTTAATTTTATTCAAAATTATCATTGGTAAATTTAATAGAATATGAGAAATTTTATTTAAAGCCAGAAATCGTGGTTGATCACAAAACCGCACACTTACTCTCTAGTATTTTTTCTACTGTATTCCTAACACGAGTCATCGAGTATAACTCACATGATGAATGTACTTGTAATTGAACCTCTCGATTAATTTAGTACAAGTTGCAAAATAATTATTAACTTGTGAAATATTTATTACCCAAAGCAACTGACATAACCCAAAGTTAAATTTTGCCTCGAAATCGTGCATACAATAATGATAAACAAACATAATCTTAGCATCCAAATAGTGAGGTCAAAAATAAATTTTTTCGACACGTTCTTTTTTAGAGAAACATTTGTAGGCTAAAACGCTAAAATGGTAAATTTTGTTCATCTTTTGAAATGATCGTTTTCTGATATTTTCGGCTATTTGATTTCTTTTTTTTTTATCAAACGATTTTATTATGTGTAGTACTAATGTTATTTTTTTCACAATCCTTTCATTATTATAGTATTAAGAAACGTACAAATGAAATATGTTTGAATCTCTTTGCAACTTACACACCTTTTTTTGGTGTAAGTGTGTATAGTATTTAGAGAAATTTCAATAGAATTCAAGAGATAACCCAGTAAAAGAAATTATAAAGGTAATTTGAAAAGAAATAAAAATGAATTGTTAGATTGTAAACTGGTCTTTCCTTTCCTCCGACTCTGACCAGGTATAGGACTCGGTACGGTGGCAGGCTTCCACCCCAAAACATGAGCCAGCCACCGGGTACAAGCTAATTCCTTTTTCTGTTTCAGGTGACGTCTTGGGTTGAGTGGCCCAAGCAGAGTGCCTTTTTATGGCATAGATTTATGCAATCCGATTGTATAATTCTATGACATAAATTGGTCACCGGGGTACTCCCCTTCTGATGGGAAGGTTCATGCACTTCAAGTTGTATGAGTTTTCCACTCAGAAGCGGAATACCTGGCCACTTCAACAAGCTATCAATGGATTTATTCCGGTTGGGTGGGTATGAAGGGGCTCCACCACCACTCAGTTGCCCCTCTTTCATTTGTGGGCCAGGAACTTCGTTGGGTAATGACGAGGTCAACCCCAAGTTCGCCTTTCTTTTCAGGTTCAACTTGTTCTCGTAACAAGTCACATCTCCCTCGGTGAGGTTATCTACAATTCTTGCGACTTCAGTCGCCTCATGAGCTATCGACAAATTCGTGAATGCGAAAGTGTTTTGTAGTGAGTCCTCGTGCTGGGGAAACGAACCCGCCCCACGACACCGCAATGCTAGCCTGCCAGCGCATTCACGCGTCTCCAGACGAGGGCATTCTCGGCAGATACCTTCATCTTCTTCTGCCGGGGCAGCAGACCATCGCTGCAGTCCTTTACGGACTTATGAACAATCTAATTTCACTACAAATGGCGCCCAACGTGGGGCCCGAAAAGCCCGGCTGTATCATCAGTCGTGAGCACGAGACAGTCCATCGTCTCTAGGTGTCCCCACTAGGTGTTAGATTTTTGGCGGGTAGATAACTCCCGAGGGTAATTGCACTGATCGTGCCCCAGCAAATAGTAACTTTTGAACGTGTGTTGTCTTCGGACATCAATATCGTTTGGTCCTGCTTTTGAATTATACTTTGGTGGTTTACCACCATTGTATAACTAGTAAGGCCAAATGATATTAGAGTCCCTTTTTGGGTTCGGAAGTTATTATCCCAACAACTTTTTGCGGAGGATTCTGATTCGCTCCCCAAACCAGCGGTGCCTAGGTGTCTTAAATTACATGGATCTTGATTTCATATGATTGGCTAATTAGCTAATCCATGACTATCCATGACAAGACACGCGCTGCTTGTGGATTAGAATCCAACCCTGGGCTAACAAGTTGCAACTTGAGAAATTTGCTAATGAGGGATCACTTCTGAACCCTGATTTTCATGGTGCCACAAGAGAGTGTCCCTGAAACGCTTTAAAAGGATTGTACCATTGGTGTCCATACTTGGGAGGAAGGACGGAAAGGAAAGACCTATTATTTTTTTGATAACGTAAATTATTTTTTTATACCTTGCGGTTTTTCTTGTTTGTGAGGTTCTTGTATAGTTCGCCACTGGCGGCCACTTGCAAATTATAAATTTTGCATCATTTTTTTTTCAAATTTTCTTTATTACGTACATATATACTCATTTTGATAGGTTAAGTTAAATATTTGTAGTACTAAGTTTTTGCATACCAAAAATTTTATTTAGAATGCCCACCAAACGCACGCCCGAGAGGAGAAAGTTGAGGTCGGATGCCGGACCAGCGCTTTTGTGCTCCATATGCCATGAGGACATGGATGAACTCACCAGTCAGCGTTTGCAGTGTGGACACAGGCTACACCAGCTGTGTTTGGTCCAACTGCGGCAAACCTCATCCACGTGCCCGCTCTGTCGTCAGCCTCTAGAAACCGCCCAGCCAGCAACAGAACGACCTCAGTCCTCCAGCGCAAGTGGAACTGTGCCCAAAAGCGGACCCCTTCCATCCACGACAATGAGTGCACGAGAGGAAGACTACCGAGCCGAAGCAGTGCCGCCTGCGGAAGAGGCGAGACCCACTGTGGCTGTGGAGGCGACAGTTTTACAAGACTTAATGGCGCTCATGCAGGACCTGTTCACCCGGGTAGCTTCGCTGGAAAGCCAGAAGGAGAATCCAGTACCACCTCGGCCAAGAACGCCTCCTATGTGGGATTCGGACCCAAGTCCGTGGGATTTTCCGATAGACTCGCGGCGCGATCACGAACGAATCCGGCCAGGTGCGGCAATGAATCCGTTGGCTCCAGTGTACCGGCCCCGACTGAGCCAAGCACCGCCACCAAATCAGGCTCCGGTGATTCCGCCGGACCAACGCCTCCATCCACACGATATGTATCGGCTGAAGCCGACGCAGATCCCCAGCATCATCCAGGGATGGAATCTGCATTTCAGCGGGGAACCCAATACCATAACGGTGGAAGTCTTCATTAGTCGGGTGGAGTCGCTGATTGAGCAGATGCTAGCAGGAGACCGCACGGCGCTCGCAGGATACTTGCCAATGCTGCTTAGGGGAGCAGCACTTGAGACATATTGGCGAATACATTCGGCCCCACCATCAATACGCTGGTCACGGTTGAAGGAGGTACTCCGCATGGAATACCCTACGGTCGACATGGACGAATTAGTACTGGACAAGATGAATGCTAGATGGCAGCGTCCGGACGAGTCCTTCCATCAATATCGAGCCGATATCCTTTGGCTGAATGACCAGTTGTCAGAGCCGTTGTCTTCTACCCAATTGCTGCGGTTGCTAAAGCGCAATCTAAGGCCGGAGATTCGTCGCCATATCGTGAACTCCGATCCACAGAGTATGGAGGCACTGCTGAGAACTGTGCGTCGCCTAGAAGGGTTTGAGGAAGACCTCCGGGACCGGCCATACTTACTAGCTAGGACGGGTCCTCGACGAGGAATCGCGGAATTGGCCCCAGATTATACCACCATTGATCTGGAGGAAGATTTGGACCAGGACCAGCTTGCTGTAGCAGCAGTGGGAAGTCTTACGACCTGCTGGAATAGCCATCCAACCGGACACCGGTTCATTTCATGCCGAGCAGAGCGTAAGGTTTTCTGCTACGGTTGCGGCAAGCCGGACACTTACTTCCCGGACTGTTCTGAATGTGCCGCACGAAAAAACGGCCAAAAGAGTACCCGACCACCTCAGAGGTACTCGAAGCCCCCGCAGTAGCTCCTCAGCCAGCTGCTCACCCCAACAAACCTGACGTTAACCCACCAGCCATGACCACTACGACTGCGGATGTTCACTCTCTTCCAGACACCTCGCCAACGACAATATTGAAGCGACCACGGCAGCCACTGCCTGAAGAACCTCGGAAGCCTCAAATATGTAGTAATCGAGGAGTAGGGCTCTAAAAGCCAGCGCTGCCACAGGCACACAGCACAAACTCAATTTAACGATGAGTAACCATTCAGTCACCTTCCCCATCGCAACACTACCAGAAGAACCCCGGCAGCCTCAAATACGCACTCTGAAACCTTATCATGTTCGACTGCAGGAATATCGGGTGGCTCGAGAGCGAATATTTGCTTCCAAAGTAGTCACTTCCCGCCCGCGCACGACAAAATGGTCAACCTGTCGCTGGCGGAATTTCCGCAAGAGAGTGCGCACCTGCCGTCAAACCTTAAACTCTTGTAACATCTCGGAGGTTGCTGAGAATGAGATTAGACCTTATCATCCAATTAAAGTGTTGGGCGAGACCGTGTTTGCATTGATCGACACGGGTGCCAGTATCAGTTGTCTTGCCTCGAGCTTTGGCTCGAAGGTGCTCCAAGACTATCCAAACTTGATTAAATCCTGACGCACTGAAATCAGTACAGCGGATGGCACCAAACACCCTATACGAGGTAAACTAACCACACCCGTGACGTTCAGGGGTCAGACGAAGGATATCACGTTCTACATTATCCCGTCTTTGACTCAGAATGTGTACCTTGGCGTCGATTTCGTCCTTCGCTTTGGACTGGCCTCAGATTTATTCACCGATTTGTCTTTAAAAACCAGAAATGTCAACGAAATCACTTCTACTCCCGATAGACATGACCTGACGCCTAACCAACGGCAACGCCTGGAAGCATCTATCGCTGCTTTCCCATCTTACGCTACCCAAGGCCTTGGCCGCACCACCCTAGTCTCACACGCCATCGACGTTGGCGATAGTAAAACGATTAAACAGAGACACTACGCCATCTCACCGGCCATGGAGAAATTGGTGTATGCGGAGCTAGATAGGATGCTCGAGTTGGGGGTCATAGAGGAGTCCCAAAGTGCCTGGTCATCACCGGTAACCTTGGTGGTGAAGCCAGGTAAAGTCCGCCTCTGCCTTGATGCCCGTAAGGTAAACGCGGTTACCATCAAGGACGCGTACCCTCTTCCACTCATCGATGGAATACTAGGGAGACTGCCGAAAGCCAATTATATCACCAGTCTCGACCTAAAAGACGCCTTCTGGCAAATTCCACTCGATGAGGGCTCGAGGGACAAGACCGCCTTCACTGTGCCGGGACGACCATTATATCAGTTCGTCACAATGCCCTTTGGCCTGTGTAACGCGCCGCAAACGATGACTCGGTTGATGGACAAGGTCATCCCACCTCACCTGAAACACCAAGTGTTCGTGTACCTTGATGATCTGTTACTCATCACGGAAACGTTCGATCAACACCTCCTACTTCTACAAGAAGTAGCCCTGCACATCAGTAAGGCGGGACTCACCATCAACGTACAGAAAAGTAAGTTTGTCATGAAAGAAGTCCGATACCTAGGACATGTCATAGGACATGGCACTATCAAAACGGATCCAGACAAAACTCGTGCGATTGATGAGTTCCCCTTACCAAAAACAGTGAAGCAGCTACGACGTTTCCTTGGTGTGTGCGGTTGGTACCGAAGGTTTGTTCGGAATTATGCAACAGTTTCAGCGCCCCTGTCAGACATGTTGCGGAAAGGGAAGTTCGTTTGGACCGAACTCAGCCGAAAGGCATTTGAAGAGCTTAAACAAGCCCTCACATCAGCTCCAGTCTTGCACAGCCCCGACTTCACGAAGCCCTTCTCCATTCATTGTGACGCAAGTCAACATGGAGTAGGAGCCGTGCTGGTGCAATTGACAGACGAAGGAGAGGAAGCTCCCATCGCCTTCATGTCCAATAAGCTGAATTCGGCCCAAAGAAACTATACTGTTTCCGAGCAAGAATGTTTGGCAGCGGTAATGGCTGTGAAGAAATTCCGAGCTTATATCGAGGGCCACCAATTCGAGATCATCACGGACCACGCGTCACTACAATGGTTGATGAACCAGGCAGATTTAAATGGACGCCTAGCCAGATGGGCTCTTAAACTGCAAGGGTTCAAGTTTCCCATCAAACACCGGAAAGGGACCCAGAACATCGTACCCGACACTCTCTCACGGATGTTTTCCCCAGAGGGAGCCGAATTGACAATAAATGATGAGGACCCCATCGAAATAGATTTGGACAGCCCACATTTCGAATCGGACAGCTACATAGAATTGAGGCAAACCATAGCGACCCAACAACCACAGCTGCCTGATTTGAAGGTAATAGACGGCTACGTGTATAGACGAAATGAATACGCCCCTGGTGATCCATGGCAGGAAGAAGAGTCTTGGAAACTCTGGGTACCGGAGGAAATGACACAACATCTGATCCTCCGCGCACATGACCATCCTTTAAGTGCCCACGGAGGTTACGGTCGGACGTTACGGCGACTCAAGAAATACTTCTTTTGGCCTAAAATGGCATCGCAGGTCAAAGACTACGTGAGCGCCTGTGAGACCTGTAAAGGCACCAAAGCGCCCAACCAGCCTCTTCGACCTCCTATGGGTCAACTCAACGTCCCAAAACGCGTATTCCAACGTCTATACATCGATCTACTCGGTCCATATCCTCGGTCTTCCATGGGACACATCGGAGCTATAGTCGTTCTAGACCAGCTTTCAAAGTTCCCACTGGTGGAACCTATCCGTAAATTCACAACTCCATCGATCGTGAAATTCTTAGAGAACCGGGTATTCCATGTGTTCGGTGTTCCAGAGAGTGTGTACTCAGACAACGGAGTACAGTTCCGGTCTCGGCAGTTTAAGAGCCTACTTGAGCAGTATGGCGTTGAACACCAACTGACGCCGATTTACTCTCTTCAGTCCAACGCATCAGAACGGTTGAACCGCACCCTATTGGCCGCGATCCGTTCCTACGTCCACCCATCTCAAAAGGATTGGGATCGGCGATTGTCTGCCATCACATGCGCCCTGCGATCCTCGTATCATTCCGTCACCGGTGTCGCCCCTTACTTTGCCGCCTTTGGACAGCACATGATTTGCCACGGTAAATCATACCGGCTGTTACGGCAATTAAAGTGTTTGGGAGACCCCGTCGTTGCGCTGGAGCCCCACGAACGTTTAGGAGACCTCCGCCAACAAATCGGACGGAAGATTAAGGCCGCAGGCAGCGCAAATGAAGCGCAGTACAATCTCCGGTCACGATCTGCTAATTTCAAAGAAGGAGATGAATATTCCGGCGAAATTTCCGCCAAAGTGACGCCGCGGGGCATTACAACGCCAAGCTGGACAGGCGATTCTTGAAAAGCCGCATAAAGAAGGTAATGGGACCTAACCGTTTCCTGATAACGGATCCATCGGGGAAAGAAGTGGGGATATACCACGCGAAAGACCTGCGCCGATAGATAATTAGTCACGTCTGTTTGTCTGTCCGCATATATTTTCAAAAACGCGCAAGGGTTGGATACTTCCGGTCGAACATAAACATAAGTCAGTCTGTCCGTCTGTCAATTGTTTTTCTTTTGTTGTCCGTCATCTCTAGTCCCGACGCCGAAGCCAACCCATGACACACAGAAAGATCCTTCAGCTCCTTTTTCGCAATCCGCATTGCCTTGGGATCGCGAGAAAATTAGCTGCCCTGTAGTAATCGAGGAGTAGGAGTAGTACAAAAGACGACGTAAATTTTTAAAAACAACCGAAACGAGTGTACATTATCACCATCGCGGATCCACCCTAGTACGCATCATCGATCGAAAATCGTCGAAGTGCATAGTCTAGCTCAGATCTATTACATTTCGTGTATGGATCTAGTCCAAGAAAGAGTACTGTCATTGGAGCCAACTGATGACGAAGCGCCTAATTTGCGAGCGATTTCGCTACTCGAGTGGGGAATCTGAAGCGTTTGCTGGGCCGGGGAGTCGATCATCGGTTGAGTGATGGTGAAAACATTAAATATAGCGCCAAGACTTATTTGCGCTCATTAAGATCACCTCGGAGGTGATCTCAGTTGGTCAGTCGGGAAGTGAACGATCGTGGACATCAGTGGTAAAAGTGATCGATGCAAATTGTGCAAATAACTGGCAAAGAGTTTGGTAGAATGAGGCGGTTGCAGTAAAAACTTGTTGAAGAACCGTTTTGATTTCCCGCTACTCAAATTTCGGCTCTTTCTACCTACAAGTAAGTATACGTTCCCTAAAGTAGAAAAAGTGATCTAACCAACAATCCTGATAATAATCATAGCTCAACCGCAAAACTGAAACCCCAATTTAAACTGCTCAGATTGTCTCATGTCGTTGCGAATGTGTGTCACTATTTGCATTCATTCAATACCCTCCATTGCAAATTATTTGGCTCGTATGCACTCCACTAGACCTGATCGTCTATCATGCACTTTGTTGATTGTCTTGTACGCAAGTCCGCGACGTCAATTAGCGATGCAACTATGTTTGGCGGGAAACAAAGTAACTGAGGCCGATCTGGCTCATTGGTGAATGAAAAATTGCATACTCACCAGCCAAAATCGAACAGGAAAACAGTTTGGGGGAATTTGACAATGATCATAAGGTGCGTACTCTATTCGATAGAAACTACACTTCGTCTTGACTGGGTTTGTGCCATTCTATTTGTAGTACATTGGTGAGTTCGTAGTCAATATAGGCTGAAACAGGAGCTCGTACTAGGAGAATGTGATTTTGATGGAGAAATGGTGCTGTGAACTAAAGGATTGGTCCGAACGTAAGATGAGGATGGACTCTGCTCATTAGAAGTGCTGTATTGTGGTTGCTGCGATTAAGACAGGAATATCGAAGTTGAAGCGATCGAGGAGGCGTCACTTCAAGCTCTTCAAATTTGGGGTGCCTTGACGTAAATGGAGACACGAAGGAATGCATCGTAGTCACAGTCGCACTTTCAACGATGAGTGGTGTGTGATCGCTGTTGATTCGATTTTGCTGTGCCATAGGATATTCTTGGAAAGTGGTTAAGTTACTATTACTTGTAGAATCTTAATTGCATGTCTCTATCAGTGCTCCTAAGATTTTGTTTTGCATTCGTGATTGGATTACCTTCCGCTTACTGATTACAGTTGATACCTTCGCGAATCAATTTGAACTCGCGACAAAGAACAGTCAAATAAATTTTCATTTTTTGCGTCTTGTAGAAGTCAGTCGATTTCGATTTTCCGTAGCAATTTGAAGTGAATCGAGGACCTTTGACGAATTTGCGCGACTGGTTTTCTTTTGCTCGACACAAATTACAAGCCAGAGAATTTCCACCACAAAAAAAAAAAACACGTACTCAGAGTTTAGTTTCGCGGAAGTTTTTCGCCAGCCATTATTTCCAATTCATATTTCACAAGTGTCGGACCTCCTGGTTAGTGCTCGAACCCCAGGCCGTGATTTAATCGAAGTTTTGTGAATTTAATGGTGGAAAATATTTTCCCACGCATCCACAAGAAAACGGTGTCCCGTCTCGTCTTGAAATGTGTATCGCACCCAAAAGCGCCCAGTGACATTAAAAGTTAAAATTTCAAGAAAAGATTATTGGCAAGAGCCTCCTTTCCGAACTTGAACTAAATTGTGGAATACGTACGAGACCCTTTTTAGGAGGAACCAATATTATTTCCTAATAACTCCTTTCCCGTATTTCGATTTGCTAATGACTACTGTGGTAAATTCTTTTTGATGATTTCGGGGTTTAACTCAGAAACCTCCGGCAAACAATAGAATATACATTAACCCCTGTCATTGATGAATGTCAAATTTTTTTGCGATAGATCCTTTTAAATTAGAACGCGTATAATACAACATTATATTTCTTATCTTTTCGCTGGTGATGATGTTAGTTTTACGTATAGGGATGTAGGGAAATCACTAAATAAGGTATAAAATGTGCATTAGGGTGAAATTTGGCCTTTCGGGTGATAGTCCGCGAAGTCCAAAGACTAATGATTTTCTTTCTTTTTTTTGAACAATCAAAAAAAAAAAAATTTAAAAGTATAAAAAAAAAATAAAATTTAGAGTAAATGCTGCCGATCGTTCCTACTCTAGTAACGATAAAATCGATGGGCGAAATATACAGTCTTGAACAATATTTGATGCGCTTTTCACCGACATCGACTTAATATGGTACCATATTTTTGTTGAGATGATATAAACTTCTCGATGAAGGAAAACATAAAAATAGGTATATGCGTTAATTTCCTTTTAATTTTATTCAAAATTATCATTGGTAAATTTAATAGAATATGAGAAATTTTATTTAAAGCCAGAAATCGTGGTTGATCACAAAACCGCACACTTACTCTCTAGTATTTTTTCTACTGTATTCCTAACACGAGTCATCGAGTATAACTCACATGATGATTGTACTTGTAATTGAACCTCTCGATTAATTTAGTACAAGTTGCAAAATAATTATTAACTTGTGAAATATTTATTACCCAAAGCAACTGACATAACCCAAAGTTAAATTTTGCCTCGAAATCGTGCATACAATAATGATAAACAAACATAATCTTAGCATCCAAATAGTGAGGTCAAAAATAAATTTTTTCGACACGTTCTTTTTTAGAGAAACATTTGTAGGCTAAAACGCTAAAATGGTAAATTTTGTTCATCTTTTGAAATGATCGTTTTCTGATATTTTCGGCTATTTGATTTCTTTTTTTTTTATCAAACGATTTTATTATGTGTAGTACTAATGTTATTTTTTTCACAATCCTTTCATTATTATAGTATTAAGAAACGTACAAATGAAATATGTTTGAATCTCTTTGCAACTTACACACCTTTTTTTGGTGTAAGTGTGTATAGTATTTAGAGAAATTTCAATAGAATTCAAGAGATAACCCAGTAAAAGAAATTATAAAGGTAATTTGAAAAGAAATAAAAATGAATTGTTAGATTGTAAACTGGTCTTTCCTTTCCTCCGACTCTGACCAGGTATAGGACTCGGTACGGTGGCAGGCTTCCACCCCAAAACATGAGCCAGCCACCGGGTACAAGCTAATTCCTTTTTCTGTTTCAGGTGACGTCTTGGGTTGAGTGGCCCAAGCAGAGTGCCTTTTTATGGCATAGATTTATGCAATCCGATTGTATAATTCTATGACATAAATTGGTCACCGGGGTACTCCCCTTCTGATGGGAAGGTTCATACACTTCAAGTTGTATGAGTTTTCCACTCAGAAGCGGAATACCTGGCCACTTCAACAAGCTATCAATGGATTTATTCCGGTTGGGTGGGTATGAAGGGGCTCCACCACCACCCGGTTGCCCCTCTTTCATTTGTGGGCCAGGAACTTCGTTGGGTAATGACGAGGTCAACCCCAAGTTCGACTTCCTTTTCAGGTTCAACTTGTTCTCGTAACAAGTCACATCTCCCTCGGTGAGGCTATCTACAATTCTTGCGACTTCAGTCGCCTCTTGAGCTATCGACAAATTCGTGAATGCGAAAGTGTTTTGTAGTGAGTCCTCGTGCTGGGGAAACGAACCCGCCCCACGACACCGCAATGCTAGCCTGCCAGCGCATTCACGCGTCTCCAGACGAGGGCATTCTCGGCAGATACCTTCATCTTCTTCTGCCGGGGCAGCAGACCATCGCTGCAGTCCTTTACGGACTTATGAACAATCTAATTTCACTACAAATAGGCATACTCAAACCATATCATGTTCGACTGCAGGAATATCGGGAGGCTCGAGAGCGAATATTTGCTTCCGAAGAAGTCACTTCTCGCCCGCGCAAGACAAAATGGTCAACCCGTCGTTGGCGGAATTTCCGCAAGAGAGTGCGCATCTGCCGTCAAACATTAAACTTTTGTAACATCTCGGAGGTTCCTGAGAATGAGATTAGACCTTACCACCCAATTAAAGTGTTGGGCGAAATCGCGTTTGCATTGATTGACACGGGAGCCAGAATCAGTTGTCTTGCCTCGAGCCTTGGCTCGAAGGTACTCCATCAATACCCTACTCTGATTAAGCCCTGGCGCACTGAAATCAGTACAGCTGATGGCACCAAACACACTATTCAAGGTAAACTGACAACACCCGTGAAGTTCAGAGGTTAGACGAAGGATATCACGTTCTACATTATCCCGTCCCTGACTCAGAACGTGTACCTTCGCGTCGATTTCGTCCTTCGTTTTGGATTGGCCTCCGATTTATTCACAGATTTGTCTTTAAATACCAGATATGTCAACGAAATCACTTCTACTCCCGATAGACATGACCTGACGCCTAACCAACGGCAACGCCTGGAAGCATCTATCGCTGCTTTCCCATCTTACGCTACCCAAGGCCTTGGCCGCACCACCATAGTCTCACACGTCATCGACGTTGGCAATAGTAAGCCAATTAAGCAGAGACACTATGCCATCTCACCGGCCATGGAGAAGTTGGTGTATGCGGAGCTGGAAAGGATGCTCGAGTTGGGGGTTATAGAGGAGTCCCAAAGTGCCTGGTCATCACCGGTAACCTTGGTGGTGAAACCTGGTAAAGTCCGTCTTTGTCTAGATGCCCGTAAGGTAAATGCGGTCACCATCAAGGATGCTTACCCTCTTCCGCTCATCGATGGAATATTAGGGAGACTGCCGAAAGCCAATTATATCACCAGTTTTGACTTAAAAGACGCCTTCTGGCAAATTCCACTCGATGAGGGGTCGAGGGATAAGACCGCCTTAACAGTGCCCGGACGACCATTATACCAGTTCGTCACACTGCCTTTTGGCCTGTGTAACGCTCCGCAAACGATGACCCGGCTGATGGACAAAGTCATTCCACCTCATCTGAAACACAAAGTTTTCGTGTACCGGAATGATCTTCTACTCATCACGGAAACGTTCGACCAACACCTCTTACTCCTGCAAGAAGTAGCCCTGCACATCAGTAAGGCGGGACTCACCATCAACGTATAAAAAAGTAAGTTTGTCATGAACGAAGTCCGATACCTAGGACATGTCATCGGACATGGCACTATCAAAACGGATCCAGACAAAACTCGTGCGATTGATGAGTTCCCCTTACCAAAAACAGTGAAGCAGCTACGACGTTTCCTTGGTGTGTGCGGTTGGTACCGAAGGTTTGTTCGGAATTATGCAACAGTTTCAGCGCCCCTGTCGGACATGCTGCGGAAAGGGAAGTTCATTTGGACCGAGCTCAGCCGAAACGAATTTGAAGAGCTAAAACAAGCACTAACATCAGCTCCGGTCTTGCACAGCCCCGACTTCACGAAGCCCTTCTCCATTCATTGTGACACAAGTCAACATGGAGTTGGAGCCGTGCTAGTGCAATTGACCGATGAGGGAGAAGAAGCTCACATCGCCTTCATGTCCAATAAGCTGGACTCGGCCCAAAGGAACTATACCGTGTCCGAGCAGGACTGTTTGGCAGCGGTAATGGCTGTGAAGAAATTCCGAGCTTATATCGAGGGCCACCAGTTCGAGATCATCACGGACCACGCTTCGCTACAATGGTTGATGAACCGAGCAGACTTACATGGACGCCTGGCCAGATGGGCTCTTAAACTGCAAGGGTTCAAGTTTTCTATCAAACATTGGAAAGGGACCCAGAACGTCGTACCCGACACTCTCTCACGAATGTTTTCACCAGAGGGAGCCCAATTGACAGTGAATGACGAGGACCCCATCGAGATAGATTTGGACAGCCCACATTTCCAATCAGACAGCTACAAAGAGTTGAGGCAAACCATCGTGACCCAACAATCACAGCTGCCTGATTTGAAAGTGATAGACGGCTACGTGTATAGACGGAATTAATACGCCACTGGTGATCCATGGCAGGAAGAAGAGTCTTGGAAACTCTGGGTACCGGAGGAAATGACACAACATCTGATCCTTCGCGCACATGACCATCCTTTAAGTGCCCACGGAGGTTACGGTCGGACGCTACGGCGACAAGAAATACTTCTTTTGGCCTAAAATGGCATCCCAGGTCAAAGACTACGTGAGTGCCTGTGAGACCTGTAAAGGCACCAAAGCGCCCAACCAGCCTCTTCGACCTCCTATGGGTCAACTTAACGTCCCAGAACGCGTATTCCAGCGTCTATACATAGATCTACTCGGTCCATATCCTCGATCATCCATGGGACAC
This sequence comes from Odontomyia ornata, assembly GCA_963969285.1. Classification (NCBI taxonomy): domain Eukaryota; kingdom Metazoa; phylum Arthropoda; class Insecta; order Diptera; family Stratiomyidae; genus Odontomyia; species Odontomyia ornata. The sequence continues at coordinate 114,506,329 of OZ017741.1, forward strand.
ATCGGAGCTATCGTTGTTCTAGACCAGCTCTCGAAATTCCCACTGGTGTTCACGATTCCATCCAGCGTGAAATTTCTAGAAAGCCGGGTGTTCCACGTGTTCGGGGTTCCAGAAAGTGTGTACTCGGACAACGGAGTACAGTTCAGATCTCGGCGGTGTAAGGGCCTACTCGAACAGTACGGCGTCGAACACCAACTGACGCCCATATACTCTCCTCAGTCTAACGCCTCTGAACGGTTGAATCGCACACTGTTAGCCGCGATCCGTTCGTATGTTCACCCAACTCAGAAAGATTGGGACCACAGATTGTCCGCCATCACGTGCGCTCTGCGATCATTTTATCATTCCGTCACCGGTGTCGCCCCTTACTTTGCCGCCTTCGGATAGCACATGATTTGCCATGGTAAATCATACAGGCAGTTACGGCAATTAAAGTGTTTCGGAGGCCCCGTCGTTGCGCTGGAGCCCCACGAGCGTTTAGGAGACCTCCGCCAACAAATCGGACGGAAGATTAAGGCTGCGGGACGTGCAAATGAGGCGCAGTATAACCTCTGGGCACGACCTTCCAATTTTAAAGAAGAAGATGAGGTTTTCCGGCGCAATTTCCGCCAAAGTGATACCGCTGGGCATTACAATGCCAAGCTGCACCGGCGCTTTTTGAAAAGCCGTATACAGAAGGTTGTAGGATCCAATCGTTACCTGATAACTGACCTACCGGGGAAAGAAGTCGGGGTATATCACGCAAAAGACCTGCGCCGATAATTACATACCCACGCCTATTCTGTCCGTCCGCACTCAGTTGCAAGCCCACACAGGTTTACATACTTACAGCAAAACGTAACTATACGTATCAGTCTGTCCGTCCGTCAACTGTTTCTTCACTCGTCTCACCCGCGTGATTTCGCGGACAATCGATCCTTCATCTGAAGATCCTTCAGCTCCTTCTTCACAATCCTCATCGCCTTGGGTTCGCGAGAAAATCAGCTGCCCTGTAGTAATCGAGCAGTCACACCAGCAGACTGCTCGAAAACCTTCCCAACGCTTAACCGAAATTAATGGCAGAGTTGACAAAAGAGAAAATAAAAAGATTTCATTTCTTCCATTCATAATGATAATTTAAAAATTTTTTTTTCGCCTTATTATCGTTAAACGTGATTTTATATCAATTTGCTTTTATGTCAGATTTAAACGTTTCCCTTTAATTTTATTTTGTTACTATTCAACGTAATTTTATCTCAATTTTCTTTTATATCAAATTAAAACGTTACTCTTTAATTATGTTAGTCATGAAATTTAAATTTTTTTACCACTATTTGAAATCTTTCTCATATTTTTCTTTTACTGCGGTTGATTTTGTTTTCTAGCAGTCACAAAATCAAACTGCTGTAAAACCCTCTTATCTCCTATAAAAATTGCATTATGGCAACTAACACCATTGGGTTGCTGACAGGTGGGAGTTGGTTGTTGGGATTGTGACTGAACAGACGTCACAAGAAATTATAGTTTGGCAGAATCCACCGCTATTTTGAAGAATTTCACCGGCTACGAACTGCACAGCCACCACGAAAACCACAAACAAATCCGGACAGACGACCGAATGGCCCTTCTCTGAAAGTTTTCGCGAGTTCGATAGATAGTCAGTGATTGCTTGTGAGTGACGTTTGGTGCAATTGGTCGTTCGTTTGCGCGACAAGGTTACAGTGAGTTTAAATTTAATTACACCGTGATCGCTGGCAATAACGATTTACGGTTTCAGAGAAGAGCGTGCAAGTGAAGGGATCCGGGGAGCGTCAATTCCCGTTAGTTGTTAACCCTGCAACGTACTGGGGGTTGCGGAAGTATTGGTACCATTGTGTTTGTGCAATGTGGAAAAGTTGACGGGAGTTGTGATGGATTAGGCTGTATAGCGCTAACGCTAGGTATTGCGCTTTTCCTCAAAAACAATCCACCACGTCGTGGGTACACCTAATTGTAAGCGATCCTTCCCACGTCCGAATCAGGGAACTACGACTCGGGAGTGATATATACAGTTCTGTGCTTCTCTGGCCATACTACTGTTGAGTTCCACAGCATAGAATCGATACCAAGAGATACTGGGAAGGAATGATGTGACACCTGTCCACTTTTACAGACAAATTGCATCTCCAAATCGAATTGGTTTTTCTGTGTAACGTAAATCTGGCGTGTTTTAATGTGCATTGTGTTCTATTGATATATTCTGTGACAAAGTATGGGATTTTCTATGTTTGATACAATATAGTGGCTGTCATATTATTAGTTTGTATTTGCGCGATTGAAAGGCCCGTGCTGGAAGTACAGAATTTTATACTTAATTCGTCAACTGCTAATAACACATCGTTGCGATGACTTGCCGCGATATAACTGTTAGGCGTGAATCCTAGTTTTAAAACGGGAGAGCAGGGAGAAACAGGTGCTCACAGTATTTTTTGTTTATTATTTAGGTCAGGCGAAATGTCGGTGTTGGGTTAAATCGGTTTTCTTAAAATTTTATGCAGTTACGTGCTTCGGTTTTACGATTGCAGTCATAAAAAAAAAAAAATAAAATTAAAAAAAAATTTAAATTTTTCGTGTATTTCCCCTCCCTGTGCGCCCCTCGAAGCAAACTTTGCCAAACGAAGACCTGTTTTGAAAAGTTCTCATCAAGACCTTTCATTTGATACCCATATCGGCCACCTTCAATGAAATTTTTTTTTCGGGGGTCACTCCCCTATATGGAGAGACCCCCCTTAAATACCTTATAAAATTTTTTTTTATTCGAACTTTGAAGAGAACACGACTTTACACCTACATACAAAATTTGATGTTTCTAGCTTAAGTAGTTTCCGAGAAAAACTGCTGTGACACACGGACGGACGGATAGACAGACGGACAGACGGACAGACAGGACGCGATTTTAGAAGGGTTTTGTAAAATTATTGTACAAAACACTAAAAAGGAAAAATCCATTTAATATTGATTAACAAAGAAAAAATAGTCCAAATTACTAGTCACGCCTCCAACCACATACGTACGTTCCAAGCAAGATTAAATTCCTAGCCAAATACTACCCTCAAAAACACAATTCAACACCGACATTCTATCTACCAAATAAATCGCATCTATTATATTTTACAAATAAAAAAAAAGGAGGAAGAAACAAGCAAAACAATAAGATAAGCAAGAGAAGAGAATGATTACAAAACGAAATTACTAAAATTAAATGAACCTATTATATACTTTACTACAGGTCTTTTTTAGTGAAATTTATTATTAATATTCTTCTAATTATATATATGCATTAATAAATTTTTTGGTTGTATGCATGATTAACGATGCGATGTGAATGAAAATAATGATGTACATCAAAACTTTAGGTCAATATAAATTGTAAAAGAAAGATAGTCGTAGCGAAAAGTAGGTTATTTTGCTTTATCTGTTTTTGATTAAAATGCTTCGTAAGTTTGCGCGTAGGTTTTTAGTTCATACCAACCTATCAAAATAAAACGCCATATATCACTTGATAGCGCTCGTGGAGTAGTAGAAAACGAGATGTAGACTAAAATATTATAGCAGGACACAACCACATCGCATTTTAGTTTAAAGTACACATTTGAATAAAGCTGATATAAAATTAATATCGGAAACATATAATAACGAAAATTTTTTTTTCTACTTAATACGGAAAAGTTAATAAGCGAAGTTTATTGCCAAGTTAATTTTTTGTTGAATGCTCTAATTGAATAAAAATGGATTGTTAAATATACCCATCGGTCTTTCCATTTTTACCCTTCTGACCGGGTATAAGACCCGGTACGGTGGCAGGCTCACACTACCAAACATGAGCCAGCCATCGGGCACCGACTTACCTCCTTTTGTTTCAGGTGACTTCGCGGGTTGAGTGGCCCGAGCAAGGTACCTCTTTATGGCATAGGGTTATGTGATCGAATTGCATAACTCTATGACATAAATTGGTCACCGGGGTACTTCCCCTCTGATGGGAAGGCTCATGCAAGTTAAGTTGTATGAGTTTTCCATTCAGAAGAGAAAAACCTGGCCACTGCAGCATTTATGGATTTTGATCCGGTTGGGCGGGTGCGAGGGGGCTCCATCACCACCCGGTTGCTCCTCTCTTATTTGTAGGCCATGAGCCTCTTCGGGTAACGACGAAGTTACCCTAAGCCCGCCCATTTTTACTTGTTTCACTTGTTCTCTGAGCAAGTCAATTCCCCTCTGTATGATTGCCTACAATTTTTGCGACTTCGGTCGGCTTTCTTTTGG
>OZ017741.1:114510806-114520806 GCA_963969285.1 Odontomyia ornata
CCAGCAGCGCAAAGTACATCCAGAAATGTGCAAGCACCAATATTCGATGGGCAAACGGTCTGGAGTATTTACAAGACCCCGTTTGAAGCTGCCGCAAGGGCAAATCACTGGAATGAGCAGGAACGAGCAAGACATTGAGCAACTAGCACTTTTGGCTTACCCAGCCTACGACCCAGAACATCGAGACGACGCAGCAACAGAAGCATTCATCAGCGCACTAAATGACCCGGAATTGCAACAAGCCGTGCGTTTAGCTCAAAAGCAACAGTTAAGGACGCATTGGCTTACAGTCTGAACTTTGAGGCAGCGAAAAATGTTACTCGTATCACTGCCCGGGTTCGTGAGGTCGTGACAGACGAGTGCAGGTGTGAGCGCGTGGAAATTGAGCGAGACCCGCATGTAAATGGCGCACCTAGATGCTGGAATTGCGGAGAGAAGGGGCACCTGCAAAGAGACTGCAAGAAGTGAAGGAAACCGAGCTATTGTACAGGGTGTACAGCTAGGAGGAGATCCAGACCGAGTCAGGAGCCCAGAATGGAAGCACTTCACACAGAGGGGTCGGGAAACATGTAAGAGCCAACTTCGTGGGGCAGAGGTTGGCTAGGAGGATCGACGTCCCCAGCACTCCCATCACCGTATCAAGACTACATCGTGGAGAAGCGGACTTATGCCTTCCGGGTCAAGTTGACGGAGAACACTGCACCATAACCATCGACACTGGTGCAACCCGATCGATTATCCGACCAGACCTAGTTAGACAGCAACAACTTCACAAGGGCAGAATTTTCTCACTACGGACAGCTACGGGAGAAACTGTACCTGTTCATGGAGAGGTCAACCTCCAGATACAGTTGGGAGACCTTGTGTTCCGACATAATTTTCTGGTCGCGAACATTATGGATGACTGCATTCTCGGAATGGATTTTCTGCGACCACATGGAATCACGTTGGATTTGGGCAAACGTGTATTGAAATGGCAGAATGTCGAAGTACTGATGGTGGATCCCAGCGTCCCAATTCCCAAGATGAATGTAGTGGTATGTACTGACACCGATGTACCGAATTCTTCCGAAAGCATTGTATGGGCCAAGCTTGATGGTGATTCTGGAGACCACCGATCTTATCTGATAGAGCCAACGAAGACCGCCGGTAAGCGCTCCCATGACAGATCATGTACTGGCCGAACACTGCGAAATACGGCGAAATGCCGGTAGTGGCGTGGTACGACGAGCGCAGCGCACTAGTGATGGCGGACAATTTGCGATCCCAGTCCTTCTGATTCGGGTGGACATAGGCGCGGATGGCCGCTATGAGCGTACGATTCAGTCGTTCGGATGCGTTGGCTTGTGGTGAATAGACGGCAGTTCGTTGGTGGATGATGCCGTATTTGGACATTAGGTCCCGGAACTTGCTGGAGGTGAACTGGACCCCATTGTCGGAGACAAGTTTCTCCGGAACTCCAAGCATGTGAAAGACTCGGTTCTCCAAGAAGCTGATTATAGGTCCAGTGTGCATGTTACGTAGTGGTTCTATGATAGGGAATTTAGAGAGCTGGTCCAGGACCACGACAGCTCCCGTGTGACCAGAAGCAGATCGAGGGTAAGGACCGATAAGATCAATGTACAAGCGCTGGAACACGCGTTCGGGGGCCTCAACCTTACCCATGGGTGGCCGAAGAATGGTGTTGGGCGCTTTAGTGCACTTGCATAGCTCACAAGAGGCTACGTACGCTTTTATCTGTTGTGCCATCTTAGGCCAAAAGAAACAGGTTTTCAACCGCCTAAGTGTACGACCGTATCCGCCGTGCGCACTTGATGGGTGGTCATGAGCCCGTCTGATAAGATCAGTGGTTAATTCTTCGGGCACCCACAACTTCCACTGTTCTTCTTCTTGTATGGGGTCTCCGGATGCGTGTCCCATCCGCTTGTAAATAAATCCATCCGTCAACCGCAGTTCAGGAAGCTGGGGCTGTTGATTCTGGATAGTGTGAATCAGTTGTGTGTAGGTTGCTGACTTGAAGGCAGGATGGTCCAAATCGATCAATTGGGGGCTGTCGTCCTCTTGGACCAACTCGGCTCCTTCAGGGGCGAACATTCTGGATAGGGTGTCGGGGACTACATGCTGGCTTCCTTTTCGGTGGCGGATTGTGAAGTCAAATGCCTGTAATTTCAGTGCCCACCTGGCCAATCTGCCGTTGAGATCAGTCTGGCTCATGAGCCATTTCAGAGAAGCGTGATCCGTAACGATTTCAAAGGTGTGTCCCTCCACATAGGCTCGGAAGCGTTTCACTGCCAACACCGCAGCTAGACATTCCTGCTCGGAGACCGTGTAATTTCGCTGGGCTGGGTTCAGCTTGTGAGACATGAAGGCTATAGGTCTCTCTTCGCCATCCTGTGCAACCTGGACTAAGACTGCTCCCACCCCATGTTGACTCGCGTCACAATGGATTGAGAACGGTTTGTCAAAGTCCGGGCTGTGCAGTACGGGGGCTGTAGTCAGACTCTTCTTTAGCTCTTCAAAGGCTCGCAAGCTGGGCTCTTCCCAGACGAATTTACGTCCCTTACGCAGCATGTCGGTCAGAGGGGTGGTTATGGTGGCATAGTCACGTACAAAACGCTGGTACCATCCGCATAAGCCTAAGAATCGGCGTAATTGTTTGGTGGTCTTGGGTAATGGAAAAACGTCAATCGCTTGAGTCTTTTCCGGATCGGTCTTGATGTGGCCATGCCCAATGATGTGACCTAAATACTTCACCTCCGTCATCACGAACTGACTCTTCCTTATGTTGATGGTTAATCTTGCCCTCCGGATGTGTAGAGCCACCTCCTGAAGCAGGTCGATGTGTTCGTCAAAGGTCTCGATTATAAGCAACAGATCGTCCAAGTTAACGAAAACTTGGTGCCGCAAATGAGGTGGTATCACCTTATCCATAAGGCGCGTCATTGTTTGGGGGGCATTACACAATCCGAATGGCATGGTCACGAATTGATATAGGGGCCGACCTGGGACTGTGAAGGCTGTTTTCTCCTTTGAACCGGGGTCTAAAGGAATTTGCCAGAAGGCGTCCTTGAGGTCTAAGCTCGTGATGAAGTGGGCTTTAGGCAACCGACTCAAAATGCCTTCAATCAACGGTAGAGGGTATGCGTCCTTGACGGTGACGGCGTTCAAGCGTCTAGCATCTAAGCATAGCCGGACCTTGTTCGGCTTGACAACTAGGGTGACTGGGGACGCCCACGCGCTCTGTGATTCTTCGATTACGCCTAATGCTAGCATTCGATCCACTTCGGCATATAACGATTTTTCCTTCGCCGGAGATATGGCGAAATGTCTCTGTTTTATGGGTTTAGCGTCCCCCACATCTATCGTGTGGAACACCAGGGCAGTCCGCCCGAGACCTTCCTTCTCATGCGATGGAAAAGCCGATATAGCCGAGTCTAGACGCAGTTGCTGATTTACATCCAGAGTATGTCGTAGTAAGTTAGTGGGTTGAGATTGGTCAGGAGCTGGGGTGACGGACTCCAGGGTCGTACCGGGAAATAGTGCCGGGGCCAAGTTAAATTTTCGAACGAAATCCACTCCTAGGTAAAGATTCTGGGTTAACTGAGGTATGATGAAAAATTCCATGGGTTTAGTTACTCCCTTAAAGGTGACATCCGTCATAATTTTTCCCACTACAGAGTGACGAGTTCCGTCCGCCGTGCTTAACCAGGAGGTGAAATGACGGATTTGGTCCGCGTGCCTTGCCAGTACCTCCCCTGCAAACTCGGCAGATATGCAATTCACACTGGCTCCCGTATCGACTAAGCCTGACACTCGTTTTTGCAGGAGGTGTACTGACGCATATGGCCGAACATCATCCCTCAATAATTCGTCTAAGTATATGTCCTTCAACACTTTCCTCGACTGCCTGACTTTTCTCCAGAAGCTCCGCATCCGACGCGTGGCTCGCTTGCTTCGCGGTGGTACATTTGTGGACAACTCCTCATGGAAGATGCGCTGTCGAGTAGCCAAGTAATTCCGCAGCCTGACATGAAAAGGTTTTACATGCCAAGGAACTTTCGCCTCGCTATCATTTCCCTGCGCGTTGGCCTCGGCGGAGGACGGCGTCGGTTGTGGAACTTCGGGAGAACTGTGTTTAGCGGTGCGAGTCAGCAGCGTTGGAGTCATGTTGGGAGCTTGGTCATAGCTAGTGATGGGGTCGAAATTGGTTCGTCCGGGGTTTAGGAGTGCCGACGGGTGGTCGCGGCACTCGGTGGCAAGTTTTTTCGCCCTTTGCAATTTGCACAGTCAGGTGCGTATGTGTCGGCCTTCCCGCAGCGGTAGCAGAAAAGCGTCGGCTCCGCTGGACATGCATAGAACCGATGTCCCGGTTGTCGGCAGTTCCAACAGACGTCGGGCTTGTAATTGCTTCAAGGGAGGGTCGATCAATCAAGGCTGGGTCCTCAAGCTCCGGTGGTGCTCCGCTCCTCGGTACTGGTACTGGATCAGCAAGCAGGTGGTCCGCTGCCATCAACTCCGCGGTGTGATGATTTCGGGGATTTGGTCCCGTTATGCGAGGTTGTGGACGGAAGGTACCTCGCCGCTCATCCAAGTGTTCTTGTCTACGGGCATGGAGGCGCAATCCCTGTATGGTGTTGATGGGAAAATGCAGAAGGCTGTTCTGGAGATCCCAGCGCATATTCTCTCTGATAATTTCTACCAGTTCGTCCTCGGGCATGGTATTTCGCAAGCAAGTGCTCAATCTCACTATACTTGTGTAGTACTGGTCGAACGGTTCGGGAGCGCCTTGTTTCCGTTTCTTTATTTGCTCCCTTAGCTCTCTCTCAGTGAAGCCATCCTCAAATCGATTGCGGAAGGCTGCACTGAAAGAGTGCCAAGTGGGACGTGGCGTTGATTCTTTAAAGCTACAGTACCAGTCGGCAGCGTCGCCGCTGAACAAAAGATGTGCATGCCGGAGGAAGGCCGAGGAATCACCTCCCAGGGTGCTGGATACCAACGCCTGAATCCGGAAAAGGAATCGGTCCGCCGATATCATATCGTTGAACCCTGTAAAGTTCAGGCGCCAACTCTCCATGATACGAGGCGTCGGGTCTCGAAAAAGTGTCAGTGCGTTCCCGGGGGGAATCACATCCTCGTTTGACCTGTTGTACTGAACTGCCTCGGGGGCTGGAGGTACCAACGGAGGTCCGGTACTGTGTCGTGGTCTATATTCGGGAGCTCTGGGATCCATTCCTGAGTTCCTTGGAGGTGGGACCCATTGCTCGGATTGTCGGGAGGGGGGCATCGCCACACTGGGATTGGGCTCCCAGCCAAGCGGAGTTCTCACGCGACTGGGTGGTTGGCTCATAGGGAGATTCTGGAGCTTTCCCTCCAGGTTGCCAATTCTCTCCGACATATCCCTCATCAACGCCACGAGGGTGTCAATGGAGTGGGCGGACGGCATGGGTGTCACCTCGGACACGACACTTGCGGCCGGAACTTCACCGCCTACGGCTCCTTGCAGGTCTAAAAGTGGTTGGGACTGTTCGGCCTCTGGAACTCCTTTCGCCACTGCTCCGCGCGTTGGTAGGGGCGTTCCGAGGGGGACGTCTAGGGCAGACCGCTCGATGGGTCGCCGACATAATGGGCAACTCTCTGACGTCAGGAGGAGCTGTTGTACACAGGCACGATGGAATAGATGTCCACAATCCAATCGCACGCTGTGTACGCCCTCCACTACGTCCTCGAAGCAGATCCCGCAGTTAGCTGGTTGGACCGTTTTGGATCTGGTCCAACGCTTGTCTGGGGTCCGCTTCGTTGCCATCTTTGATTTTTGCTGGGTGTGTTGCCAATGGGTATTCCTAAACAAAAAAACAGCAAGGTAAGTTACTCCTACTACTAACTTAATATATGTGGAAACTTAGAAATATAAATTAGTGGCCGATAGTGGCGAGCTATTTCAATAGATATAAAAAAAAATTTATTTGATATACACTTTCCTTTCCAGCAGTCGACTCCTCCAACGGGAAATGAGAGTGCGTGGTAATCTGCCGAAGAAAGGGTGCTTTCGGTCGATTTACAAAATTTATCCCCTAAACCCACATACATTACAAAAAACCGTCTCTAAACTACGTTAAAGTGACTCGACGAGACAAGTGGTAGAGCTACTGTAACGATTTTAGTACGCGGTCAAAATTTCCCGACGCGTGGAAGCATTCCGGGCTTCGCAACTCCAGCATACGCCACCGAACGTTGAACCGATACCACTCGTCTAACACGCATACGAAATAGTTAGAATCCTTCCGCGACATAAAGGCAAGGTAGCCTTCTATTTTCTTGAGAGTCCATGCTGATAGGTAAACCCATCAGACTGGCAGTTCCATCAAGAAAATAGAAGGTCCTTACAGGGGTTAACCTGGGACAACACATCGGAAGGATTCTGTCGCGAAAAAAAAATCAAACAAAGGAGAGCGGAAGCTACAACTCACGTGAAGCGACTTCTAGTGTGTATCACACAACTCCACTGCTCCTGATAGTGGGACTCGAGTACCAGAGTACCTTACATCCTCCGTAAAGGACCAACTCGTCAGAAGACGCGAAGTTCTTTCCCCCTTAGGATGTTTTAGGCCCCACGTTGGGCGCCATTTGTAATGATTTTCTACTTTTCAGATCGAACGCGGAACCGACCTCTCATCGGTTCTAGACGTTAAGTCTGAGTAGTGCCAACGGATGGTACCAACAGGTCAACCAATCCGTGCACCGTAACCCATTCACGCGGTGACTGCTTGTCGGCCAGCTAGTTCGGAGAGGATTTCGGTCGCGGGTCTCCGAATGGGTTACGCTCAATTACAATATTTCAGTCACCTGAACATGCCCGTTTTCCAAACGCGTCAACAATTACTCATCCAGAACGGGAAACCTACGTTACGTTAATTCTGGATGTGATCTCTCCACAGATCTCAAATCAAAAACGCTACAAAATCCTATAGGCGCGTTACCGAATCACCGACGCGGTACCGAAAAATATGCTACTCGAAATTAAACCGACGAAAACTACTCTAATGAAATGACGAAACAATCAAAGGTACCGCGTACCGCGCGCGACGCGAAACCGACCTCAGCGGATTTGTCGAAACCCTATCCTCGCGACGGCATACCTACCTTACACTCTCTCTTCCCACTGAAAAAGAACGAGCCACTGAAAAGGAAAGTCGTGGTTAAGTTTTAGCAATTCATGTTGTTTTTTATTCTAACACATTCATTAAAAATAATCAAAGGGAGTTGTAGCACATCAAACACGAAGTATTAATTCTTCGTCTAAATATTAATAAGGAAAGATAAATTCCAAAAACTAACATTAATTTTAATTCGGGATACAATATTACGAATACTCTACTATTCAACTTATCGTTCCATACTGATTACGTTTCAACTAATAGTTTAAAGTTAATTTTATTCACATCCATCCGAAATTACTGTTTCTTTTTTTCTTTTACTTTTGTAGGCGATGAATATTTAGATTTTGGTTACATGTATCCATTACAAATTTCATCTCGGACAAGATTTAGCGTACAGTTTGTTTATTTGTATAAATCTTAAATTATTTTGGTAAGATTAAGTCATTTGAATCAATTTGAGTTTAAACTAAATTAATAAATTGCAATGACATTATTTTTTGTAAATAAAATGTCCTTTAACCTAATATCAATGAGTAAGACGTAATAGATTAAATAGGATTTTGATTTGGAAATTGAATTAAAAATTTTAAATACGTTATTTTGCCAAATATATTATTCATTCTTTTCCACACGAAATGCAAACTAACTATGAAATTGATTTTTGTTTTCTTCAAACATTAAATTAAGTCTTTAGTATTTCAAGCATGGGCTAACAATTGTAATTTTTATTTGTAATTGAGATTACGCAAGTGTGAATATTTACAGGGTTGAATTGCTAAAAATGGTCCTCATTTTATTCTTGTTTTGATCTTTTAAAGAGGAAATAATTCAAGTTAAAAGCATATGTACATTTAATTATTCATTCAAACCAAATTTTAATCTAGAATCAAATCTACGATTGTGACTGTATATGAAGCATCTGTTTCAATTGTGCAGAAATAATTTCACTTTTGAAAATATATGGGAATGTAAGGTTGTTTCTTTTTGAGGCAAAGATAATTGTTAATCTCAATACATCATCCAATCTAAAAAGGAAGAGCTAGTCTTGATGATATACTCGTTTATTTGGCGATTAATGCGGGCTGCCTCTTTTTACAAATCTCAACTCTTTAATTCACTTCCAAATGAGTCTATATTATGCAATAGAATAACATCCATTGATTTCTTTCATATTTCTTAGTTTCCGCTTTACATGGTATTGGCTTTATATTTAGCTAATACAAAAAAATTTCGACTGAAGCAGCTCATATATTCTTCCATCTTTCACGTCGCTCTAAAAATCGAGCCATTTAACTGGATCACTTTTTTTGAAAATACTTCATGCAAATGGTTCAACGGAAATTTCCATTGGTAGCAACAAGATGTGAACAAATTGCGTTATGGTCCTCAAGTCCTAAAGATGCACATTCCTGCATTTAAAGTAATTGATTCAATTGAATAACACACTTTCAGACGCCTTTTAGGCTAGCTCTCGAATTTCAAGTACAAGTCAAGGATAGCTAGAAGATTACTCAACTTGAGAAGCCTATATACTGCAAAATTTTACTGCAAGCGAATGGTTATAAAGCACCACATCACAGCCCCATCAAGCATGATGATCTTTAGTCTTATTTTTCGCTTGAACGAACCAAATCGGAACTATATATTCCTCAATCATGTACCCAGAAAACTGCTTCTTTTAGTAACTCTTGGTGGCTAATGGGCACAAGAATATACTCGTAAGTATAACCACAGACCTTTAACGTTTCCGCGAGGCATTTAATAAAGTTCATTTGTCAGGACATACAACTCTATTCGATGCCACTGAATTTAAAGAGGTTTGCATTGAATTAAACAAACACAGACAAGCAGAAAGAAAGAAAAAGGAAATCAATGAGCCTACTATACATATAGTCAAACGATTATCTAGAGAGGCCAATAAACAATTATCGTGCATTAAACGTTAACCAAATCATCATGGAAAGCTTTTCACTTGAGTGGCACATTTAGAGAAGGAAAGTGCAGATGATTACTGTCGGAGTAGACCACTGCTTCATATAATAAATAGGCGACTTTAATATAAATCATATGCGATGGTATTACAAATAATGGGGATGTTAGGACCGTGAAAAGGAATCAACTCAAAGATTATTACAAATTGAAGTGAAGTTCATCCGTAGAATCAGGGCTAGTAGTCATTATCTCTTATTCAAATGTTTACAATTCCCAGTCCACATCTAAAATAAAGCTTTGGTAATATAGAAGATAATGAATCTTTGACAGACGGTGACATCATTTGTAAACTGAAGATGCGTAAGCTCAAGTTTATCAATTACAACACTGCAACTATTCCTTCAGGTTAACGGATATTTTGGTTAAAAAAAAAAAAAGTGACGTTCCATTTTTATCGGGATCAGTTTTTTTAGTACCTGTTCGATCCCTCCATGTGCCACACTTGTTAGCGCCGCTTGGTAGTTGCTGCGCGCTACGATTTCGACTGCCACGTGGACTTTCCGGGGGACTGGAAGAAGCCGACGCAGGTCCATCTTGTGCGTTATCGAGAGTTCGCCCGTCGTGGGATACCCAGATGGTGCCGCTGGAGGCGCAGCCATCCGCAATCCGGAGTGGTGTCCGGGAGCACCCGGGAACTGTCACGTGCGCAACGGTGCGCGATCGCGATCCGCATTCCCCTAGTTGAAGCTAAAAAATTTACAAATCAGTCGAGGACCCTAAATATTTGTCGATTTACCTGGTGACTGCCACTCTTCCCGCGTTCAATGGCACCCCGCGCAACAGATGTGTTACGAAGTCGCAATAAAGCGAAAAAGTAATTCGGACGATTGTCCACTTGAGTGGGAACCACT
>OZ017741.1:114525806-114570806 GCA_963969285.1 Odontomyia ornata
TGAACTTATGTTGCAAATAGATTTCTCAGAAAATTATGTCACAAAATATGACAGAGAAATTCAATCAATACATTTTGGTGCATCTAAAATGCAGATAACAATTCATACTGGCGTCTATTATCATAAAGATTATAAGAACAATTTGCAGACATCCTCATTTGCCACTGTTAGCGACTGTCTAGACCATCAAGCCCATGCAGTATGGGGTCACTTGAAACCAATATTAAGAAAAATTCTTGTGGATAAACAACACATTGATACGCTTTTCTTTTTCTCAGATGGGCCTACGTCGCAATATAGAAATCGCACCAATGTTTATTTGTGGCTGAGGACCTTAGTAGAGTGCTGTGAACAAATAACCAAAGCTGCTTGGTTTTATAGCGAGCCAGGACATGGAAAAGGTCCGATGGACGGAATAGGAGGATATTTGAAGAGGACTGCAGACAAGCATGTACTAATGGGGAAAGATGTCAAAAATGCAGATGATTTCATTGAAATTTTCAAAGATTCAGCTGTCATGTTGCGTAAAATAACGAATGAGGAAATCATTAGCATCAAAAATACAGTTCCCGAAAAAATTGATCCAGTTCCTGGAATTTTGAATATCACAAAAATTACATGGGAAAAAGCATTAGGAAATGTGATTAAACTAGACCAGCACGGTCAAAACCAAAGAGCAGTTAAATTAAATATATTATCAAATACTCATTTAGAAAACATACATCAAATGGAAAAACAACCCATTAGAAATATATCCACCACACTGAGAAAACAACATTTTGATACAGAGACGGAAGCTTCTAAATATATGACACCCCTAGACTTCAAGCTAATAGATAATTTGAAACCTAGAAAAAGCATATATGATGAGGTGTACAGTTCATCCGTTTCTGAGGATGAAGATCTTATGACAGTGCGTCGTAAAAAAGAACAAGAACGAGACATGGGTGCTAATACGTCTTACGCAGATGAACATATCCATCCTAACAAAATAATACCCGGAACATTTTTATTGATTAATGTTCCAACGAAAAGTAGGAATCTGTTTTACAAATATGTTGCGATTGCTGGAACTAGTGTAGACGATGAGGGAGGAATCAAGGTCACATTCCTAAAGTCAGTTCGTAACAGTGCCAGAGACTTTAAAATTGACTACAAGGATGTATCCTACGTTACATACGAGCAAGTTTTAAAAATTATTCCTAAGCCTCAGTCAATAAAGGGAGCAAGTCACAATCCATACTATCATTTTGAAAATGAGATGGATATTTATGAGAAACTTTAGCTGATTTTAAATACACGAGCTAATGTGTGCTCTACTATTTGTCTAATTTTAGATTTTGCTCTATTCCTTACTTTAAAGTTTTTGAAGTGACTGTTTAAGTTTGTTATACAAGTATTAATTCCATTTTGTTTTATTTAAAGTTCTCATGTAATCTTTAGATCAATGATTGCATCATCTAAAAGTTTTAAACGTAAGGTTCTTGCAATACTTTTCATTAAAACTATTCACAGCAAAAGTTTACTTTTAGCATAGTTTATACTTCTTTATAAAGTCTAACAGTTTGAATTCTTAAAAATAAAGTTCCTTCTTTAACATTTGTCATTTCTTTAATACAGAAATTAGTTACCTAAGTCATTCCTGAAATTCTATTTTCATTTCGTGAACGTCGCGATCATTCAGTGAACGGTTCGTCATTTATGGGAACGTAGTAAATATATAATTATTTAATTCAAGATAAAATGTATCTTCTTCATTTGCAATTAAAATTAAGTACTACAATAAACAATTTTCTAGAAAAAAAACAAAAAAACAATAAAACCTAAACCATTGTAAATAAACTGAACTTTCGTTGAAGAATATTTAGCATGTGCTTCATAAATGTTACTTTTTATTAAAAAAAGCTAACAGAAGACCATGTTGAGTACAACTTAAAATATATTTTATTCAACATTTATTGAAATATCGTGCTTGCAAAATAAGTTTTATGAAATTTATATTTTTAACAAAAATATCCAGGTTTTAAAATACGTTCCCTGAATGATGTTAGGATACACCCAGTCTCTTTGAAAACCCGGATAAATAATGAAAATGTGAGTATTTTGCGCGCTTCTTTTACAGCGCCATTGTTGAGAGTCTTTTGTATATTGCCAGTTATTTTCTGGACTCCCATTACGTTATATTTGTTACAAAATTTCATATTTCCGAATTCGTCACCTTGGTGATTTTGACCCATATATATAACACCTCTTCGCGGACACCTCGCATAAGCGGGCACCTCCCATAAACGGACAGAATTCATACACACAAGTTTCTGTTTACGTTTTTGGTACAATATTCCCTCCGATAAGTGGACCATCCTATGAACGGTCGCGGACACTGCATTCATATACATTTCATCCAAAATGCCTCCCACAAGCGGACACTAAGCACTGTCATAAAATAAATTGGTGGTTCCCCTTTCTGGAAATTCGGCTGCATGATGCTTATCGTTGATTCCAACGGATTTGGTGATTCCCTTTTCTTTATATTCGGTTGCATGATGTGTGTCGTTGATTGCAATATATCTGTTCAGTCAGTGAAATTTAATGATTGGTGTGCGTCGTTTATACACTGTACGGGTATCTGTGTGATATATATATATATATATATATATATATATATATATATATATATATATATATATATATTTATATATGTATGTATATATATGTATATATATATATATATATATATATATATATATATATATATATATATATATATATGTATGTATGTATATATGTATATATATATTAAGAACACATCACGAATCAATGACGTAAGAAATTAATTAAATTGCTTATATTTAACGTTTCACAGGGTGAGCGCTTCCCCTATTTCCGTTGCTACAGGTGCTGTCGCAGGGCTGCTTGGCCTTCCACAACCGATATGTGCCAATGCAGCAGTTTTGGATTTCGATCCGGTTGGGAGGGCAGCTTGGGAGCATTACCACCAGCACTTCTTATTTGTGGGCCATGACCGCCATGAGACAGACCATCGTCTTTAGGTCAGCCCCACGAGGTGTGTAACTTTTTGGCGGGTTGGTAACTGCCGAAAGTAAGTGCATAAAACGTGCCCCAGCATCCCTAACAACTTTCGGATTTGGTGTTGTCTTCGGACATAAATATCGTTTGGATTTGCGTTTAAATTATACACTGGTGGTTTACCACATCTTTCAAGGCGGATTCTGATCTGTGCCCCAAACCAAGCGGTGCCTAAGTATCTTCCACTATATGGATTTTAATTTCGTGGATTGGCAGCTTTGCTAGTCCGCGACTATCTATGACAAGACACGCGCTGCTGGCGAACCACCCTGGGCTGACTGACTTTGCCTGGATTAGCGCAAGCGACAAAGAGTCGATTTCAGAGCCTGAATCTAGTCCTTGTAGGGGGAACTTCACCATCGGTGCCCACCTGCGGGAGAGAAAAGTGGAAAGACCGAATTCACCTATGATATTATCCTAATTAAAACGATACTCATATCTTATATCTTTAAAAATTTATAAATTATATAATAAAAATAATAAATTATCAATTAGAATTAATTTTTTGTGAGGATGTTTATAGTTCGCCACTGATGGATACTTTAAGAGTTAACCTTAGGTAATTTTTGTAGGGTTTTCAGGAAAGAAGATGCCCATCAAAAGGACCCCGTAGGAAAAGGCTTCCTTTGGACACCGGTCCGACAATGCTTTGCTCCATATGTCATGAGGACATGGGCGATTTGTCCAGCCAGACTGTGCCTTTTGGTCATAGTCTCCACTAGTTATGTATGGGACAAATACGTCATACATCGTCAACATGCCCTCTATGCAGACAACCACTAGAAACAACATCCATCGAGTCGGGGCAGATTCAATTCAGCCCTCCATCACGTGTGGAGCAGTGCCCAAAAGCCGTCTCAGCCAATCGAATCCACTTATTACGCTCAGCGCTACAGATGGAGCAGGTGCGCTACCACAAGTCAGATCTACGCCTCAATCCTCATCATCCACTTCCGAACTGGCCCCGCTGCTGGTCGTCATGCAGACGCTGGGTGCCAGTATAGAGCAGATGAGGGAAAAACTGGAACAGCTATCTGTTCCATGACCATAGGTCCAGCCTACTATCCTATCTTCAAGGGCAGAAAATACGGAGACTGTAGAGCTATCTCTAACACTAGCTTGTGATGCAGCTCCTCCAAGGCTCAGCGGAGTGATGAACCCGATGGCCCCAGAATATTGGCCCAGAGCAAATGTTTCAACAATATATTGTCGCGTGTTATGGTTCACGGCCAATAATTTTAATGTTCTGGGAAAGTGAAAATAATTTTAATGTTCTGGGAAAGTGAAAACGCAATGTGTTTTAAATTAAATTAACAGAGTTTATTTAATTACTTAAAAATGCACAATCACTTATTTAACTATTTCACAATTTGAATTTTCACTATTAAAAATCTAACTTCCACTTGTCCATAAATTTCTATCGCAATTGTCTTCTAAAATCACTTCACAATCAACAAAAATCACTTTTCTATTACTCGAACAATATCGCTTTTCTATTCGCTTCACACTTTCGCAGTTTTTACTATCGCGGTTCTAATGAATCCCCCCATTCATTCAGCTCGCCTTTATATAGGGTCTCTAGTCATTCACCCAGTTCTCGTACATTGGCGAATTAGCGGGAACATTCGAGCAGCGTAACGAATGGAGCAGTGAATCACTATCAGATGTTGATGCTTGGTGGCTTTTCGAGTACGTTCGTTTTTTCGATCATGATTAATGGGTTTTCGAGTACGTTCGTTTTGTTGATCATGATCTTCTTAACGATTGTGAAAATATTTGCGACAGTAGCTCGCAAAATTATTCGTGTATGTAACATTGCCCCCACCTTAGTTCTTTTCGCCCCGAAAAGATGTGTCGCCAGTTGTAGTCAATTCTCCCTGGATGTAATATGGGGCAAGATGCCCCAGGTGCACGATTTTCATTTTGGCTCTTGGCTTACGATGTTCCTGTATTCGGTATACGACGTCGTTGATTTGCTTCGTAGCTCGGCATGGTCCCTCCCAATTATGTTGCAACTTTGGAGACCTACCCTTTCGCCGTTGCGGATTATATAGTCACACCAAGTCATCTTGCTGGAAGCCAGTAGAATTAGCCTTTAGATCATACCTGGTCTTCATGCGGTCAGTAGCCGATTTGAGGTGTTTTCGCACTGTCCGATGTATCTGGTTCAACCGTTGCCTTAGCTCACTTGCGTAGTCCGAGATGGTTTGGGGTTTCTCGGGGAGTGTTCCGAACTTTATATCAGCTGGCAGACGAATAGCCTTTCCAAAAATGACTTTGGCTGGGGCTTGGCCCGTCGATGCATGTTCAGCAGCTCTGTACGCCATCAAAAATAGTGGGATGTGTCGGTCCCAATCCCTTTGGTTCTCGTCATCCATCTTTGCCAGGTGTTTATTGAGAGTGCCGTTGAAACGTTCGACCATTCCATCGGATTGGGGATGCAGCGATGTTGTCCTCGTTTTCCGTATTCCCAGCAGCTCGCACATTTCGCCAAAAACTAGTGACCCAAAGTTTCGGCCTTGATCCGAATGTAGTTCACAAGGTACGCCGTACCTACTGACCCAATTTAACACTAGCTGTTCGGCTACAGTAGTTGCTTCCTGGTTGGGAATGGGGTAGACCTCGGGTCACCTGCTGAAATAATCGGCCACAACCAGCGTGTATCAATTTCCCCATTCGGATTCAGGAAAGGGTCCTGCAATGTCAACGGCAATCCTTTCAAACGGTACCCACGTTGTAGGTTTGCATTTGTCCTCTCAGTCGTCGCTTTGGACCTTAGACGGAAGCGCAAATTGTGCATCTACGGCACCAGTCCTCTACGTCTTCTTGAGCGTGGGGCCAGTAAAACCCTTCCCGCAATGTCGCTAAGGTCTTGTTAACACCAAGGTGGCCTCACGAGGTTCCTTCGTGCATTTCCTTAACCACATCGTGGATTCGGCGTTTGGTAAGTATAGTTTGCATCCTATAGGAGCTGCCATCCGCCGTTTCCCATTTCCGCTTGAGTATGCCACCCTCCACCTGAAGGGAGTTCCATTGTGCCCAATAGCTTTTCAAGGTTGCGCCATGTATTGCAACGTCTTTCCACTCCGTTCGCCCAGTTGACTCCTTCCATACGAGCAATGGTCCGATGTCTTCATCGGCTAACTGGACATTTCGAATCTCCTCCGGTGACCAACCTTCATCGAATTCGGTCGTTATCAATCGCAAATCAACGGTCGGTTGCTTTTGCTCAATCCGTCGGCAATGCTTGCAGTTAGCTGGACATGGACGACGAGATAGGGCGTCAGCATTTCCATGAACTCCGCCCTTCCGATGAACACATATATTTATATATATATATATATATATATATATATATATATATATATATATCTCCTTCTTCTAAGCACTACAGCCCCTCTCGGCCCTTCAGTTCCTGCAAACAGCGCCTCCAACTGTCTCGGTCCATTGACCGCGTCCTCCAATTTCGAAATCCGAGCAGCGATGAACTGTCTTCGTCGACCGAGTCAGGCTAGCGTTTCCTTAGTTTCCCCACTGGTCTTCGGCGTTTAGTTCTCCCAACGAATACCTTCTTGGGTACCCGTTGTTCGTCCATATGATTCATGTGTCTAGCCCATTACAGCTTCGGCAGTCTTCCAATCGTTGAGACCTCCGGTTCGTCAAAAATTTCGTACAGCTCATGGTTGTATCGAATTCGCCATTGGTCCCCGTCTAGCTTCACTCCGATTATTCGCCTCAAGACCCGTCGCTCAAAGCATTCAATATAGTTGCAGATGCTTGTGTTAGGATCCACTTTTCATACCCACAGTATAACACAGACCTTACCACAGATTTGTATACTTGGAGCTTTGTTTTCCTGTGTATGCAGCTGGTCTTCAAGATCGTCAATACTGAATGAAATATTTTATTTGTGATCTGTATTTCTCGGCATATTTCGTCTCTTTCATTGCTCGTTTTCGTTATTTTGGCGCCTAAATACACAAATTCACTCACATTTTCGATACTGTATTCGCCAAGTGTGATATTTTGTGTATTTGAGGTATTTTTCCTCGACTGCATCATAAGCTTTGTTTTATTTTCATTGATTTTTAGCCCTCCTAGTTTTGCTTCGCTGTTGAGTTTCAGAAAAATTTCTTTGGCAGTTGTTAATGACCGTGACAAAATGTTATGTCCTCCGCCTAGGCTACTACTTGGCTCGACTTGTATGTCCCTCGAGTATCGACAGTCAAATTGAATAGCAATGAGACCAGCCCGTCTCCCTGCTTTAGTCCGATATTTGTGTCAAAGATCGGCGAATTGGTTATTGATGCGGACCTGGAAGTTCGTCGACGTCATTGTCATTTTGGCAAGACGGATTAATTTGGCTGGGATGCCAAAGCAAAGCATTATTTGTTACAGTACGTTACGATCAATACTGTCGTATACTTGCCTGAAGTCAACGAAAATTTGGTGTACGTCTATGTTAAGCTCCCAGCATTTTTCAAGTACCTGCTTGACTGTGAACAATTGGTCTGTTGTTGATCAACCTGCCCTAAAACCACCTTGATACTCCCCAATAATACAGTTGGCGTATGATCCGATTTCAATTTCTAAGATTTTAGAAAATATTTTGTACACCGGGCCACACTGACGGACCATATCATTGGGGAGCCAGTAAAACCAATGTGCGACCCCGAAATCATTTACTGCCAGTTGTTCGTGGGATTTAGATTAAGGAATCATGGATGATGGGGGTATGGGAAAAAAGGGGACCTCTCCTTCTTTCGCAACTGAGGTTGGGATAGACTACGGCGGAGTTTAAGTTTAATATGCGAAAATGATTAATAAATTAACCCAAGTACTGAGAGCAATACCTAAATAATCGCTTGGTGGTACTCTCATAAAACTTTTCTAATTCAATCGAAAATTCTTTGAAGTTCAGGGCCAGAATTTGAAAAAATAAATTGTTTCTGCGATTGAAAATGCGTTTCTAACCATTAAGCTGTTTGCAAGGCCCTTCTAGGAAAACGGTGTTTCTACTTATTCAACGTTTTTAATATTCTCATGGGGATTTTGCCACAAAAACCACATACAAACCTAAAAATTAGTACATTTGGTTTATAATACGAGTATATCAGTATCTTCATGTTTTCAAAAAAAAAAGAATTTAATAAAACTATAAAAGAACTATGCCCTTTTTTGTTAGAACTAATTTCAAAGTTTGTGATTTCTTACCAACACCTTTTCCGTCCAAGATTTCTGCTGTTCCTCTTTGTTTTTCCATTGCGGCCTTTTTCTCCAGATCACCATGATAAGCAATGTTTGAAATGATTTTTGTGTTTTGTTTTATTCGAAGAGTTTCCGGATCATCCGCTACCTAAAACATTAATTGTAAAATAGTTCAAAATTAGGATCGAGCAAGCAGGTGGGGAAGAGAAAAAGTTCAGGCTAATGATATAATGGATTGTGACTGCAATTTTATTTTTATTGCAGATATATATATATATATATATATATATATATATATATATATATATATATATATATATATATATATCTATATACACACACACACACACACACACATATATATATATATATATATATATATATATATATATATATATATATATATATATATATATATATATATACTTCTATATATATATATATATATATATATATATATATATATATATATATATATATATATTTATATATATATACCCATATATATAGATATACATATCACAAAACTTGAAAATTCAGTGAATACGAAATTAAGCATATCATACAAACAATATCAATATCACATCAATAATTTTTAATGTTTGTTATAATCAGCATTATAGTTGGAAATAGGGGTAAAACGAATAAACTAGATAATAAATTATATATTATAGAGGAAAAAATTGGATTTTAACGCAAACCAAATCTGATTACACTAATACTTAGCAAATCTGCACATATATATATATATATATATATATATATATATATATATATATATATATATATATTTATATATAAATATATATAGATATATATATATATATATATATATATATAAATATATATATATATATATATATATAGATATATATATATATATATATATATATATATATATATATATATATATATGTGTGTGTGTATACATATATATATATATATATATATATATATATATATATATATATATATATATATATGTATATATATATATATATATATATATATATATATATATATATATATGTATATATATATATATATATATATATATATATATATATATATATATACGAGTATATATATGTATATATATATACACACACATATATATATCTATATGTATATATATATATATATATATATATATATATATATATATATATATATATATACATACATATATATATATATATATATATATATATATATATATATATATATATATATACGTATATATATATATATATATATATATATATATATATATATATATATGTGTATATATATACACACACATATACGTATATATATATATATATATATATATATATATATATATATATATATATATATATATATATATATATATATACATACATTGCGACAAAAAAGTATCCGGAAATTGCAAACAGAACGCAAAATATTTAATTATTCATCATTATTTATTTTGTCGCCTTCATAGTAATCCCCATCAGATGCACTACACTTACGCCAATGATTTTTCCATTCCTCGAAACATTTTTCATAAGCTCTTTTTGGGATGCCCTTCAGCGAGTTTTGTTTTACATGTTGACAAAAAAATACCCGGAAATGGCAATTAAAACACATAATATTGAATTCTTCATCAAAATCACATGGAGCCAAATCTGGTGAATACGGTAGTTGACCTTGCTGGGTGGGTTCTCGTGGTTTCGAGTAAATTCATTTTGTTGATGTTCTTAATGGTTGTGAAAACAATTGCGACAGTAGCTCGCAGAATTATTTGTACATGTAACACTGCCCCACCTCAATTCTTTTCGCCCCGAAAAGATGTGTCGCCATTTGTAGTCAATTCTCCCTGGGTGTAATATGAGGCAAGACGGTCCAGATGCACAATTTTCATTTTGGTTCTCGGCTTACGATGTTCCTGTATTCGGTATACGACGTCGTTGATTCGCTTTGTAACTCGGCATGGTCCCTCCCAATTATGTTGCAACTTTGGAGACCTACCCTTTCGCCGTTGCGGGTTATATAGCCACACCAAGTCATCTTGCTGGAAGCCAGTAGAATTAGCCTTTAGATCATACCTGGTCTTCATGCGGTCAGTAGCCGATTCGAGGTGTTTTCGCACTGTCCGATGTATCTGGTTCAACCGTTGCCTTAGCTCACTTGCGTACTCCGAGATCGTTTGGGCTTTCTCAGGGGGTGTTCCGACCTTTATAACGGCTGGCAGACGAATAGTCTTTCCAAAAAGGACTTTGGCTGGGGGTTGGCCCGTCGATGCATATTCGGCAGCTCTGTACGCCATCAAAAATAGTGGGATGTGTCGGTCCCAGTCCCTTTGGTTCTCGTCAACCATCTTGGCCAGATGTTTATTGAGCGTGCCGTTGAAACGTTCGACCATTCCATCGGATTAGGGATGCAGCGG
Source organism: Odontomyia ornata (assembly GCA_963969285.1). Lineage (NCBI taxonomy): Eukaryota > Metazoa > Arthropoda > Insecta > Diptera > Stratiomyidae > Odontomyia > Odontomyia ornata. The sequence continues at coordinate 114,536,515 of OZ017741.1, forward strand.
TGTTGTCCTCGTTTTCCGTATTCCCAGTAGTTCACACATTTCGCCAAAAACAAGTGACTCAAAGTTTCGGCCTTGATCCGAATGTAATTCGCAAGGTACGCCGTACCTACTGACCCAATTTAACACTAGCTGTTCGGCTACAATAGTTGCTTCCTGGTTGGGAATGGGGTAGACCTCGGGCCATTTGCTGAAATAATCGGCCACAACCAGCGTATATCGATTTCCCCAATCGGATTCAGGAAAGGGTCCTGCGATGTCAATAGCAATCCTTTCGAATGGCACGCCTACGTTATAGGTTTGCATTTGTCCTCTCAGTCGTCGTTTTGGACCTTTGACGGAAGCGTCTTCTCGAGCATGGAGCCATTAAAACCTTTCCCGCAATTTCGCTAAGGTCTTGTTAACACTAAGGTGGCCTCCCGAGGATCCTTCATGCATTTCCTTAACCACATCGTGGATTCGGCTTTTGGGAGTTAAAGTTTGCATCCTATAGGAACTGCTATCCGCCGTTTCCCATTTCCGCTTGAGTACGCCACCCTTCACCTGAAAGAAGCTCCATTGTGCCCAATAGCTTTTCAGGGTTGCGCCATGCATTGAAACGTCCTTCCACTCAGGTCGCCCAGTCGTCTCCTTCCATACGAGCAATGCTCCGATGTCTTCATCGGCTAACTGGGCATTTCGAATCTCCTCCGATGATCAACCTTCATCAAATTCGGCCGTTATCAAACGCAGATCAACGGTCGGTTCCTTTTCCTCAATCCGTGGGCAATGCTTGCAGTTAGCTGGACATGGACGACGAGATAGGGCGTCAGCATTTCCATGAACCCCGCCCTTCTGATGAACAATTTCGTAGTCGTATGATTGCAATCTTTCGATCTATCTCGCAACTTGTCCCTCGGGGTTTTTGAAGTTGCGTAGCCATCTCAGTGATGCATGGTCCGTTCGAAGAATAAATTTCTGGCCATAAACGTACTTGTGGAACTGCTTGGTGGCCTCTATTATAGCCAATGGTCACGCAGTAGTTCCTCTCACTTTTTGAAAGCACTTGTAGTGAATAAGTATTTCAAAGTCCATGAAGGACTGCAGCGATGGTCTGCTGCCTCGGCAGAGGAAGGTGGAGATATCCGCCGAGAATGCCCTTGTCTGGGGACGCGTGAATGCGCTGGCAGGCTAGCATTGCGGTGTCTTAGGGCGGATTCATTCCCCCAGCACAAGGACCCACTACAAAAGAATTTCGCATTCACGAATTTCTGGGGTCGAACAAAACAAGGCGACCGAAGTCGCAAAAATTGTAGGCAATCATACCGGAAGAAAATGACTTGTTCAGAGAACAAGTGAAACAAGTAAAAATGGGCGGACTTAGGGTAACTTCGTCTTTACCCGAAGAGGCTCATGGCCCACAAATAAGAGAGGGGCAACCGGGTGGTGATGGAGCCCCCTCGCACCCACCCAACCGGATCAAAATCCATAATTGTTGTAGTGGCCAGGTATTCCTCTTCTGAGTGGAAAACGCATACAACTTAACTTGCATGAGCCTTCCCATCAGAGGAGAAGTACCCCGGTGACCAATTTATGCCATAGAATTATGCAATTCGATTACATAACCCTATGCCATAAAGAGGCACCTTGCTCGGGCCACTCAACCCGCGACGTCACCTGAAACAAAGAGGTTAATCTGTACCCGGCGGCTGGTTCATGTTTGGTGGTGTGAGCCTGCCACCGTACCGGGTCCTATACCCGGTCAAATCCAACGTAATAAGACCGAAGGGTAAGGGTATCAATTCATTTTATTTTTATCATATTTATATTAAATATATATATATATTTTTTTTATTATCATTCAAAAAAAAATTTTATCTTTCTTTATATAATTTATTATTTAAATAATTTTTAAAATTTAATCAAAAAATTTATTTTATTTAATCAAAATAATATTTTTATATTGATATAATAATTTTTAATAAAATTATTCTCAAAAAAAATGATCATAAAATTTTCAAAATAATTATATTCTACTTGATTTATATAATATATATATATATATATATATATATATATATATATATATATATATATATATATATATATATATTTAGAAATTTATTTCTTAGCAGCTTAAAACAAAATTATTAAGACTGTGAAATTATCAATCAAAAGGGAAAGTTTCCGACGAATTGATTTTAGACTTAATTTTCTTGTTTTTTTCTTCTATCTTGGCTTTATATATTTATATTTATTTATATAAAAATCTATTTAAGATAAAAATATGAAGACGATACTTTACACTGATCAATTTGTGGTCAAGATGAAAATTGGAATAACAACCACAATATGATTTTTGTTCCTTTTTCCTTCTTCGCTAGATAATTCGCTGCGGTTGCAGTTATCGAACAAGTGAGAGGTTCTTCCAACGTTTTAGCTGATTGCTTTGTAAAAAGGAAAATTGTCGCGCTATGTCACATGAAACGTATTACCCTCCCTTTCCATTCGATTGTAGCACCAAAACTATAATAAACTGTTAGTGTTTTGTGTATTCTACCATATAATGATATTATGAAAAATAAAAATGGAACCAGAACAATGTCAGTTAAGCGATTGTTGTTGGATGTGTTGGAGATTTGAATGTTGTCCAGTGTAATATCAGGGCCGGTGAAGATATTTCATTTCATTTACTTTATAATTGCTCTGATCTTTTCATACTCATATGGTGCTTGTCCACTTCGCTTCATACTCGTACGTTGTTTTACTCAATCGCGGATATATATTTCTCATTATGTACTTGAATTCGAATTTTTACCACGTTCGCTTGAATGCGTTCCTCAAAAGTTTTTGCATGGGGGGGAGCAAGGAAAGACGAGGAGCTAAATCCAATTGAGATCCCTGTTTCCTATTGTTATTATAGAATAGCGAAAGAAATCTGAGTTGCACGGATCTTTTTTCGAATAGATTTGAACGAAGACATTTGCACGCTCTCCGAGGTTCAGATAGAATTGAATTGATCTTCCATGCAATTCAACGTAATGTAAATGATACCCAAATAAATTGCTCATTCAAATTTCATACATCACTATTAATCATTATTAGAGCTTAATGTGTTGTTTGTTTGTTTCTTGTTTTTTTTAATGAGTTACTTGCGTGGTCTTAGACACTTTATTTATGTGAATTCGCCTTTCTCCACACGCACCAATCACACACACCCGCACAAAGCTTGCACGCACACCCACACGCGCGCTTGGAATTTATATTCTATATAAAAGAGAACCGTTGAAGAATTCCAATGTTTAACTGCGAGATAATTTTCATGGGTAACGGAGTTCTCATGCAAAAACTGCGTGCATAGAAATGGCAAATCAAACCAAACATAACTTTCACGACGGCGATAGTGCATACATCCTCGCGGATGCTGCATCAACCAGAGCCACACTTTTAATCTAGACGCTTTTTAATTTGATACGCGGCGTTGCTGAAACTCCGCGCGATGTCCCCGTGGTGACGATCAGCTGAGAACCTGTCTCGCGACAGGTTCTCCGCTCCAGACGATGATCGCGACGCCTCAATGTAAATGTGCATCCACAGATGGGATGCATGGAATAGCAAGTTGCGTTGAGTAGCTTGTTCACTGATATGAGTTGTTACTAACAATTCGATGAGTGTAAATGTATACTTTGTATGTCTAGGAGTATGATGAGCGGAATGCGAGAATGTGTATTTTACATACTATCAAGTCATAGTAGGATTTTCTATATGGAAATGGTTTGCTGGTTGTGTAGTGATTTAGCAGATCTGGCCTATATTATGCAGGAATTTTCTTTAATCCTTTGCCTGCGCCGAATTCGAATCGAGCATTTTTAGTTATATTGAATACATAAAATATAAAATCTATAAATTTGACATAAAAAAATAAAATTTAAGTTTTATATAAGATTATTAAATACTTTAAATAAAAAAATAATAAATTTAACAAACTGCTCGATTACTACAAACTCGGCTGTAATACGAGAGAACTCTTTCTTCGCCATCGATCAGCTGGGAGAGTACAGCTCCAATACCGCCGTTGCTTGCATCGGTGTCAACTACAAACTTTTTTCCGGGTTTCGGATATGCCAGCACCGGTGATTCACACAGCTTCTCCTTCAAGATCTCAAAGGGTACCTGGCATTGTTCATTCCAGACATACGGACGATTTTTCTCGGTTAACTGATGGAGACACTTAGCTATTTTGGCAAAGTCTTTGACGAATCTTCGATAGTAACTTCAGAAAACTTCGTAGTTGGCGCTTGTTGTTTGGTGTTGGCCAGCTTTTCACGGCTTCAATTTTCTCAGGGTCTGTTTTGACCACTTCTGATGATACGACGTGTCCCAGGTATTTTACTTCAGCTGCAAAAAGGGTACACTTGTCGGGACTAAGTTTCAAATTTGCCAGTCGCAATCGGGAGAAAACCTCTTCTATGTTCCGCACATGCTCTTCGAACATTCTCCCGATGACAATGATGTCATCTAGGTACACCAAGCATGTTTTCCAGGTTAGACCACGTAGCACGTACTCCATCAGGCGTTCGAAAGTGGCTGGAGCATTGCAAAGTCCAAATGGCATCACCACAAACTGCCACAATCCGGTCCCAACTGAAAATGCGGTCTTCTCTCGGTCCTTCTTGTCGATTTCTACCTGCCAGTAGCCACTCTTGAGATCGAGTGTAGAAAACCATTTTGCGTCGGCTGAAGTGTCCATGATGTCATCGATGCGGGGAGCGGGTAACTATCTTTCTTAGTGACGTCGTTAAGCTGCCTACAGTCGACACAAAAACGAGTGCTACCATCCTTTTTCTTTACTAGAACTACAGGCGCGGCCCATGGACTGGCATAAGGTTCAATTACGCCTTGGTTTTCCATGTCCGTGATCAGCGTGCTCACTTCACCTTGTTTGGCTATAGGGAGACGTCTTGGTGCTTGTCGAATCGGCTTGGCTCCCTGTGTATCTATGACGTGAGTTACCAGACTCGTTCGGCCTTGGTCATCCGGGCTTGTTGAGAAGATGTCACTGTACTTGGTGACCAGATCAGAGGTTCGTTTAAATAGCTGCACTGGCAATTTGACTCACTTCAATAATGCAGACGTGGGTTTCACCAGACTTCTGCACCCGATACCTTAGCTGTGACCGATAAATCTGCTTTAGATGATCGTCTCCATAACGCATGTCGAGCACATTCATTATAGCATTCGGGTTTGAGTGCAATTCAACGGGGATCGTCTGCAAAAGCTCGGCAGCTGGGCCTCTTAGAGCAAGATTCAGTGCAGTTGCTCGTTCCTGCTCATTCCAGTGATTTGCCCTTGCGGCAGCTTCAAACTGGGTCTTGTAAATACTCCAGACCATTTGCCCATCGAATATTGGTGCTTTCACATTTCTGGATGTGCTTTGCGCTGCGGTTATAAGCGGGGTTGGTGAAGTGGTTACTACTGCCTTCGCTGCTTCCAATTCTTGTTTCACTTTTTCCATCTCAGGGTTCGTTCTCTCTTCGACCTGGCTGACCTTTTCCTCGACCTAGTAAACCTTTTCCTCGACCTGGTCAACCTTTTCCTCGACGCCTTTAATTTGTTTGTTCAGATGACCGAGTTCCGCTTTTATTTCGGTTGACTGTTTCTCCAGCTTCTGTGTGATATCTGCCTTGATTTCGATCGCTTGTTGGTCCAGCTTCGCTGATTGTTCATTAAGCTTCGCTGATTGTTCATTCAGCTTCACAGCTAAACTGGATGTCTGTTCATTTAGCTGCGCTGATTGTTCATTTAGGTTTGCTGATTGTTCATTTAGCTTCGCTGATTGTTCATCTAGCTTCGCAGTTAGACTGGATGACATCAGCATTAACATTTGCATTAGCGCATTTTCTGGCTCCTTTGATTTTGGTGTTTCCACTTCTCCACCTTCTGCGCCTTTTTCCGCATCTGAGAGCTCACCCGAATCCAGATTCCCGCCTTCCGACTCGATCGCGTCACGCAAGCGTGCAATCAGTATGGCCTTTGTAGCTTGCGTGGCCAGATTCCGCTATGCCAACTCCTCTTTGAGCTCCGATATGCTCAATTGATTAATTTTTAGATGTAAGTTTCCTGGCATTTTTTTATTGTTTCGGCTATTTTTCCACCAGTTCCCACGTTAATTTACACTATTGTGCACTTTAAAAACGTTTAAACGTTTTCACTTCCAAAATTTTCTTTCTCACTTCTTGACACCAATGTCGCGTGTTTTGGTTCGCGGCCAATAATTTTAATGTTCCGGAGAAGTGAAAACGCAATGTATTTTAAATTAAATTAAAAGACTTTATTTATTTACCAAAAATATGGACAATCACTCATTTAACTATTTCACAATTTTAATTAGAATTTAACTTTCACTTGTCAATTAAATCTCTATCGCAATTGTCTACTAAAATCACTTCACACTCAAACAATCAATATCGCCTGTACTTCGCGTATCGCAGTTTTCTATCGCGGTTGTAATGAATGATCCCCCCATTCATTCAGCTCGCCTTTATATAGGGTCTCTAATCATTCCACTCAGTTCTCGTACTTTGGTGAATTAGCGCGAACATTCGAGCAGCGTAATGAATTGGCAGTGCTCACTTTCAGATGTTGATCATGCATCACCCATCTCGTGGTTTCGAGTAAATTCATTTTGTTGATGTTCTTTTTTTTTGGTGGTAGGGAGGTGAATGCTATTTATGCACAGAGTGTGGGACTCCCATCCGCGACTGGACTACCAACTAAACACCTCCCCTGTCAACCTGAGAACCCAGCCTGGAACCGTTTGACACATTACTTCGGGCCAGGTCTCGTTTTGTTACCCCGAGGAGCGCCTTCAAGCTGGGAAATCCCTTTCCTAGCGGGAGGGGAGAGGGGAAGAGGAATTGCCAGAAGAGCGATCCCCCAGCCCCAGCGCCCCCGGCTGCTGTGAGTCCCTTTTATATTTTAGGACTGCCCGAGCATAATGTGCCACCTGGTTCCATTTGTCAACCGATTCGAGCATCACCGCAATTATATTATCCGAGGTGAGCTCCCCCGTCTCCCTGTAAAGTTCCCTTCGCAGCTTGACCCATTTTGTACACGCAAAAAATGTGTGACAGGCATTGTCCTCCTCTCCTGGGCAAAACCGACAATCGGGGGACCGTGATTTACCGATTTTGTGCAGGTAAGTGTAGTGAATAAAGATTGTTCAAAAGGTCCGTGAAGGACTGCAGCGATGTTCTGCTGCCTCGGCAGAGGAAGGTGTCGGTATCTGCCGAGAATGCCCTCGCCTGGAGACGCGTGAATGCGCTGGCAGGCTAGCATTGCGGTGTCGTGGGGCGGGTTCATTTCCCCAGCACGAGGATCCACTACAAAAAATTTCGCATTCACGAATTGGACTAAAGCTCAAAAGGCGACCGAAGTCGCAAAAATTGTAGATAACCTCACAGAGGGGAATGGATCTTGTTACTAGAACAAGTGAAACCTGAAAAGAAAGGCGAACTTGGGGTGACCTCGTCATTACCCAAATAAATTCATGGCCCACAAATGAAAGAGGGGCAACCGGGTGGTGGTGGAGCCCCTTCATACCCACCCAACCGGAATAAATCCATAGATATCTTTGTTGAAGTGGCCAGGTATTCCTCTTCTGAGTGGAAAACTCATACAACTTGAATTGTATGAACTTTCCCATCAGAAGGGGAGTACCCCGGTGACCAATTTATGCCATAGAATTATACAATTTGATTGTATAACTCTATGCCATAAAAAGGCACTCTGCTTGGGCCACTCAACCCAAAACGTCACCTGAAACAGAACAAGGAATTAGTGAGTACCCGGCGGCTGGCTCATGTTTTGAGGTGGAAGCCTGCCACCGTTCCGGGTCCTATACCCGGTTAGAAGTTGAAGAAAGGAAAGACCATCGGGTACGGTATTAATCCATTTTTTTATTTTTCAACGAAAAATATAGTATAATAATAATCCATCAGACCTCTAAGTAAGTTTACTATACTGTGTATGTAATACGTATTAATGAAAATGTATGAGAGAACAAAAAATTTGTGGTGATAATTAAATTTTATAAAAAAATGTTTTAACAGTGTATGTAATACGTATTAATGAAAATGTCTGAGAGAAAAAAAATTTGTGGTGATAATTAAATTTTATAATAAAATGTTTTCATAATATATGTAAATTAAACGGTACTCACCTGCATGGTCCGTCGAGCGCTCGATGGGTGCAGGTATCCTCTAAATAGCTGTACGTTAGACACACAAAAAAAAGAATTATCACATTCATCAATCTTAAAAATCACCAACTATGATATACATAGATTACACTGAAAAGCTTAACTCAGTCGCTAAAATCGCTTGCACAATTTTTGATTTTGTTCTCCAAAAAAATGCGAAAATCAATAAAGCCGTTTAATAACGATCACGAATATAATGGAATATTCACATAAAAGGCTCAACTTTTTAGGAAATTGCAGAACATTCATGCCTGGAACTAGTACCAGAGCAATTCTACCAAAGAGCACTGTTTTATTTCTTCCGGTACTTATAGCGTAGGTGGAAATGTTACGAATTGAATATGCATCGTAAACAAAAACTTAAATTCGGGAGAAATTCCACCAACACATCGCAAAACCGCAACACACTCTTCTTTTTTTCTTGTCAAGAGAGGACTCTAACATGTATTTTAACTTTCATTTCACTCGTATGGAGCAATTTGCCACATTTTTCTTCCTTATAACCACCGTTCACCACGTTCCTCCCGAATATATCAAAACACCAGTTATCTTCACACTTTTCATTAAACCATCAGATGCGAGCCGTCTCAAATACTGTTTTTCCGTTATGACGATTCACTTTTCACCACCTTAAATTTGCGGTCCCGTCTTGCAAAATCTTTTCTCATGCTTTTCACTCGAAAGATTTCTCGCCACCAAATCTTATGATCTTTGCACGGAAATATTTGAGGAATTCCACTTCCTATTAATTATATTTTTCGAATTGCTTCTTGAGTTGTATGCGGCGCGCACGTTTTTGCCCTTTTCCAGATGATTTTTCCGACACCCAATTGAAAATTTGTATGCACTACATGGACACAGGATTCGGAACTTTTTCTTTCTTCTCTGCAACAATATTTCACACATATATTCGAACTTTTGCTTAATCCACAAAATGTTTAATAATTCGAGCAGCGACAGGCCTTCCCGATATTATGTTCGCGAATCCTAAGCGAGATCCCGTGCGCGCGCAAATTCACTCCCCTATCTAACATGTTATCTTCACCGTTTCTTATCACTCGATTGTCGTCGTTTCGTCCTAAGCATTTGTATACCGCGTTACCCCGCAATTCGTTAAATTATATTCAAAAGATATTGTAATACAATTACTACACATTAAAATTATTAAACAGTTTTAGACTTTTGTTTCCCGGGAGTTAAGTACAAAAGCAATTTCTTGACTCATTTTTTCATGCGAAAAAAGCGCGAGTCATCCGATGGGGAAGGTGACTCAATCGTTTCTCCCCATCCATTTCCACTTCACGATGCTCGGTTGCATTTTGACTAGATTCATTCTCTAAACCGGTTACAATCCTCTGTTCATGAACATCACTCTCTCCTGCCACTAGGTATAGGTTTCGATCAATAATGTCGATATTTCCTAGTAAATTATCCGCTGGTGCCGCTGGAACGTTTGTAAAAGGGGAGCGAGGAGCGGGGATTGTGTCCCCAGAAGTTATTGTCTGTTGCCCACTCTAGAGCTTCATTAACATTTCCATATAACAAATAATTGCGGAATTTTTCTGTGATTTCTTCTTCAGACGTTGATTTTTTCGAATCTGACTCTTCCGAATCGTCACCCTTGCTGTCGACTGAATTTTCATTATCGTCATCGCTTGGAGAGTTATGCCTTTCATGTGTTTTCTTTTGGTCGGATTGAATTGAATTGCGTCGGCTGGCGCTGGTTGATTTTATGGCGCTAGAATTAGTCTGATTTGATTCGTATGGAAATTGATTTTTGTTTTTCATAAGCAACTCAGCAATGTCGGTTCCGACAACCATCCCGTTTTGACGTAATAACAGTATAAGCAAATTCCACATCAATGTGAATGATCCTCGATTTACATTTCCCATCGAGCATATGTTGCTTACTGAATTATTTCTCGACCGCAACATTATTGATGGTGGGCCCAAACGAATTTGATCCTCATAAAATTCAATAATCGTTTTCTTATGAGTGATACCCCGCACCAATGGTCCAGGGAATGTATTGAACAAGCGTTTTGTAGCATCATTTGCTGCGAATTTCCAAACTTTCACTATATTCGTAATTCCATTCGATGAATATTTTGGTTTTACACAAACCATCAAACCATTCGCCAACGTCGCAATCGAATGATCATTAGCAAATTTGCATGGTGTTAGACGTTGTGGCTCCTGAGTTGTTGATGCACCATCAATTAAATTTAATGATGCATTAAATTGGTTCGACCTTGTTTCCAGATAATCATTTCGCGAATAATACGAGCGAGCTGTTGAAGCGCTAGGATAACCAACACCCGCCATATGTTGTTGTTGTTGAAGTTGTTGCAAATTATATTGTGACAAATTTCCCGTTGACGGACCACCGTTTAAATTAAATGATCGTTCACCGATGGTGGTCGAATTTAAACTTGAACGAATCGATAGCGGTTGTGCAAAATGTCGCGGTTGTTGCTGATACTCGTTGGAATGTGGTTGGAAATATGGATGTTGGCAACTATACCTTTCTTTGTCATTATTCGCTGAACTTCTAACTGAATGAACCGACTCACGCCCATCATTTGCTATTAAATCAGTTTGCATTTGGCCGTAGTACTTTCGATACCATTCTGCATATGCTTGTGGATTAGTGCGACGCAACTGTTCATAGTATTGTTGATGTTGATAGTATGAATAGGCATCATAACCATAGCCTGTGGCAGCGCTGGCTTTTAGAGCCATACTCCTCAATTACTACATAAGACTGAAAACACCTGTGCCCGCTCAAAAGCTGGGTCAGATAGAAGTCAGTCTCACCATGCCTTCGATTTAGCCACGGGCTCACATCCGGGATGAGGCGCGCAGTCCTCTTCGTGCAATTCACCCAAGATTGCTGCCAATCGTTGAGTGAGTGCTGTCTCTTTTCGCGGACAACTATCTCCCTCGCATCCTCGTTTCGGCGCAGGTAAATAGCGCGGCGCTCTCTAGCAAGGAGGGCGATAGGTATCACGCCTGCAATCACTCTCACGGCCGAGTCGGAGACTGTTGGATACGAAGATGCAATTCTCAGTGCTCCTCTTCTCGTGCCAAACGTTGATGTTCTTAATGGTTGTGAAAACAATTGCGACAGTAGCTCGCAAAATTATTTGTACATGTAACAATATATATATATATATATATATATATATATATATATATATATATATATATATATATATATATATATATATATATATATTTATATATATAAATATATAATATATATATATATATATATATATATATATATATATATATATATATATATATATATATATATATAGATATATATATATATATATATATATATATATATATATATATATATATAATGAACTGTGTAGGGAGAATAACATACCAAAGCCAACCTGTGTAGAATTATTAATAGCAACGAGAAAATTCGGTCTCAGTGTATTGATAGAAAAGGAAAACTCAAACGAATACGAGCAGCAGAGTATCCTGAAGTTGAAAAGTGTCTCTGTACATGGATAAAGCAGGTAGGGAATAATAACATTCCAATAAGCGGAAGAATGATAAAAGAGAAAGCGAACACCGATATGAGGGCCCAAAAACGAAAAATCATTATGTTTGTCGATAACTGCACAGCTCACAACAATATGCCCAAATCAGACTATGTTACATTATTGTACTTACCCGCCAATACCACAAGTGAATTGCAGCCCATGGATCAGGGTATTATCAACAACTTTAAGGTTTACTACAGGAAGTTGTTCAGTATGTTCTTAAATCTATAGAAGAGGAGCCCAGAAATCAACATCCTCCAGGCCATGAGATTTGCAAGAAAAGCTTGGTTTTCTGTTAGCAAAACCACAATTAGTCATTGCTTCAAAAAAGCTGGACTCAAAGTGACGAATGTATCTGAACCTGAGAGCCTACAAGAGGAGCTGGAGATATGTGCAACGTTTCCAGAATGGGATAGAATATTTACCACATGTAGGAATGACTTAAATGAGCTGCAGGCGAGTTTGCAGGATTTCGTTTCTATGGATGATAATGTACTCATTTCAGAGGAGGTCAATGATGATGACATAGTTGCTATGTATTCTTCTTTGAACACAGAAATAGAAGAAGAAGACTGTGAAGAGACTCCAGTGAAAATTTCAAAGCGTGAGGCAATGGCAGCTTTAGAAACTTTACACAAGTATTTCGAAATGTCAAATATTGATAATTCTAATATTTTTGATACGGAGAAGAGCGATCCCTATCCGCTGCTTCAGATGCTTCGAATACGGACACACCGCGTATGGCTGTAGGGGACCCGACAGGAGATCTCTGTGCTACAAATGTGGTGAAACGGGGCACAAAAGGAAGGAGTGCACGAACGAGGCAAAATGCATTCTTTGCAAGGATGCTAAGCTAGCACCCGGCGACCTCAAACATGAGCCGGGGACAGGGAGATGCTGGGTTTTCAAGGAGGCCCTAACTAAAGCCAAATCGATACTCAAATGATCCGAATCCTGCAGGTCAATTTGCACCGAAGCACAAACGCCCAGGACCTACTTGAGCAGTTTGCGAGGGATAAGAAAGCTGACCTCCTGTTGCTGAGCGAGCAACATCATAACAAGGACTCGCAAGCGTGGTACCCTGACAAATCTAGTACCTCGGCCATCTGGGTTCGAGACAGCGCCCGCCTTCAGGTGCAGGGCCATGGACGCGGGGATGGTTTTGTGTGGGTGCGGTGTTCAGGGATAACATATTTCAGTGTTTATCTGACGCCTAACGAGGCAATGCGATCTTTTCGAACCAAACTCGATGCCCTGGAGGACGCTGTCTCGAACACAGAGGGCCACATGCTGGTCGGGGGAGACTTCAACGCTAGAGCCATTGAATGGGGTATGCCACAATCCGACCCAAGGGGAAAGCAAATCTTGGACATGGCGGCCAGAACAGCGCTTTTTGTCCTAAATACTGGTAACACTCCTACTTTCCGCCGCTGGGGTTGCGTAGGAACCATACCCGATGTGACACTCGCTTCGGAGTCCCTGGTACCCAGAGTACACAACTGGCGAGTACTAGAGGACTACTCGGCTAGTGATCACCAGTATATAGCTGTTGAGATTCACGACGGCGCCACTCTGCGTGCATATGCCCAAACTTCAATCCTCGGATGGAGGACTGGGAGGATGGACGTTGAGAGGTTTGCTGACGCGCTTACGGCAGGCGCACCGTTGCTGGGAGCTCCGCCAGGGAGTGGAGGGCCTACAGCCAAGGACTTGGTGAACTCAACTATGAGTACCATCATAGCTGCTTGCGAGTCTTCCATGCCCCGTCGGAGACCCCGACATGGTAAGCCTCCAGTATACTGGTGGTCAAACGAGATCACCGAACAAAGAAGCGAGTGTCACAAACTTCGGCGAGAGGCCCAGCGGGCGCGAACACGGGACGAGGCAGACACTAGGCTAGCAGCATACAGGTCCGGCAGGAAATATCTTCGCAGGCTTATTAACAAGAGCAATTCCCGATGCTGGCAAGACCTCGTGGACGATGTAAATAGGGATCCGTGGGGTGGCTACAAGCTGATCATGGGGAAACTTGGTGCCCTACGGAAGCCTTGTATACATGACGCGGAAAAGATGGACGCGATAGTGCGGGGACTCTTCCCCGCCCATCCCGTCCGTGTTGACGCTGTCCATGGTGAAACAGCAGTCGAGTGCCCACTCTTCACACAGCTGGAACTGGAGGAGGCAGTCCTCACCCTGAAAGCGAGGAAGGCTCCAGGTCCAGATGGTGTTCCAGCTGAGGTTTTGCAGCTCGTCTATCACCATTGTCCTGACTTGCTGCTCAGCACATTCAACGCTTGCCTACGGGACGGGGTTTTCCCGGTACGATGGAAGGTGGCGAGGCTCGTGCTGGTCAGCAAGGGGAAGGGAAATCCCGAATCGCCGTCTGCATACCGCCCGTTATGCATGCTAGACACGGCTGGGAAAGTGCTAGAGAAACTCATCAAGGGAAGACTCACTGACGCGATTCGTGCTGCTGGGGACCTATCTCCTCGGCAGTACGGCTTTAGAGCAGGACGTTCTACCATTGATGCGATTGCAGAGGTGGTGAACGCGGTCCAAAAGGCAGAGGCATATAGTCGCACCAAGCGACGGATCGTCCTGTTGGTGACACTCAACGTCAGGAATGCCTTCAACTCCGCTAGATGGGTGGATATTCTGGACACGCTGGAAAACTCTTTTCAAGTTCCAGAATATCTAATGCGGCTTTTGAGGAACTACCTAAAGGACCGAAGCCTGCTCTACGACACGACACAGGGCCAACGAAGGATGGAAATTACATCGGGTGTGGCCCAGGGATCTATCCTTGGTCCGGACCTGTGGAACGTGTCTTACGACGGGCTACTGAGACTTGAGATGCCAGATGAGTCGCGCTTGGTCGGCTATGCGGATGATGTTGCGGCTCTGGTCGCCGGACGCACCGTTGAACAAGCGCAACTTAGGCTAGGTATGCTAATGCGCCGAGTGAGGGACTGGATGACTGCTCGCGGGCTCAGTTTAGCACTGGAGAAAACCGAAGTAGTCATCTTGACAAAAAAGAGAATCCCTAGAGTAAGGATCAGTATTGGAGATATACAGATCGAATTGAAGCCAGCGGTGAAGTACCTGGGGCTACTGATCGACTCGAAGATGAGTTTCTCTGAGCAAATCAGGGCAACGGCTGAGAAGGCTGCTTCGGGAATATAGGCCCTGAGTCGAATTATGGCCAACGTAGGGGGACCCAGCCCATCAAGAAGACGCCTCTTGATGAGTGCTGTAGGGTCAGTGCTACTGTACGGAGCAGAGGTATGGGGCGACGCTCTCAGCAAGGAGGTATACCGAAAACGATTGGCACAGGTACAGAGAAGAGGAGCACTGAGAATTGCATCTTCGTATCCAACAGTCTCCGACTCGGCGGTGAGAGTGATTGCAGGCGTGATACCTGTCGCCCTCCTTGCTAGAGAGCGCCGCGCTATTTACCTGCGCCGAAACGAGGATGCGAAGGAGATGGTTGTCCGCGAGGAGAGACAACGCTCGCTCAACGATTGGCAGCAGTCTTGGAGGAATTGCACGAAGGGAAGGTGGACTGCGCGCCTCATCCCGGATGTGAGACCGTGGCTAAATCGAAGGCATGGTGAGACTGACTTCTATCTGACCCAGCTTTTGAGCGGGCACGGGTGTTTTCAGTCTTACCTGCACAAGATCGGTAAGTCACGGTCTCCCGATTGTCGGTTTTGCCCAGGAGAGGAGGACAATGCCTGTCACACATTTTTTGCGTGTACCAAATGGGCCAGGCTGCGAAGGGAACTCTACAGGGAGACGGGAGAGCTCACCCCGGATAATATAGTTGCGGTGATGCTCGAATCGGTTGACAAATGGAACCAGGTGGCACATTATGCTCGGGCAATCCTAAAATATAAAAGGGACTCACAGCAGCCGGAGGCACTGGGGCTGGGGGATCGCTCTTCTGGCAATTCCTCTTCCCCTCTCCCCTCCCGCTAGGAAAGGGACTCCCCAGCTTGAAGGCGCCCCACGGCGTAACAAAATGAGACCTGGCCCGAAGTAATGTGTCAAACGGTTCCAGGCTAGGTTCTCAGATTGACAGGGGAGGTGTTTAGTGGGTAGTCCAAAGGTATCCTCCATGGGAGTCCCACACTGCCAGACTCGGCGGGCATAAATGCCTTCACCTCCCTACCACAAAAAAAAAAAAAAATATTTTTGATCAAATTTATTCTATCGAGAAACAGGTTTCAGCAACTAGCAATCAAGTACAAACAAACATAACCGATTACTATAAGTCATAAACTTTACCGTATTGTTTTTTTTTCGACGCAATACATTATGTATGTGCATTCATACCTACATTAAATTCATAACACCAAAAATACGCATTTTCATTAACATTTCCACCTCGTAAAATGGAATAACGGCACATTTCGACCTCTGTAAGCGGGGGCCTCTGTAAATGAGACAACTATAATTTTAAACCTGCTTAATTGGAAAACTGGATTATTCGAAACCCTCAATAATTGGTACATACGTCTTGGTCCCATGAGATCCCAATTAACCAGGTTTCACTGTATATACATATATACTATGTATATATATATATATATATATATATATATATATATATATATATATATATATATATATATATATATATATATATATATATATATATACACACATATATCTATATAATACAGATATACTACCGTCCAAAAGTATATGTATTGGAACACCACCCAGAAAATAATTATAAATTATACATATTTGATACCTATATTATATATATATATATATGTATATATATATATATATATATATATATATATATATATATATATATATATATATATATATATGTATATATATATATATATATATATATATATATATATGTATATATATATATATATATATATATATATATATATATATATATATATATATGTATACATATATATGTATATATAGTATAAATATATATATATATATATATATATATATATATATATATATATTTATATATATATATATATATATATATATATATATATATATATATATATATATATATATATAAATATATATATATATATATATATATATATCTATTTATAAAGATATATATCTATATATAAAGATATATTTAATTTGATTTTCGCAAGATGTTTCAACTAATTGGAAACAGAAGATTTAGAAAAATTTCTGCCTGCGATCCACCAGCTTGTATCGTCGATATAATTTCCATTTTTTATTCTGCAATAAAATATTTTCCGGTGTAGCTCTGCATAATATTGCATCAAAAGTTAACCTGTGTAAGTCGAATCTGTGCCTTTAAAAGTCTCTTTAACTCGAAAACCTTCATAAGTCAAAACCTCTATAACTTGAATATTTTTGTGTGTGTATGTGTATGGCGATGATTGTCTAGCTCGTGCCAGAATTCATGAGTGGTTTACACGTTTCCGAGATGGTCGTGAGGACATACATGACGATGAACATACGGGCCGCCCAAAATCAGTGATCATCGAAAACTCCAACGAAATTGTGGGTGAATTTATCAAAAATGAGCTGAAATCATCGTTAAAATTCATGGAATCTATTATTATGGGATCTATTATTCAAAGGCCACAAAACTACATACTTAGTGAACGCATCGACTATCACTAAGGTGAGCATATTTCGTCGTTTACAGATTGGATAAGGACCCTGGTGATCCATGTGTATCGTATGGAACTGTATAGGCACTCAAGAAAATGATGGAGTCCACCGGACTTCTTCCCATAACAGCAAGTTATGCATAAAGACATTTTTTAAAATAGTTCCTCATCTGGAAGAACCAAAACTGCTTCCGACATAACTCCAACATTCTATCAACAGATAAATGTCCAACATCGTCGAGGTATCCCTTCGCAATTCGCCAGTGTACTCCACATGGTACAACACATCTGTCGCCTTCTGCCATCTTTCGGTATAATCGTATTTGTCGTATACAGTATTCAGTTTTCAACTGTGTGTTGATGTGCCATTTAATCCCAACATCGAAATATTTTCGGCAGTTTAGGGTCTTGTATCTGCATTGCCAGTAAATCGCTTTCGGCTATCTGAATCTGGAACGCTATCAACTACAGTTTCGACTTCCGCGGCTGGATGGAACAGTTGTCGACTCAAAGCATAGTCATGAAGCATTTTCCCTCCTGTTCTATGGACTAATTCAAAATCATATTCACCAAGTCGAAGCCACCAATGTGTCTTGCGGGGTGTAATGGTTTGCCCAATCTCATTGTTGCCAGAGCTGAACAATCAGTGACAACCTTCACGTGTTGGCCCAGTATAGAAATTTGAAACCTGGTCATGGCCTCCACAATTGCAAGCACTTCTAGCTCATAGCTGTGGTAATTAGTATCGCACCTTAAAATTGTCTACACAGTCTGCTTTTGCTTCTCCTAGTGAAATACCTTTGTCACTTATCTCGTGATCTAAGAACTGCCAGGAATTCACAATCAAGAAAGTGGATTCCGATTATGAAGGGATATCGTAACCAGAGTCCACTTTCTTGAAGATACTCCAAGAATCGTCTCGACCGATCTAGACCTTCCTCGATCGTATTACTAAGACTTACAATATCGTCCATATACATCAATACCATCTTGTGGCATTTTAGCGACTTCTCGATTAATTGCTTTTTGGAATACGAGGGCATTTGACAAGTCAAATTGCATTTTGCAATATTCGTATTAACCATCGGTTGTACAGATGGCTGTTAACTTCCGCGAATTCTCCACTACTTGAACTTGATCATATCTTGATCATACTTCCAACTTCCTGAAATTACAGCTTCCCTGAAGCAGGGCGATTTGCTCCTCAACAATAGCATCTGAAACGGCTGTTTAATTGTTTTCGAATTTAATTTGCGAAATTCCACACATACTTTTGAGTCTCCGTTGGTCTTGGGTACTTCTATAATAGGTGATAAAAATGGTGAAACACTCTCCTGAATGATGTGGATTTTTAACATCTAGTCTAAGATCCGACGCACTATTTGGCGTTGTCCGAATGGAATGCGGTATGGTCGCAACTAGACGGGGCTTTCGTCGGTCAACTGAATTTAAATTCCGTGTCACTCGTCCTACATGTTTACCGCTAAAGTCCCTCAGAACTTCTTTACCAGTATCACCGTTCGAAGTCTCGTTTACGTATCTACGTTCTCACTAAACTCTGAGTCGTCAACATTAAATGGCTTCCACTTTGTCATCTCTATTTGTCGTTTATCATCGTGGGTAATGCGATTCTGCTCCTGGATGACACGGATGTTCATGATTCAACAACTCGTTATCCTCTACCAAAAAGGTGCCATCAATAACAATCTTGTCTAAAATTATTGGGACGTCTAGCCGTTTGGAACCGAACGCAAGGCCACCAGAGGACCCATTTAACACTTTTTTTTTTGGTTGAGAGGTTTCAGTGTGGGACTCCCATATTCAAAACCCATGGAACTACCCATTAAACACTTCCCCTCTCAACCCGAGAACCTAGCCTGAATCCGTTTGACACATTACTTCGGGCCAAGTTCGGATTTCTTACGCCGAGAGCCATCTTCAAGCTGGGGATCCGTCTTCTAGCGGGAGAGGAGAGGCGAAGAGGAATCGCCAGACAAGCGATCCCCAGCCCCAGCGCCCCCGGCTGCTGTGAGTCCCATTTATCTTTTAGGACAGCTCAAACATAATGTGCCACCTGGTTTCATTTGTCAACCGATTCAAGCATCACCGCGGCTATATTATACGGGGCGAGCTCTCCCGTCTCCCTGTAAAGGTCCCGTCGAAGCCTGCTCCATTTTTCACACGCACAAACATGTGTGACAGGCATTGTCCTCCTCTCCTGGGCAAAACCGACAATCGGGGGACCGTGACTTACCAATCCTGTGCAGGTAAGACTGAAAACACCCGTGCCCGCTCAAAAGCTAGATCACATAGAAGTTAGCCGCACCATGCCTTCGATTTAGCCACGGTCTCACATCCAGGACGAGACGCGCAGTTCACCTTCCCTTCGTGCAATTCACCCAAGACTACTGCCAATCGTTGAGTGAGCACTGTCTCTCCTCGCGGACAATCATCTCCCTCGCGTCCTCGCTTCGACGCAGGTAAATAGCCAGGTGCTCTCTAGTAAGGAGGGCAACAGGTATCACGACTGCAGTAACTCACACTATCGGATCAGAGAATATCGGATGTAATCATGCAATCCTCAGTGCTCCTCTTCTCTGTACCTGTGCCAATCGTTTTCGGTATACCTCCTTGCTGAGAGCGTCGCCCCATATTTCTGCTCCATACAGTAGCACTGACCACACAGCACTCATCAAGAGGTGTCTTCTTGATGGGTTGGATCCCCCTACGTTGGCCATAAGTCGACTCAGAGCCGATACTCCTGAAGTAGCCCTGATTGCCTTGATTTGCTCGAGTCGATCAGTAGCCCCAAGTACTTCACCGCTGGCTTCGATTCGACTGGTATGTCTCCAATACTGATTGTTCTTACTCTAAGGATTCTCTTTTTTGTCAAGATGACCACTTCGATTTTCTTCAGTCATCCAATCCCTCACTCGGCGCATTAGCATACGTAGCCCAAGTTGCGCTTTTTCAACGGTGCGTCCAGCGACCAGAGCCGCAACATCATCCCCATAGCCGACCAAGCGCGACTCATCTGGCATCTCAAGTCTCAGTAGCCCGTCGTAAGACACGTTCCACAGGTTTGGACCAAGGATAGATCCCTGGGCAACACCCGATGTAATTTCCATCCTTCGTTGGCCCTGTGTCGTGTCGTAGAGCAGGCTTCGGTCTTTTAGGTAGTCCCTCAAAAGCCGCATTCGATATTTTGGAACTTGAAAAGTGTTTTCCAGCGTATCCAGAATATCCACCCATCCAGCGGAGTTGAAGGCGTTCCTAACGTCGATTGTCACCAACAGGACTATCCGTCGCTTGGTGCGGCTATATGCCTCTGCCTTTTGGATCGTGCTCACCGCCTCTGCAATCGCATCAATGGTGGTCCTGCTTTTAAGCCGTACTACCGAGGAGATAGGTCCCAAGCAGCACAAATCGCGTCAGTGAGTGTTCCCTTGATGGGTTTCTCTACCACTTTCCCAGCAGTGTTTAGCATGCATAACGGGCGGTATGCAGAGGGCGATCCGAGATTTCCCTTCCGTTGCTGATCAGCAAGATCCTCGCCACCTTCCATCGTACCGGGATTACCCCGTCCCGTAGTCAAGCAGCGAGTCAGAACAATGGTGATACACAAGTTGCAACACTTCAGCTGGAACACCATCGGGACCTGGAGCCTTCCTTGCTTTCAGTGAAAGGACTGCCTCTTATAGTTCCGGCTGTGTGAAGAGTGGACACTCGACTGTTGTTTCACCGTGGACAGCTGTTGCGGATTCCGGCGTCCCCATTCGCAACTTCAAATTGTTACCGTAACATCTCCACCTTCCTTTGGGCACTTATACCTTTTCCTCTGTGTATTTATTTACTCCTATAAAAGGTATTCGTTGGAAGAACTAAAGACCGGAGACAAGTGGGAAAGCCAAGGAAATGCTGGCCTGACTCGGTCGACGAAGACAGTTCATCGCTGCTCGAATTTCGAAATTGGAGGACGCGGTCAATGGACCGAGACAGTTGCAGGTACTATTTGCAGGAAGCGAAGGTCCGAAAGGGGCTGTAGTGCTTAGAAGAAGGAGATATATGACGATTTGCATCTAACCAAACGCTATCATGGTTATGCAAATCGCCATATATGCCAAATAGGAATTGTTGCGTTTGTAGATATGGAAAAGATGTGTGGGTAGCGGAATCCAAGTGTAATGAACTTCGATTATGTTACCCAGATGCGGCAGTTGTAATTGAGATTGAAAGAGTTGTGGGATTGAGGAATGAAATTCTGGATTTGAAAAGGCAGTCAGTATTTGACGGAAAGAAGAGGAATTGCTTTTAGCGAAAGTTCGGTAAAGTGAATTTGGATTTGGAAATTTAAGTAGAAAGTTAGTGAAATGAATTTCAATTTGGGAATTGGAGTATAAAGTTTGAAGTGTGTTAATTTTTAATTTGGGGAGAAAAGAGGTCTAAATTTGAATTATACGGGCTTGACTTTCTTGGTGACGGAAAAAGAAAGTGAATGAATTGATTGCGAAGTTTGGTGGCGAAATTTTTGGTGTGAGAAAATGCAAAAGAAACAAAAAACTATATTTATTGTGGAATAAGAAACAAGAAACTACATTTATAGTGGAATAACGTAAGATTCATGCGCAAATGCGAGTGAAGGAAAAAATTTTTGTTTTTAGGCCTCCGGGAATAAAGTTGGTGCGAGTTTGAGGTCTAACGTATTAACTGAAGTAAAATAAAGTGTCGCGATTGACTCTTTCTTTAAAAAAAACTGTTTTGTTGGGTTATGGAGAGGGCCAGGCCGTACTTGAAGTTTTTTTTCTGCGAGTAAACCATAACGACGGATTGGAAAGTGGCCGCTGCGTGTTCCTTGATTTTTGATCGCTTGAATTTTCGAATTAATTCAAAATTTAATTTACAGTGGCCCCACATTCTTTTTTTGTCTTCGCCGAGCGCTCGGAGACCGACGAGGAAAGAGTGATTACCTATTTGGTGGTTTTTTTCCTATTTATTACGGTAGATTCACATTAACATCACATTCACTTTTTTTTTGTGTTTTCTGATATATAAAACAATTTTATTTGATTGTTTTTTTTCTTCTGTACACAAAATTTTGTAGATGTCTTTTTTTATTGAAATTAAATTTTGTAAATTATTTTTTTTAGAAATTTGCCTTTATATTGATTAAAACGGCCATGACTCGTTAAAAACAATAATCTTTCATTTCTTAAAATGACCTCCCCCTTTCCCGTCCATTTCCCTTCGTGTTGGTTATTATATGTAAGGTGGCTCTGTACGAACAGAGGGTGTCCCGGAAGATCCATGACACGACTGAGCGCTAGCCGGTCTGAGTATGCCACCCCCCATTATGCAACCCTCTGCTGAAACTTAATGTCTGCAGCTGCGGTGACTTCCGCGGTTGTAACACAGCGTCAACATGGAGAAGAGTGGCCGTACTATCTCGACCATCTTTTCCGCCGCAAGGCTTCCGTAGGGCGCCAAGCTTCCGCATAACTAGCTTGTAGCCAAGGCCCCACGGATCCTTGTTCACATTGTCCACTAGATCTTGTCAGCAGTGAGCCTTGCTGTTGTTAGTAAATTTGCGAAGGCATTTCCTGGCCGACTTATATGCTGCCACCCAGTTGCATGCCTCGTTCCGCGCTCGTTGGGCCTCACGCCGAAGCTTGGGACACTCCCTTCGCTTTTCAGCGATTCAGTCAACCAACAGTACACCGGGGGCTTGCCGTGCCGGGGTTTTCGACGGGGCATAGAAGCGTATCAAGCAGTCGTAATGATGCTCATAGTTGAGTTCACCACGTCTTGAGCTGCCAGTTCTTCCGTCCCCTCCGAAGCTCCCTGCAGCGGAGCACCTATCGGGAGCACTTCGACGAACCTTTCGACGCCCATCCTTCCGATGTTCCACCCAATTGTAGAAGGTCGAGAACACGGACGTCGGGAGACAGCATCACTAACCTCAAGCAGAATGCACTGATGATCACTGGCTGAGTAATCCTCTAAGACTCTCCAATTGTGATTCCTCCGTACTAAGAACTCCGACGCGAATTTTACGTCCTTGGTTCCTTCGCAGCCAATACGGCGGAAAGTCGTTGTATTTCCGGTGTTTAGTTCGACGAGCGCCGTCCTGGCCGCCGTTTCTAGGATTCGTTTTCCCCGCAGATCTACTTTTTTTATTTTTTTTATATATAATTTTCTTTGTTAGAATGTATGCGGTACAGAGACCTTATAATATAGTAGGTGTTCTGACAAAGTCATTTCACCATCGTTTGAACATTACTTAAAACTATGCGTATTATCGTATTTCTATGTGATTATTACAATTAGCTAGAGGAAAATTTAGGCGAAAACCTCTACTGAACTTATTACTAGCTTAACATAACTTAACTATCTACTTATAACTAGCTAAAATCTATGTGGCTAGGTTACGGCCAAAAAATAGGTGGTAGCAACTGCTGATTTTCAATTCGCCAGGGCATGAATTAGCGGATTGGGTGAGTCATTTGCTTCGCGATTAATTCGTCACGACGCGATGCAGTGAGCTTATAAATTGGACTAACGCCAGCAAGGCGGTGTAGCTTTTCAAAAGAGAAGTAAAACAGTTTATTAAGTACCATTTTCAGGTATCTGTTTTGGGTGATCTGAAGCTTTGTTACTAGATATTTAGCACATTGGATCCAGGTAGGTGAGCCGTATAGGATGATCGGTTGGATTGCCATTTTGACGGTGAGGACTTTGTTTCTGGTGTTGAGACGTGAATTACGATTAAGAAGGGGGTAAATCGAAAGCACGGCTTTAAACGCTTTGGAGCTAATATACTCAATATGTTTTCTGAAGGTTAGTTTTTTGTCGAATATAAATCCAAGATAATTAAGATCCTCACTCCAGGGAATAGTTTGCCCTAAAAAATTTATTTGTCGCTTGGGTAGGTGAGCTGGCGCACGCTTCCTGGTGAAGTATATTGACTTCGTTTTTACAACATTAATTTTAATTTTCCATCTATGATAGTATTGATAAGTAAGTTCTAACGCCGTTTCAAGCCTGGAAATAATGGAAGTTGGATCTGTGCCTATGCTTTATATGCAAATGTCGTCTGCGAAAGCTGCAGCTTGGCAGTTTGGTAAAGATGGGAAGTCAGGCGTATAGATGTTATATAGTGATGGGCTTAGGCAAGAGCCTTGCGGAACACCGGCAGTTATACTTTTCACTGGGGAAGTGCTTTGCTCTACTTTGACCTGGAACTTTCTATCAGTTCAAAATGCTTGTAAAAGGTTCAACAAGTATGGGGGTGTGTTATATTTCTGAAGTTTATAGACCAGAGCATCATGCCAGACTGTATCAAAGGCTTTTTCTATGTCCAGCGTCACCAAACCTACAGACAATTTATTGTACATCGCTGCTTTGACGTCCTTCGTAACACGCAAAAGTTGATGCTCTGTCGAATTTCTGTTTCTGAAGCCGAATTGGAAATCAGGTAAGATATTATTGTTAGTCATTAAATCATTTAATCTTTTCAGGACTATTCTTTCAAAGAGCTTACTTAATCCTGGTAGTAAGCTAATGGGCCTGTAGTTGTCGGGGGAGTGCGGATCTCTTCCAGGCTTCAGGATAGGTATGACTAGAGCTTGTTTCCAGGTGGATATCAAAAAAGGAGAGCCTAAGGCAAACGTTGAATAGGTGGCATAAGAATACTATTCCTTTTTTGGGTAAATTTTTAAGTACTATATTCGGCAGGCCATCGATACCTGGAGCTTTGCCGTTTTTAATTTTTTTAAGTAAACCTATTAAATTTCTTGTTCTTATTAATGCACCAGGAGGTAAAGATGTTTGTTTAGATTGTTGTTCCAAAGCTTCAGCCACCATCATTTCTGCTAAATTGTTGCAGAACCTATTGGAGATATTATGGAACTGTTTAAATTTATCTGCAAGTACATCTGCTTTTCCTTGATTGGAGCAAATATGCTCTTCGTTGTTATTTGTAATCGAATATGGTAACGCATGATACTTTCGCTTAAAAATTCTATTTAAAAACCAGACTTTCCGCGAATTGTAGTCTAGATTTGATAGCATGTTGTTCCATCGGAGATTCCAGAGCTCCTTAATTTTGTTCTTAATTGCTAGAGTGAGGATATTAGCACCAATTTTGAGAGACCTAATGCGGGCTTTTTGCCATTTACGCCTTAACGAATTACGCCTACTTATTAGATTGTAGGCTTCTTCATCAAATTCTATTAACTTATAGGAAACTTTTGATCGTTTTGGGACACTAAACTCGATAGTTTGCCGGATAGTGTTTGTGAATGCTTCAATTTGCTCCTCACATACTCAGGGAGCATTGAGCGATTCTATCGTTCTTGGTGCTAAGGTCACTCTTTCATTAATAAAACTCCGGAATCCAGACCATTTTGCTTTTTAGGGTTTTGTAAAATAATTTTACAAAACCCTTCTAAAATCGCGTCCTGTCTGTCCGTCTGTCCGTCTGTCTGTCTGTTTGTCCGTCCGTCCGTCCGCCCGTGTGTCACAGCAGTTTTTCTCGGAAACTACTTAAGCTAGAAACATCAAATTTTGTATGTAGGTATAAAGTGATGTTCTCTTCAAAGTTCGAATAAGAAAAAATTTTATAAGGTATTTAAGGGGGGTCTCTCCATATAGGGGAGTGACCCCCCGAAAAAAAAATTTCATTGAAGGTGGCCGATATGGGTATCAAATGAAAGGTCTTGATGAGAACTTTTCAAAACAGGTCTTCGTTTGGCAAAGTTTGCTTCGAGGGGCGCACAGGGAGGGGAAATACACGAAAAATTTGTGTCCCCCCTCCCTCGCGATTGGACACCTGTGATCCGAAAAATCTGAAAAAAATCAAGAATGTAGGTCTTGATGAGTACAACAACAACAAATACGTTAGAAGTCGCAATTCACTCAACTTTGTTAGTAATAGTATGATTTATCGATTTTATGTTTTCTTGAATAAAATCTTAACGGTACCCTTAAATTCAATAAAACACATACACATATGACTATTTATAAGATTGATCTATTCTGAAAGTTTCATAAAGATTGAATCATATTTAGTGAAGTTATAGCGGTTTGAATTTTCATGTATTACTATGGAACAATATGCGCTGCATTTATTACTATGGCAACATACCTGTATGGCTATGGAACAACATGCGCTTTTTACCGACTCAGACACCACAGTTTTGTTAGGATTTGCATGAAAATTTCAGGAATGATAGGTGTCATGTATATCTTTGAGAATCGGTTCAGCTAGTGGTATCAGTAATCGTAAAACAAAAGTTTTATATGCGAAGATTGAATAATTTTGAGTTATTTTTTCCCAACTTCAACGTTTACACAGATGACTATTTATAAGATTGATCTATTCTGAAAGTTTCATAAAGATTGTATCATATTTAGCGAAGTTATAGCGGTTTGAATTTTCCTGTATTACTATGGAACAATATGCGCTGCATTTATTACTATGGCAACATACCTGTATGGCTATGGAACAACATGCGCTTTTTACCGACTCAGACACCACAGTTTTGCTAGGATTTGCATGAAAATTTCAGGAATGATAGGTGTCATGAATATCTTTGAGAATC
Source organism: Odontomyia ornata (assembly GCA_963969285.1). NCBI lineage: Eukaryota > Metazoa > Arthropoda > Insecta > Diptera > Stratiomyidae > Odontomyia > Odontomyia ornata. The sequence goes on from OZ017741.1 coordinate 114,563,555, forward strand.
GATTCAGCTAGTGGTATCAGTAATCGTAAAACAAAAGTTTTAAATGCGAAGATTGAATAATTTTGAGTTATATTTTCCCAACTTCAACGTTTGAGGTGCATGCTTTGAACACTTGATTCAATTTAATGAATGACTGAAGATGATTACCTACAATTAATACTTATAAGCGAAGCAAGTCAAGGAGGCGGGAGAGAGCTCCTAGCAAAAGGGCTTAGTAACCATTCTAGGATTCGAAAAAATTGGCCATTAATCGATGATAACAGTACAGGAGAGTGGCTCCTGAAAATAAAAATTCATCAAACGTAGCCGATATGAGTATGAAATGAAAGTTTTCATGGGAGCTTTTCAAAACAGTTCTTAAACTGTCAGTTTTTGCTTCAGTGGGGGCACAGGGGGGAAATACATGAAAAATGTGTTTCCTCCCTCGCGAATGGATATCTGAAATAATTATCAAGGGAGATATTTATGAGTATAACAATAACAAAAATCTCAGAAGTCGAAATTCGTTCAACTTTGTTAATAATAGTATGATCTTCGAATTTCATATTTTCTACAAAAAAAACGTCTTTGACGTGTTTCTCGATTTTATTCGATCTGGTGACTGCATTTTGGAAATTGAATACAAAACCCTTCTGACAAGAGCGTAGGTCTGTTTGCCCAAATTGTTTATAACAGTAGTATGTTTTTAGTGCATTATTATTACTTCTCGTCGTTTCTAAGGAAAAAAGTATAGGTAGATGAGGAGATGAAAGGGCTTGCAAGACACTCAGCTCAAAGGGAGTAATATTTTGGTCACTAAGAACCAGATCCAGAGTGGAACCAACTCCACGAGGAGAGTAGAACGTGGATTCGTTAGGGAAATGCACGTAGATATTTGTCTCTCTGGCAAGATTAAATAAAATGTGCCCCATTTTGTTGTTTCGTGTGCAATTCCAGTGCCAATGTCTAGCGTTCAGGTCCCCGCAAAGTAGAAACCTTTGGTTAGCCTTGCTAAACCATTTCAGATCTCTTCTAAAAAGTTCAACTTTTTCCTTGCTTAGTTTTGTTCCAGAGAAGTAAACACCGTAAAATTTTATATTTGGTTCTTCGATAATAACGCCAATATTTTTTTAACGTTGAAGACTCCCCCAACGAGCACGTTGCCGTCTGCGTTGGGTACGCCCTCCAAAGCATTAAGCTTGGCTTGGAAAGATGATATCGATTCGTTCGGCGTTGGGTATACACTAAAGAAGGGGGTTCATGAGCACCGAACCCCCTACACAGCTAACCGCTTGGAAATCACTGTTCCGAACCCAGATGGTGGCAATACCAGTTTCAGCAGGATACCTTGATGTGGAACTTTTATCGTGGCTTTCATGTCGCTCGCAAACTGCTCAAGCAGATTTTGGGCGGTTGAACTGCGGTGTAGGTATAGCTGCAGGATAAGGGTGATGGAAGGTCTGATTTTGCCTTAGCTAGGGCTTACTGGAAATTCCGACATTTCTCTGAACACAAGACGGTCTTGCATCAGCATCCTTGCAAAGAATACAGTGTGCCACTTTTGTACACTGTTTTCTTTTATGTCCCATTTCACCGCATTTGTAAAATGGGGAACTCCTATCGCATACTTGTACTCCTATATGCATACTTGTGCGGTGTGACCATAGCCTATCCTACAAACAACCCAGCTTATTCTTACTTTGTCCTTATTCAGAAATTGTTACGCGTCCTTTTCGATCAAGTCAATGATGTCTATGAGTTGTCCCCCATAGTTTTCTGCTTTCAGCCTAGCTTTGATCCTGCCCACGCTAGGGAGCTCCCTTTCGATGGCCTCTTCTACCTCGGCCAGGTCTGTGACCAGTCAATGTCTCTTATTTCGATCGTTCTCATCGGCTCGAGCGAGGCTATAATTGCTCTTTTGCCGAGAATTTTCTTTATTGCGTCCAAAATGCTCCTTTATTATTCGCCTCAGCTCCAAATTTCGAGCAGTATGTGGCCTGACCGCGTTAACCGTACTGTTTTAATGGCAGTGTTGGTGTCTTCGGGCCTTACATTTGCCCGAATATCCTGCAGCACTTCTGCGTAAGATCGGCCATCTTCGGATTTTACGAGCAGTGTATGCGGCCGGGGTCTTCTTTGGGACTTCTTTCTCTCCTGTTTCGTCCCAGGTCTTTTTTCTTCTTCTTTCTGGCTCTTTTTGAAGGAGTTTCTCTGCGGCTTTCATCGCTTTGTTTGTCACCACTGTCTAGAACCCCTGATCTGGCGTTACACACCCATCAAGTGCCTCTACCTTAATTTTACTATCCCGATCTCCTTCGATTGGGCTGGACGCCATTCTTTTATTGATGTTTGATGGTGGAGCTATCTGAGTGTGCCCTTTAGGCTTAGTCCTCAGCGCTTCCTTAGCATTCTGCTCTTCTTTGGCCTTTGACCTTTAACCAGCTCCTCAGATAATGCCATATTCGGTCTAGGAGCTCGTCTAGTTTAAGAAGCCCAATCTTTACTCTTGCTGATTTTTGGTGAGTCGCATGCAGATTTGATTCTTTTTAGAACTCTCCCGCCTTTTGTATTAGCCTTTCCTCTTCATTTCATTGGGCGGTAATTGCACTTTGCGAACATCTTTCTTGTGTATATATACACTTATATATATATATATATATATATATATATATATATATATATATATATATATATATATATATATATAGATATAAATATAAATAGATAGATGTATATATATATATATATATATATATATATATATATATATATATATATATATAAATATAAATATACATATTTATATATATATATATATATATATATATATATATATACTATATATATACATATATACTATATATATATATATATAGGTATATATATATATATATATATATAGATATAAATATAAATATGCATATTTATATATATATATATATATATATATTTATATATATATATATATATATATATATATATATATATATATATATATATATATATATATATATAGATATATATATATATACTATATATATATATACATATACATATATGTATAAATAAATATATATATATATATATATATATATATATATATATATATATATACATATATATATATATATATATATATATACATCAATATAAGATATAAATATAAATACAATATATATATATATATATATATATATATATATATATATATATATATATATATATATATATATATATATATATATATATATATATATATATGTTATGCTATATACAACGTCGTCAATTGTCTAAGCTCCGCCAAGTGTATACGGCCAAGCGCATACGCCCATTGTCATTAAAACATGCGTAAAGTCTTCATAATCCATACCATTAGCGACGACGACCATGTACATAAGAAGCTTCGGGGTGTGCTTATAGAATTATCGACAAGCTACGCCCATTGTCATCAAAGCATGTACTTGTCGACCAACGGCAAGCGTAAAGACTTCATAATTCGATCTACATAAACCACAACATTAGCGACGACAACGATCATGTACATAAGAAGCTTCGGGGTGTGCTTATGGAAATATCGACAAGCTACGCCAAGTGTTATACTACATAAGCCACAACATTAGCGATGACAACGACCATGTACACAAGAAGCTTCGGGGTGTGTTTCCAGCGGAGTGACACTGTGCTAAACCCTGACTTCAAACCATTTCTCAAATTCGCCGCAAAGCTTCACCATGCGAGTAGTGAGACGTGCGCGGAGGAAGAAGTTTACGTGGAACGAGAACGCACGTTTCAACTACTCAGCGAATTTAGGGCGAATTGAGGCCGCATGAATCGTTTAAAAGACAATTGATCGAGCGAGAAACGGCGAGTAGTAATAACAGCGGTTACAGAACTGTACGCAAAGTGTATTTCGCCGCGGAGTGATCAGCGAGGCCAGAAAGTGCATCTATTTCCGGTGCAATTGCAGGAAATCAACACATCAGTTAGATGGTGAGGTGTAGGCTTGAGCCGCGAACCTCATTCGGCTTGGATGCGTTTTTACGCTGTGTAGCCACCATCAACTGACTTTACTTTCTTCTAGGCATCCTCCGTCCGTGAAGACACAGTATGGAAAGATGTTAGAATAATTAAAGAAGTGTAAAAGTAATTAATTTAAAATATAAAATAAAACTAAGCTGTTTAATTATGTAACTCTCGTCTTCTTTGTTGATTTAGTTTAAATGGACAGAGTGGCAGGTAAGTGGTGTTAATAGGAGTTCATTCCCCGGGAGCCTTGATGATGTATATTGGATACACATCAAATGTGCTCCCAGTTCATACCAGTATACATAGGGTATACTGGTTTGTAACAAAATTGGCGCAGCCGGTAGGATATCGGTTTTGCAGAGACCACAGTGTAGTGCGCTGTGTAGCAAATTTAAATGGGCTGAAAAATCCATGCACCCAGCCGATATCTCAAACCATTCAACTCCTGTAAGACACCATTGCTACTCATACTGCCCATCAAACTAGATCAGCTTTCCTAAAAGAAAATCAACTAATAATTTTATTCATTAAAAAAACAAAAATATAGTATCAATATCCCCACATCATAATAATGCTACTAATACAGTGCATAAAACTAAATCAACCTTCTTAAAACGAAAAAAAAATCAAATAATTATTTCAATCATTTAAGTAACAAAAAGAAAGTATGAAACTTTACCAGTCTTCCTAAAAAAATATAGGATCATGTTAATCGTTTAAACAACAAAAATATAATATCAGTTTAACGCTACCCATACTGGTCATCTACCCAGATCACTCCTTAATCGAAACAAAAAATCCTATTGAACATTTTAATAACCAAAACATAATATCAACATTCAAATATAATATTATTTCTACTCATAATATCCATCAAATAAGACCAGTCCCAAAATCAAGTAGTCATCTTGAACATTTAATTCTTCATTCATTTACTCCCTCATTCATATATCTTAAATCTCATCTTTCTTATCTGAAAGTCATTCAAACTAACTCCTAACTCATTCAAACCCAACGTACAATTCATAGAAGATATAAAGTTTCAATAAACTAACATGCAAAACACAAAACATTACAAGTAAATATGAAACACAAAGCAAAACGAAAACTTAATAGCGAGCAAACAAACGCGTGCCCATTGTTATCGAAATATGATACCACTTATCACTCCAACTGCTTGGACAATACGCGTACCCACATGCATATTAAAGTCTTATCTCTTGAATTGAATGAGCATTCGAATTAACTGAAGCATAATTAAAAGAGCAAACAAAAACAAACATTTAACTGCAAATTGAATAGATAGACATCTGGGCAATATTTTTAAATGCAATAACATTGAAGAGCAAACTAAATTAATTAACTGCGCTACATAAATACAAAGAATAATTTGCATGAGAACGGCAATTTCCCAACGCAAATTAACATGAGACTAAGTTACACTGAAACAATTTAAGCATGGGAAATTCGAAACAGCAGGATTTTAGAACATTGCAACAACCAAAACGATTTTACCCCAAAACCAATTATCTCTTTCAAGTTCCACTGCAATTCACTCACAAACCAAATTTACATCCAGCACTAAATGTGCCATTTCATAATATAAAGGAAACGGGTAAAGTGGCAGTCAAGTCGGTAAAACCCCGGCAAAACTATCAGCAGACACGCTTTGTCGATGTCTAAATTGCACGATCACTGGAATGAAAACCAGTTGATTACACAACAGCCTCTGACCCGTCGACGTAAACTGTCGGCGGACACGCTATTTTTAGTAAATCCCTAAAGAAATACATGATAGCCTCTGAGCTGCCCGATTTCAACTTTCGGCAGACACGCTACATATAGTATTAAGTCATATGCAAAAGAGACATCAATTTACCATCCAGTCGTAGCCTCTGAGCTGTTGATCCAAAAGGGTTTACAACACGCTATCAATCATGTACCCTTTAAATAAGCCACTACGTTTCCTTGCACAATAAATACCTTATATAACTGCTAACTGTTAGAAAAAAAGTCACAAATAAAGCTCCTGTAGAAAGCGCAAGACAATTCAAAGCCCACCCTTTTACTTTATATATGGCGACAATATCAAATAGCGTCTTAGGAGATGTCTTTAAGTTGCTTTAAACAATCAAGATCGAGATCAAAAATTTATTCACGGCTAATGAAGTGACCTCGCACGGCACTGTACTGTCTTCCAGTAAGGTCCAGGACAGCATTATGCCAAACTAAGTAGACACACATGTAATGATTTTCTTTGATGCCCGTGTAGGACACGGGTGCCGATGGTCTGGCATAAGTGTCAGCGAGCTATAAACAACACCGAGCTCAGCTAACTAGCTTCGCTTAACGACCGCGTACGCGTGCTTGACGACTAGCATTTGCGGGATCACATGAGGCGGGTTCTTGTCGAGCCACGAAGCTACACTACAAAATACTTATCACGCGTACTCTACTCTACAAGACGCACCGATCAATTTTTATTATCTTTAGAAAAGTTCTATTAGGTGTCAATTAAGCTACTCTACAGTAATTCAATATTTTTTTGCCTCGTTAAAGTTAGCGGACACGGAGGCTTGAGACAAACGCAAACATTACACAAAAAGCAACCGTTACTTCCACAAAAGAAGGTCGTTGCATTACAAGGGGAATGTCAAACCTAAAGATGTTAAAGTGGCTGAAGTGAACCACTCATCTCTGCCTAAAGGGTGGAAACTTGACGGATGCAGTTTACTTTACACTAGTAAAACAACAACTAAGCAGTTTCGACGGGGTGACCACCTTATCTCTTCAGGAGCAGCCACTCCTGATCACCACGGGGCTGCTCGACTGCTTATGTTTATTACACACACTAGGGAAAAATTAGACGGAACACATATAGGGTCTTGAATGAAGGTCGAAACTATATGTTCCCAAGCCCATATAGTGATAGTGTCTCTCCTTTTAATTTCAATTTAATGAAACAGATCATCATCACTCACAACTCATACAATATTTCTATACTTAACAAAAAACCTTCATAATAAATAGTAGATTCCAACTTATAAATAATCCACATCTATTTACACATACTGCTGAATACATTTCTAATAACCCTCCCTTTTTACAACTACAAATGAATAAAAAGTATGTGATTTTCAACTTAAGCCAATTAAACGATAATTAAATGCATATACCTCAAAAGCTCTTCCTCCTACACAATCGTATAGCATAGATGAATTAAAAGCCCTGCCCACTATGAAATGCA
>OZ017741.1:114575806-114625806 GCA_963969285.1 Odontomyia ornata
ATAACTTTTCTTTCATGTATACAGGTTTCTTTGCGATTCTTAGCCATGTTTAACTTTCTTCACTTAAAACTGACAAGTAAATGACTGATATCAGAAAAACACATATCAACATATAATTAGGGGAGTTCCCTTTTAAACTCGGAAATGAAAAGAAAAGAATTGCTCCAAACTTCAATGACTAATTTCACACTTTTCAAAATGTCCGATTACTTTTGTCCACTTGATGCAATGTGAATTTGAATTAGTTGTTAATTTTCTTGTGAAAATCTTTTTATTTCTGTTTTATTTTTTTATGCAATTAATTGAGAATACAAGTAACTTTTATATAAGGGAAAAATTTTTATTTCATTTCTCGTAAAAGTATTTTATTGCTTGTTTCTTGTATTGTCCGATCACTTTTGGCCACCTCTGTATATATATATATATCTATACATATAAATATAAATACTATATATATATATATATATATATATATATATATATATATATATATATATATATATATATATATATATATATATATATATATATATATATATATATATATATATATATATATATATATATATATACTATATATATTTGTGAAACGCGTTGTTCAAGCAACATTAGTATTTCAATTGCGATCACATCTATTCTTTCGAAATTTGTTATGCGAGCGGTTGTGGCATTTTTTGCATTCGCATTGTTCTTCGTGGCTCGTATACACTTGCAAATATTACGCGCGTGCGCGTGTGGGTTTTCCCCGAACAGTTAGCGTTGTATATCCCTGTGGCATTTTATACATTCGGATTGTATTTCGTCATTCGTATTTACATACTTATATATGCTTTGAGCAGTGTAAGTGCGTGGTTTACTGACTTGAGTGGCGTTTTTTGGCTAGCATCAAGTTGCCGGCAGCATTTTACTCAGGGAGCGTGAGATGGCGGACTTGAATAAGCGTACAGGGGCAATGGCTGCTATTCGGCGGAAAGCATCGGCGTTACTAGCCGACACTTACAATCAGCCCGAGCAGGAATTGGTTCAAGAGCTGAATTCTTTGCAAATGCACTTCGACAGGTTTATACTGGCACATAAGGGCTTGTTGGCGAGTGCTGACCAAGCGGAGATGGATGCCTATATTGAGCTCTTTGCGGTAGTTGATTTGAGACATAATTTGGTGGTGGCAAAATCGCGTCGAATGGTAGCAAAACTGGCTTTAGAGGATGCGGCTAGCTCCGTGCGGTCAAACGTAGTCGATATTGTAGTAATCGAGCACGCGCCTAAGCAAACTGCTCGAAAACCGGCATAACACAAATCCGAAATTTTAATTGCAGATTTGAAAAATTTAATTATTCCAATTTAGAGTTATAAATTATAAAATATTTTTTTCTTTATGAATATAAATTTTATATTATCTTTTTCCCCTCTATATTAAAGTTAAATTTTTCTTTATAATTTGTTCTTTATGACATTTATCTTTTATTACTAATTAAATTTTTTTTCATTATTATCTTCTATTAATTCAAAAATTCAACTCTGCAATTAAAATTTTGGACATGATAACACTGAGATAATACAGCCCATCCACGTATTGCATTGCCAAATGCAGTCTACAGTAGCTGAGCTACTGTCAATCCACCGTTGCGACGTGACGATACCGTGGATTACGGACAAGCAAGAGAAAAATCTGCTTGGGCGCGGAAAACTACCTCTAGCTCAGCTACTGTACATTGCATTGCCGAATGCAGTCTACAGTAGCTGAGCTAGAGGCTCGTCAATCCATCGTTGCGACGGGACGATACGATGGACGACCGACAAGCAAGAAAAACTACCGTTGCGGCATAAAGATTATGCTGGGATTGAAACGGATCGAGGAGTCTGCGTTTGATCGTCACCGGGAGCACGTCGGAAAGATCGGAGGCTTAGCTACGTGCGCCACGAAAATTTCCATACGCGAGGGGAGTTCTTGATTTAGCTAGCCGAGATACGTTTCACTCGCACCGGGGATGTGCATTGTGGTTTTAATCGAAGAATATACGGGAATAGTTTCTTTGAGTCAAAAGTTAAAACTTTAAATATATCACCGAATGTTCGGGTATAAAGTGCAGTTTTTGGAGAATAATGAGAAAATTGTGCTTTGTGATCGATTCCTAGATGGAACTGTCAATTGGGGTCGAACAAAACGCGTGATTCGGTGTGATATTGATTGAGATAAGAGGAAAACATGATGAATCTCGAGGAAAACGGGGGAGAAAATTTGATTGTTCGCGGGTACAAAGTGAAAAACGTTCTGCTACGTTCCGAATAAAACTAATTAAAAATTGCGGAAAATACGTATTTACTTTTGTTGGTGAGTAATATTTATATCTATTGTGCAATTATCGGAAAGTGGAATGAAAGTCAAGTGCTTCATCAACATGTATGGCGGAAGTGTTTTTGCTTAGGTGTGCAAAGATTTCTCCCTCCTTTAAACTATCTGTCAAAAAGTTATTCTTTAGCTCCCAGCAATAATTAAGTCCCTAAAGAAGAACAAGAAATCCGGAAACAACAGCAACGACATTCCAAAGTTAAAGCTTCTTGGTTATCTTATGGGCTCAATTCTAGTAGGAGTTGCCAGCGTCGCAATATTTTGTTTACGTTGCTTTAAATAGGAAAAGTCGAGGACGTGGAAATGCCAGATGGGATTAAAAAAGTGATATTATAATATCTGAATGGATTGGATACTGTTTATTTTTCGAATCAATGTTGGATACGGTGTTGTTCGCAAGAGATAAGTGGTAAAAAGGAAATGAAAATAAAAGTGTTTCATAGTTAAATTTGAAACTCGGTCTTTCCTTTCATCAAACCTGATCGGGTATGGGACCCGCCACGTTGGCTAGCCCCTCCACTATAATGAGCTAGCCATCGGGTGAGCTCACCCCTTTCTATGTGTTCCAAGGTGGTGCTCTTGCCAGGGTAAGGTGGCCTTCCGCTCGCGTGCCTATTTATGGTATAGTGTTATGTGATTCCCTCACATATTACTATGAGATATATTTGCAACGTTTCTATTTTTCATGTAAAGGGAAAATTCACTCAAAGTATGTTTGTATGAGTTTTTCACTTAAATGGAAAATATATGGCCACACTTACATTTGGATTTTGATCCGACTGGAGGGGTGCGAGGAGGCACCGCTTCAACCTGGATGAACCACTCTTATTTGGGTGGCCATAAGTATCGTCAGTAAGTACAAAGTCCACTCAAGTCCATCTGTTTTCTCCAGTCAGCAATTTTGTCAGCAGTCCTCTGAGTCATCAATTTTTAACCCTTAGTAGGTTACCTCAGGCTCGACTCCGGTCGATATGTTTTGAACCTCGAAATTCGTGGATGCGAATTTCTTTTGTAGTGGGTCCTTGTACTGAGGAAAAGAACCCACCCCACGACACCGCAATGCCAGCGCATTTACGCGTCCTCTGACAAGGCCAACCTCGGCGGATCCCACCATCCTCTTTCACCGAGGCGGCAGACCATCGCTGCGATCCTTGACGGACATTTTATCTACACGACTGACTGTGCCCATTTTCGATGAGAGATTACGTAATTGGCTGGTCTTCAAAGACTCATTCGAGACTCTGGTCCACGAACCAGCTTATCCAGAGGCGTATGAATTGGTGAAGTTGCGTGCGATGATCAAGGGCGATGCAATATCACTGGTAGGTGGCATGTATACGGGCAATTATGGCGAAGTATGGGAGGCATTAAAGGCGAGATACAAAGCCTGAAACAATTGGTAGAGATTTGTGTCTCGCGGTTACTCACGATGAAGGCACAAGTACAGGAGTGAACTTCGAATTTGCTGACTACCGTTGACGCGGTTCGAGAATCTCTGCGAGCATTAATTGTTATGAAGTTTCCGGTGGATCAATCGGATGCGTTAACAGTGCCGATTGTCACATTGAAACTCCCACAGGTGACTCAACAGGCTCGACGACCTTTGTTTCCACTGAATCAGTCGCCGAGATTGATTAAAACCAATTTGGCTTCAACATTACCTGGCCAATGTGACTACTGCAAATAATTCAATTGGAAGGTGTCCTCAATTGCTAGTGCTTCCAGTAGTAGAACGTTTTCAGTGTATCAAAGGTTCGAATTTATATTTCAATTGCTTGAGACAAGGTCAATCGACAAAAATGTGCCAATCAGGGAATTTTCGCAATTGCAAGGGCAAATATCATACTTAATTGTGTCGGAAGTTGACTTCAACTTCATCAGTGGCATCAGGCTCTGGCTCAGTTCCGATGAAACCAGTGGCATCTGATAATGTGGCTCTGCTGACGGTTTCTGGTAACCCACCACGGAATCATTTTGCGTGACTGGCCGACACAGTGAAGACATTTATGCTCGTCAGCAACCAGATTGTGCTTTTGGCAACAGAACTTGGATACATTACTGATGGCTTTGGCAATCGACACCGATGTCGATTATTATGTGATCCTGGATCTCAAGTCAGCTTCATAACTTCGCGATTCTTCAATAACTTGTCAGTCCGTAAGAGACGGTAAGAAATTCAAGTGGATGGCGTTGGCTCATCGTCTCCGACATACGCCCGTGACAGATCCAAGTTGCAACTATCATCGACCACTTAACCGGCGGTCGTATTGGAGGTCGAATTTTACATTCCTAACTCAATAACATCACCTATACCAGTGGCTCTGATAGCGGATCCATGTTGGAATCATTTGCGTTCACTACCTTTGGCTGATCCAGCATTGGAAATTCCTGGCAGAATAGACGCATTGATTGCTGCTGATATTTGGGACTCAAACATTCAAGATGGCATAGTACGCGGTTCATCCGCCGAACATTTTGCGCAGGCAGCGATACTCGGCTGGGTAGTTTTCGGTCCAGCTTCAACCGACTCGGTCACTTTTGCACCTGTCCATTCATTACATGTACAGGCTGGCGACAGTGATCAACGTCTCGACGATCTTCTCCGTATATTTTGGGAGATCGAAGAGGCCACAGCGGTGTTAGATATGACGATGCATGCATCGACGGGCCAGTGATGGCAGTTATCTCGTGCAGATCCCGTTTCGACCAGATGCTCCAGCATTGGGCAACTCCCATTCGTTAGCTTTGCGCCAATTCCATCAGCTCGTGCGGAGATTAGTAGCAAATGCACAGTTGAAGGCTAAATACTCAGCATTTATGGCAGAGTACATTGCTCTTGGGCACATGCGTGCAATGGACGAAATAATGGGCGATGAATCACGGGCATACTACAAGTAAATTCCTCATCATGCAATCACTACGAAGTTTCGTGTGGTATTCGACACATCGGCAAAATCTTCGAATGACATTTCATCGAATGACACTCAATTGGTTGGACCAATGCTACAACTATCATTGGTGAACATTTCCCTTCGATTCCGATTATTCCATGTGGCTTTATCAGCTGATATAGAGAAGATGTTCCGACAAGTGCGTGTCGATGAGCGGAATCAGCCTTGGCAAAGAGTTCTGTGGCGAGAAGCGACAACCGAACCGTTGCGCACACACGAGTTAACTACGGTTGCCTATGGCATGGCATGTGGCCCTTATAATGCAATTCGTGCATTACGACATTGTGCACGTGACAACCACGGGCAAATAACAGATGGCTCCCCGTTAAAGGCTGCTCGGAGAAGTATTTTGAGCAATTTCTACGTTGATGACTACTCGGTAAGTGCTGAATCAACTGAGAAGGCAATTCAATTGGCAGGCGATGTAGATCAGATTCTACGGCAAGGACATTTCATTTTGCGAAAATGGCGATAAAATGATTCTGCAACATTAGCTGGACTCAACCAACCAGATCTGTACGGGTGACATGTACCTAAAGTCAGCAAAAACGACAGTTTACGGATGATTTCTTTTTCAAAGTCAAATTGGATGACGCACCTGTAGTGAATTTAGAATTTCAAAATGTCCGTGAAGGACTGCAGCGATGGTCTGCTGCCCCGGCAGAAGAAGATGGAGGTATCTGCCGAGAATGCCCTCGTCTGGAGACGCGTGAATGTGCTGGCAGGCTAGCATTGCGGTGTCGTGGGGCGGGTTCGTTTCCCCAGCACGAGGACTCACTACAAAGAATTTCGCATTCACGAATTGCTTTCAGATCAAAAAGGCGACCGAAGTCGCAAAATTGTAGATAACCTCACCGAAGGAGATGTACTTGTTACGAGAACAAGTGAAACCTGAGAAGAAAGGCGAACTTGGGGTTGACCTCGTCATTACCCAACGAAGTTCATGGCCCACAAATGAAAGAGGGGCAACCGGGTGGTGGTGGAGCCCCTTCATACCCACCCAACCGGAATAAATCCATCGATATCTTTGTTGAAGTGGCCAGGTATTCCTCTTCTGAGTGGAAAACTCATACAACTTGAATTGTATGAACTTTCCCATCAGAAGGGGAGTACCCCGGTGACCAATTTATGTCATAGAATTATACAATTGGGTTGCATAAATCTATGCCATAAAAAGGCACTCTGCTTGGGCCACTCAACCCAAAACGTCACCTGAAACAGAAAAAGGAATAAGCTTGTACCCGGTGGCTGGCTCATATTTTGAGGTGGAAGCCTGCCACCGTACCGGGTCCTACACCCGGTTAGATAAACGGAAGGGAAAGATCGACGGTTAAAGTTTAATAATTCATTTTTTTATTTCAATATACTCGTAATAGGGTGTTTAATAATTTTCGTATTTTCTATTCAGAAATAGAACGTAGAATTTACTGCGGAATTATGCTAAGCATCAATGAAGTCTATCTCTTTAAATATGATTGTATAATTACTGAACTAGAAGACAAATAAAATGATCGGATTTCCAAAGGGTCTACGCTAGCTTTTTGGCCAAAAAGGAAACGTCCAACTAACACAAATTTTAAATTCCCAACGAATTTTGAATATTTAAAGCCTATCGAATAGTAATTCATTACCAAAGGAGCTAATGGAATTGTACGTCAATTTTCGTTCAATTATTAGTTCTGGATTTCAATTAGGGCTTCATGAAATGAATGAATTTTATCTGAATGAAACTAATTGAGAAAGATAAGGTTACTGAAACCTTAGCAAGCATTTAAATGAGAAACAATAATATCAACAATTATTTGAACTATTCAAACAATTTTTCTCGAAGATTAAGTAGTTTACGAAGTAATGATTATGTAAATTAAACATTCATTGCATAAATACTAAATTAAGAAATGCACAAATTTGGCAATAAATGAAGAGTATTGAATAAACATTATTCAAAATCTTACTATGGACTTTTCCTCAAATCTTGAGATTGATGAAGTTAAGGAGTAAATTTTACTTGTAGACATAGAAATTCATATGTTATAACATATTCAAATTATTACAGAATCGTTAAAATGAAAAATTATAATTTTTAAATTCTATTGTCGTTGATGAATTCTTAATTTTAATTTCTTCCTAAATTCTATTCAACTGTTGAATGCAGTTCTATGTTATAATCAGTCTTATTTGAATCCAGCACATTTTTTTTTTGCCGTTTTCCCTTTTCTTAAGGATGGTTATATTAATTTATTCAAAAATAAGTAAAACTGCCCATTTCATAGTTCAAATAAAACGTATGGCCATTAATTGTGGAAAGGGTTCATTTCCCAGCTGCAAAAAAAAAAATTTGAAAAAAAAATATATTAAGCGTAATTATGTACATTAAGTTTGGACAAAACCTAAAATAAATTGTATGTCGCATATCTTAACTGGAATTCAAAATATATAAATCGACTACTTTAAGAAATTGGTCAAATACAAAACCAAATAAGCGTTGTTTGGTTATTTTAATTAGTTAATAGCGACTATTTTACAATTTAGCACAAATTTCATTTAATTTTAATGAGTAAACACGAATCACAAATAAAATAACTAGATTGTTTGTAATTCAACTTTCGATATAGTCAATACGAAGATCAATGTCTTTTAAATTAAACGCATTCTACATGAAGTATAATAGTGGTGGAGTTGCATCGTTGTCAATCAAGCTTTATCTCCAATTTTAATTTCTCGCACCAAACATTACCATCTACAATTAAAATATACATCAGGACATTAACTGGACATTCAGGGAACCAAAAATCCTTCAATTTTATTATTAACGTCTATACCACAACATAGAACTGCATAAAGGTCCTTTCTTTTCTAATCGTATCTACTTGCGATCTACTATATTTAATAAATTACATTTCTGTATGATTAAAATAACGATGAAAATTATATGTGTCGGTGAATATGTGTAAATATTTGATAATTATGTACATAAATAATGAATGAGTGTAAAATATAAAAGGTTATATGAATAGCGAATACTTTTACTTGTTATAAACTTTGCATTAATCCCTTGGTTGTGCGTCCCGTACACTCCTAGAACACTTCAAATTGCATCGAACCACCACACTCTGCAAACCGTTCTCTCGCTCGTTCATACACACTTGTCTGACGAATGATGAACTTTGTGACGTCTTAATCCTCTCGGATCTTCGGATCTGTGTGATGTTAGCTCGTTAAGATCTGCTTCCTCCAATTCCGAGTCTTCAGGCTGAATCGATATTTTGGAATTTCTGTTCCGGATTCACTAATTTTACGATTTTCCACTCTATCATGCTAGCGACAAAGACTGGAAACGGGTGCGCGTAGCACAGTCTGAATGCAAGGAATGTCTCGCACAGATCACACAATATGTGTATTTATTTATTGGCATCGTATGCCATCCAACGCATAGCAAATCACGTGCGAGTCCGAAGAAAATTATAAATATTTCACTTGGAGATATCTGGCGATTCCGGTTGGCTGGCTTGGTTTAATATCCAACGGAGTGGATAAAATTTCTATCCACATTCCGTCGTGAATTTTCCAACATCCACTATTTAGAAACTTCATGCAGTATGATTACTCTTCCAGGCTAATGCTGCTTTTTCTCACGCATATGGTAGATAGAAAACTCGGGTTAGCTTCACTTAAAAACCTGAACGACCGCAGCGATATCGCGACGAAACAATAATTTTTCGGGCTATTGTGTTAGACGGGGGCTTTTGATTTCTCTGATTATTTTATTCTTTTCTTTTTTTCTTCTTTTTTTTCAAAACTCTTTGCTGGCGCAGTTCTCGCGCGTGCTCCCCGTAGCGGTCCAAAGCCGACCCCCTAACCGTACTTTTTCCTCAACCCGCAAGATATCCAACACCGCGCGAAGACATCTGCGTCAAATTGACATCTAGTTCACCTCGCTTTCGTTTGTGGTGAATACTCCGCCGGTGGTTTATGCCTTCGATGAAGCCAAAATATAGGGTGTTTTTTAGGATGTATACAATTTTCAAATGACATAAAATACAGATAAATTGTATTGATTGTCATGAAATTGGTTTTATTGGAAAGATAATTCCCTACCATTTTTATTTGAATATAGTTTCGGGCATGCGAGCGCCACAACTAGCGCGGGGGGGGGGGGGGGGGACTCCAGACGAAGGGTCAAATTTCGACTACTCTAACCAATGATTGAAGCCGTATCTCGCAAATAACGCGGTGAATATTGTCTTCCCTGGGAGTTAAGTACAAAAGGCATTTTCTTGACTTATTTTTCATGCGAAAAAAAAAGCGAGTGTTGCGATGGGGAATGTGACTGAATGGTTACTCATTGTTAAATTGAGTTTGTGCTGCGTGCCTGTGGCAGCGCTGGCTTTTAGAGCCCTACTCCTCGATTACTACACACCGTCGAATAGAAAAAGGCAGGTGCTGAGTGACACTGCGAAATTATACGACCCCATAAATATGCTTGCTCCAGTGAATATTGAGGCGAACATCTTCATACAAAAATTATGGCGAGAAGGATTAGCATGGGACACTCTCTTACCAGCACTTTCTTTCTTTTTCTTTGTAGCACTACAGCCCCTCTCGGCCCTTCGCTTAGAGCTAGTTAGAGTATCTCATTTTCATAACCGTATTGATTTTTTTTTCGGGAGTTGGTTTGGTCAGTACCATGCTCCCGTGTGCCTGCTTAGCTATGACATGATCTGATTAAATCAGTGCATATCACCACTGAGTGAACACGCATAGTCTGTTCGAAAAATCCCCTGAACTAAATCACGTTGCTCCCAACGAGATTTGAACCTGGGACCTTCGGCTTATGCTTACATTCCGGAATCAACTCAGACTGCGTGAGGCGATTCGCATTCCACGCTGACTTGGCTTACGATCAGAGGTTCAACCACGATTACATGGCTTTTACGAAGCTAGCGCAAAGGCATATGCTGCAGCCATCTTCTTCTTGTTCTTAGCACAACAGCCCCTCTCGGGCCCTTGCTTCCTGCAAACAGCGCCTTCAACTGTTTCGGTCCATTGACCACGTCCTCCAATTTCGAAATCCGAGCACCAATGAATTGTCTTCGTCGACCGAGTCAGACCAGCACTTCCTCGGCTTCCCCACTGGTCTCCGGCCTTCAGTTCTCCCAACGAATACCTTTTCGGGTATCCGTTGGGAGACCTCCGGCTCGTCAAAAAGTTCATACACGATTCATGTGTCCAGCCCATTGCAGCTTCCGCAGTCTAACAATCTTTGAGACCTCCGGCTCGTCAAAAAGTTCATACAGCTCATGATTGTATCGAATTCACCATTGGTCCCCATCTAGCTTCGTTCCAATTATTCGCCTCAAGACCCGTCGCTCAAAGGCATTCAATATATTTGCGGATGCTTAAGTTAGGGCCCATGTTTCACACCCATAACATAACACAGGTCTTATCACAGATTTGTATACTTGGAGCTTTGTTTTCCTGTGTATGCAGCTGGTCTTCAAGATCGTCAATACTGAATAAAATGTTTTATTTGCGAGCTGTATTCTTCGGCGTATTTCGTCACTTTCATTACCCGTTTTCGTTATTTTGGCGCCTAAATACACAATGTCGCACACATTTTCGATACTGTATTCACCAAATGTGATATTCTAAGTACTTGAGATATTTTTCCTCGACTGCGTCGTGAGCTTTGTTTTATTTTCATTGATTTGTAGCCCTATTAGTTTTGCTTCGCTGTCGAGTTTCAGGAAGAGTTCTTTCGCGGTTGTTAATGACCGTGACAAAATGTTTATGTCGTCGGCATAGGCTACTACTTGGCTCGACTTGAATAGTAATGTACCTCGCGTATCGACAGGTAGCTTCCTTATGACGTACTCCAGAGCCAAATTGAATAGCAATGGGGCTAGCCCAACTCCCTGCTTTAGTCCGATATTTGTGGCAAAGGCATCGGTGAGTTGGTTATTGATGCGGACTTGGGAGGTCGTCGAAGTCATTGTCATTTTGGTAAGACGGATTAATTTGGCTCGGATGCAAAAGCAAAGCATTATTTGGTACAGTCCGTTACGATCAATACTGTCGTATCCTTGCCTGAAGTCAACGAAAATTTGGTGAAGGTCTATGTTGAACTCTCAGCACTTTTCAAGTACCTGCTTGACTGTGAACAATGGGTCTATCGTCGATCAACCTGCTCTAAAACACCTTGATACTCCCCAATAATACTGTCGGCGTATGATCCGATTTTATTCCTTTGAAAATATTTTGTACGCCGTACAAAGTTGTGATACGCCTCTATAATTTTCGCACTGTAGCTTGTCACCTTTTTTGTGGATAGGGAATATAATTGATTGGCTCCACTCTTTCGGCATATGTTCTTGTTGCCAAATGTACTGGATGACTTTGTGAATAGCTTGATGAACACTACTGCCACCATATTTGATGAGCTCCACTGGAATCTTATCGATGCCCGGCGCTTTATTACTCTTTTGGGCATTGATGGTGGAACAAACTTCATCCAGAGTTGGTGGAGCCAATGGAAGCTCTCCGCAGACATCTATAGGCTCCGATGCTCTGGTGCTGTGCGGAGGATGGGCATCATATTTCAAGAACCTCTAAATATGATGCGCATCTTTCCTTAATCTTGGTTTCATCAGCGATGATATTGCTGTCATCACGACAGAGCGTGGTTTTGGGCTGATAACCACGTTTCAGGCTTTTTACTACTTTGTATGCTTGTCTTGTGTTGTTGCTCGATAAACTTACATCTTTACTTCTCAATTGGTCGTCATAATATTTTCTTTTCTTAATCCTAATTATCTTATTCGCTACTCTTCTGAGATTTTCATAGTGTTCTCTCTTTATCCGGGTTTTCCTACCTACGTATTCTTTGTACGCCTGATTCTCTTTGTCTAACGCATTCTGGCACTCATCAATGAACCAATCATTCCTCTTGCGCCGGGCTTGATGTCCGATCGTCTGTTCTGCCACGGTCCTAATAGGCGCTTTCACTTCCATCCAGAGCTCGGTGCTCAGTCATATATCTCTGTAGTATTGATCACAATGGCAAGCGAACGTCAACACTAATTACAGCGAAAACTAAGGTGGCGCCAGTAAAGACAACAACGATTCCTAGGCTTGAGATCTGTGCCGCGCAGTGTTACAATCGCGGAAGTCACCGCAGTTGCAGACATTAAGTTTCAGCAGAGGGGTGCGTAGCCTGGGGTGGCATTCTGAGGCTGGCTAGCGCTCAGTCGTGTCGTGGGTCTTCCGGGACACCCTCTGCTCGTGCTGAGCCACCTTACATATAATAACTAACACGAAGGGAAAAGAACGGGAAAGGGGAAGGTCTTTTTAAGAAATGAAAATCTAATAATATTAGTGTTTCATGGCCGTTTTTCATTTAAAAATTTTGATTGTGGTCTTACAATATCACTTCAAACAAGTATGGAACAAAAGAACAATAATCAGCAACAAACACACATTAAATTCTGTAAATCAATTTAGACCCCCTCTTTGGTGAAATTAGTTCATAACAATTTATTTACAAAAAGAAAAAAAATTATAAAAATCGCCAAAAGAGAGAAAAAAAAATTCAATTTCACGCAGATAAATCAGAAAAAAATTAATTAATCGCCCTTTATTTTGAAGCTGCGGATCGCTCTGCAACTGGAATGGGGGACTGATAAAACTTATAGAAACCAAATTAAATTTACTTCAGCAAAAATAATGAAACAATAAAAATAACAAACGTCCTTGAAATCGTCGAATTATTCAATGAACATAGTTTTTAAATTTTTTTCTATGGTTTCGTAGATTATGGTTTTGAAATAGAAAAAAAAATTCACCAGAGAAAAAGAACCGCTTCGTCTGGTCACGAAATAAATTACTTGAGAATCACTTGTGCATCACATCACACTATTCTTATTTTTCACTGTATTCGTCTAAAATCGTCTCACACTATTCCCTCTCCACTTCATTCGTCTAAAATTCAATTTTCATTAACTTTCATTTATTTCCTATATTTCCTTGTCTTCACACTTTTCTCCATTTCCTCATAAAACTATCTGTTTCCACCCTCCATTATCGCTAACCACCGCTTCCGTCACAGCCAAAAATTGACCGACACAAGAACCCCATCCCAAACTCCCAAATCAAAAACGTCTTTTCCCGAATTGAAAATTCACTTCCCGAATCTTAAATCAAGACTTTTTCTTACGAATTCTACTCCAAACTGTCCGATTCCGCAAAAGAACTACCCTCTCTCTGAAAGCCAAACACTGAACCCCTCAAATCCAAAAATCCAATCCCGCAATCGTTTCATTCCCAATTACCGCTGCCGCATCTGGGTAACGTTATCGGAGATCATTACACTTCGATTCCGCTACTCACACTACTTTTCCATATCGACAACCGCAACAATTTCCATTTTGCATATATGGCGATTTGCATAACAATGACAGCTTTTGGTTAGATGCAAATCGTCATATATGTTATATACGGAAACAATTACTTTTGCCGATATTCCAAAAAGTGTGTTTTCCTGCGCTCGGGGAACTTGAACCCAGGGTCCCAGCGGAACTCCGGTCGGAAATCCACGACGCTACCGACGGAGCCACCTTCTGTTGATTTCAGATTCATTGAACTAGCAACTTCAACTATGCATCTTTCTTAATGGGCATTGAGATGAAATTTGTTAGTAGGGAAACGTGAATGAATTTTTGTTGGTATGAAAAATAATATTTGTTAGTGGGAGCTAATGAATAAAATTAGTTAGTATGAAGGAAGGAAATAGGTATTGTTAGGGAAAATGTATCGAATGAAATTTTGTTGATGCGAAGTAATGAATGGAATGTTGTTGGTGGGAAAATTAAAATTTTTACTATATAACGATTTTTTTGTAATTAAAAATAGGGTAAGAACGTACGATTGAGATGATGAGGAAAATAATTTTATAGGGAAATTGGTAAAATATGTGTGTCCAAAGGAAGGTGGAGATGTTACGGCGGCAATTCGAAGTTGCGAATGGGAGAATGCCGGTACGCCTAATTCGCAACAATCGTAGGGACGATCCAGATCCTGAGTGTCTCATTCAGCCGGGCAAACAAGGAATGTCGGCAGGGTAATTATGAGTCAGTTCGGATGTCCTTAGCGTGAAAGGCACCTAGCAGCTTACCGGGTTCATCCTCAAGTTCGTATGCCACTTATCCAATACGACGACGCACTACTGCAGGAGTGAATCGTGGAGCAAATTTGGCAGCAAGGCTATCTGCTGCATTGCTCATGGTGAAATTACGCACGAAAACCTTCTGAACCCGAAGTAGCTCACGAGGACGAACACGAAGCGTTGAGCTCCCTTTTGGTAGGCTTCTTGCAATTTACATTTGACTTAGTCCTATACAGCTCGCAGTCGATCACTGTTAGCACCTAGCTGTACCTCACCATCCTCAAAGGCATTGAGACTCCTGAGGAGGGCGTATTCAGAGCCATGTTGGATAGGGTGATACCCGAACATGAGAAAGTAGGGCGAATATCCCGTGGACTCATGAATCACCTTGCGGAAGGCAAAACATGAGGCTGGAAGATTCTCGTCCCACTTGCCATAATCAGACCCTATGTAGGCTCTGATGGACGTCAGTGTCGACTGGTTTGACCTCTCCGAGGCATTCGCCTGCGCTGAATGATATGGGGTGAAGCAATGCTGCACTCCAGAGTCATTCATAAACTTACCGGATACCTTGGAGGTGAACTGTACACCATTGTCAGAGTGTAGCCATTCAGGCACTCCAAAGGTCAAAAAGATTTCGGGCTTCAAATATCGCACGACTGACTCCGCAGTGGCTTTCATCATGGGCTTGAGCCATACGAACTTTGTGTAATGATCCAGGACCAGGAATTGGGTATCCCCTGATCTTGAACGCGGTTACGGGCCAATGAAGTCCACAAACAGGCCCTGCATAGGTCGTACAGAGTCTCGTGATGCCCCCGTAGGGGCCCCCGTAGGGGGCCACATTGTGGAATTTTTCGGCTTGACCTGTTTGCATATCAAGCAATTCTTGATGTGCTGAATCAAATCTTGACGCAAACAAGGCCAATAGTAATACCTTTGCAAAACTTCAGTTGTTTTGCGAATTCCACAATGAGAACCCCGGGGATCATCATGAGCTCGTACTATGAGCGCCCGTTGGTGACCCTCAGGAACCCATAGTTTTGTTTTGGGAATATCTGTAGTCGACGTTGCAGGAGAACCAATACTAATATATACTCGACCATCTGCAAGGCGCAAATTCTGAAACTGATCGGGTTGTTTCAAGATTTGCTCCTTGAGATTTTCATACTCGGGCTCCTGAAACGCAAACTTCGGGATTGAGCCAGCAATGTACTCGTGCTCCGGAAAAATTGAACCCTTGCAATTTTAGGCTCCAGCAAGCCAATCGACCAGAAAGGTCCGACTGCTGCATCAGTAATGTGTAATCAGTAATGCTATAGTTACGTTGCGCAGCGTTGAGCTTCATCGACATATATGCGATTGGATGCTCTCCTCCCTCATCGTCCCTCTAGAACAAAACACTTCCAATACCCACTGTACTTGCGTCACACTGGATATAGAAGTGCTTCGTAAGGTCAGAGTTAGCTAGCGCTGCAGCAGAAATCGCTTCACTTTATTGAAAGCGCTATTGGCGGAAGCAGACTACTTGAAGGCACGTTTGCCCTTTTTTTGTTTTTTTGTTTTTTGTTTTTTATTTACAGTACTCAGGAGCACCAAGTGCTCATCAAATGTAGACCTCGTACCAAGCAGATCATCGAGGTAAACAAAAAACCTTGTTCTGCAGCTAATGCGTTATTAGCTTATGCATCAACCGACATATCGTTTGGGGAGCATTGCATAAACCGAACGGCATGACCTTGAAATGATACAAGGACCTGCCAGGGACAGTAAAGGTCGTTTTCTCTTTACTTGCTTCATCCAACGGTATTTGCCAAAAGGCATCCTTCAGGTCTACATTAGTAATGAACCTGGTGCTTTCCAACCGTGCCAAAAGACCTTCAATCAGCGGCAACGAATAAGCATCTTTAACGATCACCTCGTTGAGGCGTCTAGCGTCACGGGAGAGCTCTACGAACTCTGACTTTCTTCTATTACCCCCAAGACAACATACGATCGATTTCCCCATACAACAATTTCTCTATAACGGGCGAGACAGCATAATGCCGCTGCTTAATGGGTCGAGCAAAATCAGTGTCAATGTGATGAGACACGAGACTGGTCCTACCCAAGCATTTTGCATCATACGACGGAAACTGTTGTTTAGCGAAGTCGAGTCGTTACTGATCTTTTGGAGACAACAGATGGAATTCAGGGCTCTGAGGCTCCGAGGCTGCTTCGATAGAGTTGACCTTGATTGGTGCTATTTTGAAGAGATCCCAGAAGTCAATTCCAAGATACACTGCGTGGGTCAGGGAAGGAACAACCAGGAATCTTATCAATTTGGTGGTGTTGTTAAATCACACCAATGCGGTGACGTATCTAGAACTGGATCCTCATGTCCTGATGCAGTCTGGACATGAGCATGCATAGTATGCATATGCAAAACCAAAGCCGACAGTAGGTCCAAGGCTTCGGCTCCGAGGATACTGACACTGGCTCAACTATCAAGCAAGCCCGTCAATTTGCGACCCTTGACAAAGTTGCAACAATTGACTCCACATAGGCACGCTTCAAGAGACGCCTGGCAAAGAAATATCTCCAGGATCTCCGGAAGCGATCTCGAAAAGGTCGTACTCTAAAACTAGCGAGTGATTCACGATCATCGCTCGCCTTTCCATTACTTTCGACGCTGTCGGGTACTCTGTTTAAGGTATTAGCACTGCTGAAAGATACTGAGGACTCATGGTGTCGTATGTCGGTATTATTACGACATAAATCTTTCGTTCCATTAGGATGGATGTTCATCGACAGACAAGATTCCAAACCCGCCGGTAACTGATCAGGCGGTCTCATCGAATTAAGCTCATAAGGCTGAACTGGAGGTCAACCACAGTTAATTTCCAGCTCACGCCAAGTGTCTTAAATCCGACGACACCTCCAGACAAGCTCACGGGTGGTCGAGAAGCTAAGTGGTTCTGCAACCTGAAACTCATGTTTTTGAAAACTAGGTCTCGTAGATCCGTGTCCCTAGTCGAAGTCCTGAGTTGAAGAGCCATAGCCTCAAGGGATTCATAAAATTCGATAAATGGTTCATTTGATTCCTGCTCGCGGGCGAACATATTTTCCCAAATACGAGCGTTATCAAGCCGAGATTCAAATCGTTCCATGAACTCCACTTTAGCTGCGTCCAACTCAAGTCTCTATGCAGGTCACGAATCTACCAGTACCAGTATTCGGCAGATCCTTGCAGGAGAACATGAACGTCTCGGACGAGATCACGCTTTGAGAGCCCATAGTCTCTAGCCACAATGCTAGCACGAAAAAAAATTGGCGTGCATCCAAACCAGTGGAGTCACCATCGAACTTAAAACCCCATTTGGTAATTGAGATAACCGTTCGATGAGCTTCGCGGAATGAAAGCTGCGACTGAGGATCTGGCGAATTTTGGCAAGAACGTAGTGAACAGCGAGTGAAATGATCATGCTCATGTTGCTTGTGCGGAAACATGGCGACAATTAAAAACAATAAAAATCCACAGACCATCTAAATAATTTAAAAAAATATTAAAATCAATGATCAGACGGACAACACCGACAATTTGTTTAAAATAAAGAATTCAATAAATCACAGACGGACAAACAAACGATTCTATAAAAATAATCTAGAAATTAAATAGCAGACAGACAGACCGACAAGTCAATAAATATATAACATTTAAAAATTTTAAAACTTACTAGCTAAAATAAAAATTCCCTATAATATACAATACTTTAAAACTAACCCTAACCAAAACCTAACAAACTACCGAAACTAAACTCAATTAACCAAACTCAACCTAAAATTACTCAAAACCAAAAGCTAACTAAACTCAATCTCAATCATTAAAACTAAAACTAACAGAACTTACTCAAAACTAACAAAAACCGTAAATCCAATTATCTAAAACTAATCTAAATCAAAACCCTAATTAGCCTCAATAATCTATAACTAACCTTAATCTAAATTCAATGAGTTTAAAGTCAACCCAAATCTAACACTATTTATATCTTCTTCTTCTTCTTAGCACTACAGCCCGACTCGGGCCTTCGCTTCCTGCAAATAGCACCTCCAACTGTCTCGGTCCATGACCGCGTCCTCCAATTTGAAATCCGAGCAGCGATGAACTGTCTCCGTCAACCGAGTCAGACCAGCGTTTCCTCGGCTTCCCCACTGGTCTCTGGCCTTCAGTTCCCCCAACGAATACCTTCTTGGGTATCCGTTGTTCGTCCATACCGATTCATGTGGTCAGCCCATTACAGGTTCCGCAGTCTTACAATCCTTGAGACCTCTGGTTCGTCAAAACAGTCATACAGCTCATGGTTGTATCGAATTCGCCATTGGTCCTCGTCTAGCTTCGCTCCGATTATTCGCCTCAGGACCCGTCGCTCAAAGGCATTCACACCCATAGCATAACACAGGTCTTATCACAGATTTGTATACTTGGAGCTTTGTTTTCCTGTGTATGCAGCTGGTCTTCAAGATCGTCAATACTAAATAAAATATTTTATTTGCGAGCTGTATTCTTCAGCGTATTTCGCCTCTTTCATTACCCGCTTTCGTTATTTTGGCGCCCAAAGACACAAACTCGCTCACATTATCGATAAGTACTCGCCAAGTGTGATACTTCGTGTGCTTGAGGTATTTTCCTCGACTGCGTCATGAGCTTTGTTTTATTTTCATTGATTTGTAGCCCTATTGGTATTGCTTCGCTGTCGAGTTTCAGGAAAAGTTCTTTGGCAGTTGTTAATGACCGTTGTTGTTGATGTCGTCCGCATGGGCTACTATTTGGCTCGACTTCAATAGTAATGTGCCTCGTATATCGACAGGTAGCTTCCTTATGACGTACTCCAGAGCCAAATTGAATAGCAATGAGGCCAGCCCGTCTCCCTGCTTTAGTCCGATATTTGTGGCAAAGGCATCGGTGAGTTGGTTATTGATGCGGACTTGTGAGGTCGTCGAAGTCATTGTCATTTTAGCAAGACGGATTAATTTGGCTGGGATGCCAAAACAAAGCATTATTTGTTACAGTACGTTACGATCAATACTGTCGTATACTTGCCTGAAGTCAACGAAATTTGGTTTATGTCTATGTTGAACTCCCAGCATTTTTCAAGTACCTGCTTGACTGTAAACAATTGGTCTATCGTCGATCTGCCTGCTCTAAAACCACCTTGATACCTCCAATAATACTGTTGGTATATGATCCGATTTTATTTTCTAAGATCTTTGAAAATATTTTGTACGCCGTACGAATTAGTGATATGCCTCTATAATTTTCGCACTGTAGCTTGTCACCTTTTTTGTGGATAGGGAATATAATTGATTGGCTCCACTCTTTCGGCATATGTTCTTGTTGCCAAATGTACTGGATGACTTTGTGAATAGCTTGATGAACACTAATGCCACCATATTTGATGAGCTCCACTCGAATCTCATCAATGCCCGGCGCTTTATTATTCTTTTGGGCTTTGATGGCGGAACAAACTTCATCCAGAGTTGATGGGGCCAATGGAAGCTCTCCGCAGACATCTATAGGCTCGAATGTTCTGGAGCTGTGCGGAGGATTAAGGAGGTTATTGAAATATGATACCCATTTTTCCTTAATCTTGGTTTCATCAGCGATGATATTGCCGATGTCATTACGACAGAGCGTGGTTTTGGGCTGATAACCACGTTTCAGGCTTTTCACTACTTTGTATGCTTGTCTTGTGTTATTGCTCGCTAAACTTACATCTATACTTCTCAATTGGTCGTCATAGTATTTTCTTTTGTTAATCCTAATTATCTTATTCGCTACTCTTCTGAGATTTTCATAGTGTTCTCTCTTCATCCCGGTTTTCCTACCTACGTATTTTTTGTACGTCTGAATCTTTTTGTCTAACGCATTCTGGCACTCATTATCGAACCAATCATTCCTCTTGCACCGGGCTTGATGTCTCGTCTTTTCTGCCACGGTCCTGATAGCCGCTTTCACTTCCATCCAGAGCTCGTTGCTCGTCTTTAACAATGCGTCCGATAAGATGGGAGCCAGCTGGTTGTCGAGGGTCTCCGTGAAGTTTTTTGCCACAGACGCCGTTTGGAGCCTTTCGATGTCAAATTTTTGTAGCGGGCTGGTCTTCGCCGAATATGCCTTTGACATACGACATCGATAGATTAGTTTAATCAAGTAATGATCTGAGTTGCAATTGGCTCCTCGGTATGTACGGACGTCAAGTATGCTCGAGGCCCAACGTTGTTGGATCAGAACATGATCGATCTGGTTTTGTGTGTTGCCATCCGGTGATACCCAGGTCATTTTATGAATGCGTCGATGTTGGAAGCAAGTCGAACGTATGACTAGATTTCTGCTACATGCAAAGTCGATCAGGCGCTGGCAATTGTCATTTGTTTCATCGTGGAGGCTATATCCTCCAGTCGTTCGCCGATGAGGTAGCTCATTGCCAACCTTAGCGTTGAAATCACCCAGAATTATTTTTGCGCCGTTTGTAGGCAATGAGTCGACCAGTTCCATTGAAGAACGTTTCCTACGTTTCTTCGTCCTTTTCTTGGGTCGGGGCATGAATGTGTTTTGTAGTCAATAATTTTGTTTATTGGATACACACAGGCCAATTCTCTTTTTTCTTGAAAAGCCGTCGGGTCTTGCTTTGTTGTGTGAGCAGACACGTTTCGACTACTTCGAGTCATCTTCACTGTCTAAAGGATGTGATGAAAGGAATGACTTTATATAGTCGTAGGATGGGTTAAGCGAATGGGTAATTAGGTCAGGTAATAAATTACGTCAAGTACTAAATTATGCCAGGTAGAGGGATATTAAGCTTTTGTTTTTTTTGCCCATCCGCTAATTACCCATCCGCTTAACCCATCATACGACTATATAAAGTTATTCCTTTCAGCACATCCTTTAGACACTGAACATGACTCGAAGTAGTCGAAACGCATCTGCTCACACAACAAAGCAAGGTCCGACGGCTTTTAAAGAAAAAAAAAAATAAAATAATTTAGTTCATCATCTTGTGCAATTATTTTTGAATTATTCTAGTCTCCCGTGTCGCTAATGTAGTAGTCATTAGAGATTATGTTTGATTTTGCCATTAACGACTTGAGTAAACGATCTCGTTCCTCATCAGAATCATGATGTTCAAATTGATTACAAAATTTCCTAGAAATTTCAAGGCCTTCTTTAATTAGAGTTGCACTCAAAATGGGAGGATCTTCTTCGTAATTATCTCGATGTTCTCTGTCTTGATGAGTCTCAAGGGTGAGATCTGCAATCTCATCTTCACTCAAGCTTTCCCTCAATGTCGGCAAATGCTCATCAAACCCACAGCACAAATTGTATATGCAAGCTTTTTGGTGTCAGTAAAAAAAGTGTTTTTATGGATGACAGGAGCAGGATGAAATCATAATGAAATTCAGAGGAATTTATCAAAATAAGGGCAAAAAGATGATAAAATTTTCAAAACGTGCTTTAACCTGGGAAGTGCTAATATTACGATCTTCTTTCCAATCCGATAAAGATCAGAAGAAAAGAAAATACTGTGACGACCAATTGAGAACTATACATGTAAGCCAAGCCAGCAACAACAAAAGACAAACATACAAAGTAGTGAAAAGCCTGAAACGTGGTTATCAGCCCAAAACTACGCATTATCATGATGATATCGGCAATATGATCGCTGATGAAACGAAGATTAAGGAAAAATGGGCATCATATTTCAAGAACCTCCTTAATCCTCCGCACAGCTCCAGAACATCGGAGCCTATAGATGTCTGAGAGCTTTCATTAGCCCCATCAACTCTGGATGAAGTTTGTTCCATCATCAAAGCCCAAAAGAATAATAAGGCGCCGGGCATTGATGAGATTCGAGTGGAGCTCATCAAATATGGTGGCAGAAGCTATTCACAAAGTCATCCAGTACATTTGGCAACAAGAACATATGCCAAAAGAGTGAAGCCAATCAATTATATTCGCTACCCACAAAAAAGGTGACAAGCTACACTGCGAAAATTATAGAGGCATATCACTACTTTGTACGGCGTACAAAACATTTTCTAAAATTTAAGAAAATAAAATCGGATCATATACCAACAGTATTATTGGGGAGTATCAAGGTGGTTTTAGGGCAGGTAGATCAACAATAGAGCAATTGTTCACAGTCAAGCAGGTACTTGAAAAGTGCTGGGAGTTCAACATAGACATTAACCAAATTTTCGTTGATTTTAAGCGAGCATACGACGGTAATGATCATAACGTACTGTACGAAATAGTGCTTTGCTTCGGTATCCCAGCCAAATTAGTCCATCTTACCAAAATGACAATGACGTCGACGACCTCACAAGTCCGCATCAACAACTAACTCACCGATGCCTTTCACACAAATATCGGACTAAAGCAGGGAGATGGGCTGGCCCCATTGCTATTTAATTTGGCTCTGGAGCATGTTATGTGCGTGCGGAATATGCACGCCAACAGAATGTTATTATTTAATTTGTCACTACACTGCTTATTGGTCACCACAAATTCCGAAC
Source organism: Odontomyia ornata (assembly GCA_963969285.1). Classification (NCBI taxonomy): domain Eukaryota; kingdom Metazoa; phylum Arthropoda; class Insecta; order Diptera; family Stratiomyidae; genus Odontomyia; species Odontomyia ornata. The sequence continues at coordinate 114,598,818 of OZ017741.1, forward strand.
AGAAGCACAACAAACCAACTTATAATTTTCTAATTTAGTAACGAACTTTCTCTTATGAACGTTACCGATTAAAAGCTAACATAATTGCACTTACACTAGTACTTATAGACTATTTTCATGGGAAAGTGCTTTCATAGATCGTCATTTGTTTGTTTTTTTAGATAGAACAGCTGTTCGTGTTTGTTATAAGAATAATCTGGAGATGATACAATTGATATGAAAATAATCTAGGGATGTTACAATTGTTATGAGAATAATCAAGAGATGTTACAACTGTTATGAGAACAAATCTTTCATATGTAATTAGTTTTGTGGGAAATGATTTGTTCTCATGGTTGCACTGCACCTAACAAGTACGTCATGCGGAAGCTACCCATCGATACACGAGGTACATTACTATACAAGTCGAGCCAAGTAGTAGGCTACGCAGACGATATCAAAATTTTGTCACGGTCATTAACAAATGCCATAGAACTCTTCCTGAAACTCAACAGCGAAGCAAAACTAGTAGGGCTACAAATCAATGAGAATAAAATAAAGCTCATGACGCAGTCGAGGAAAAATATCTCAAATGCCCAAAATATCACACTTGGTGGATACAATATCGAAAATGTGCGCGAATTTGTATATATAGGCGCTAAAATAATGAGAAGCGGTAATAAAAGAGACGAAATACGCCGAAGAATACAGCTCGCAAATAAAGTATTTTTTTCAGTTCTGATCACCTTGAAGAGCAGCTGCATACACAGGTAAACAACGCTCCAAGTATACAAATCTGTGATAAGACCTGTGTTATGCTATGGATGTGAAACATGGACCTTAACCCAAGCATCCGCAAATATATTGAACGCCTTTCAGAGACAGCTCCTCAGGCAAATAATCGGAGCGAAGCTAGACGGGGCCAATGGCGAATTCGATAATACCATGAGCTGTATGAACTTTTTGACGAACCGGAGGTCTCAACGATTGTAAGACTGCGGAACCTGTAATGGGCTGGACACATGAATCGTATGGATGAACAACGGATACCCAAAAAGGTATTCGTTTGAAGAACTGAAGGCCGGAGACCAGTGAGGAAACCGAGGAAACGCTGGCCTGACTCGGTCGACGAAGACAGTTCATCACTGCTCGGATTTGAAAATTTGAGGACGCAGTCAATGGACCGAGACAATTGGAGGTGCTATTTGTAGGAAGCGAAGGCCCGAGTCGGGCTGTAGTGCTATGAAAAAGAAGAAGAAATAAAGCCTGATAATTATGTTCAAGATGAAACAAAATTACATTGCCCCTATTTTTCGAAATTCATGCGAGCCCATGTGGCAATCCACAAATGAAAATCGTAAAGCTTGCGAAAGCTTCCGACTCCAACAGAAGAGTCTCTCGCGGTCTCCTTAGTATAACTCAATGCTCCTATCATATACATGACCGCATGTAGGCCAGCTTATTTCGCAAATTTATAAGGTGGCTTGTCAAGAATTGTGGAGGTGTTGACGAAAAACTGAGGTTTTGTTTGATTTGGAAATTTAGTTCAACAATGAAATACAGACGATCCGCGGAGAACATAATTGTGCTCCTAGTGAGGTAGAAATTATTTCAGTTGTTACACCAGTTTACTTTTTTTTGCCTTCCAAATTAAATGAATAGGGAGATTTTATACTTCTCAAAGCTTAGCTGTCAGTGGAAGGCACTGAACATGTGCTTCATTTACCCGTTTTTTTTAAAAGTGCAGGTGTACCGAGAAGAATACAAAGTGAATTATAAGTATGCAAGCAATGTGTGTTTTACTTTTTTCATATGAAACATAGTATATGTATGTACATGCACGCATTTGATTTTGCGGAAATAGGCTGACTATTAAATATGCGAATTGCTGCCATATGGCTTTCATGTAATGTTGGTTCCGATAAGGAACGAGAGCCGACGTGAAAAGGAAGCCATATGGCAGCAGCGCTTACTACCTCACACATGACCACTAGTAGACCGACTTAGCTGGCTAGCTTACATGGTGGTATATGATGAATTGTGGAGGTGCCAACGAAAATACGAGGTTTCCTACGAATTCGAGACGGATTTCTACAGTAAAATCCAGAAGGTCAGCGGAAAAGACAATAGCGCTCCTAGCGAAGTGAAAATGATTTCAGTTCTCATACCCGTCTAATATTCACCGCCTTCCAAAGTAAATTAATAGGAGTTTGTCTACTTCTCAAAACTTAGCTATCAGCGTAAGGTGAAAAACATGTGCTTCATTTGCTCGTCTTGAAAAGTGTAGGAGTACAGTGGACAGTGCAAGGTGAATGTTTGTAGTGTATAATTAAATTTCAAAGTCCGTGAAGGACTGCAGCGATGGTCTGCTGCCTCGGCAGAAGAAGGTGTCGGTATCTGCCGAGAATGCCCTTGTCTGGGGACGCGTGAATGCGCTGGCAAGCTAGCATTGCGGTGTCGTGGGGCGGGTTCATTCCCCCAGCACAAGGACCCACTACAAAGAATTTCGCATTCACGGATTTCTTGTGGCCAAACAAAACAAGGCGACCGAAGTCGCAAAAAGTGTAGGTAACTACACCAGGGACAACTGACTTGTTCATGGAACAAGAGTAACAGGTAAAACGAAGTGGAAGCAGGGTGACTAGTCAGCCGGACTTGCCCTTTATGCTGACAACCAGCCACATCAGCGGATCTACCTTCCAGCCACCTAGAGCTTCCAGCTGCTCAAGGGGCGGCGCCGAAAACAAAGGACCGGCGGGAGCAGGTTACAACAGCGGCTGATGAGCCTGACTTAATGGGCCGAGACCCACTGTGGCTGTGGAGGCGACAGTCCTACAAGATTTGATGGCGCTTATGCAAGACTTGACCACCCGGGTAGCCGCGCTGAAAAGCAAGAAGGAAGACCCAATACCACCTCGGCCAAGAACGCCTCCGATGTGGGATTCGGACCTAAGTCCGTGGGATTTTCCGGTAGACTCACGGCGCGATCACGAACGAATCCGGCCCGGTGCGGCAATGAATCCGTTGGCTCCAGTGTACCGGCCCCCACTGAACCAAGCACCGCCAATAACTCAGGCTCCAGTGGCCCCGCCAGACCAACGCATCCATCCACACGCTACGTATCGGCTGAAGCCGACGCAGATTCCCAGCATCATCCAGGGCTGGAATCTGCATTTCAGCGGTGAACCCAACACCATAACTGTGGAGGTTTTCATTGGTCGGGTGGAGTCGCTGATTGAGCAAATGTTAGCAGGAGACCACACGGCGCTGGCAGGATACTTGCCAATGCTGCTTAGGGGAGCTGCCTTTGAGTCATATTGGCGAATACATTCGGCCCCACCATCAATACGCTGGTCCCGGTTGAAGGAGGTACTCCGCATGGAGTACCCTACGGTAGACATGGACGAATTGGTACTGGACAAGATCCATGCTAGATGGCAGCGTCCGGACGAGCCTTTTCATCAATATTGAGCCGATATCCTTCGGCTGAATGACCAGTTGTCAGAGCCGATGTCTTCTACCCAATTGCTGCGGTTGCTAAAGCGCAATCTAAGGCCGGAGCTTCGTCGCCAGATCGTGGTCTCCGATCCGTAGAGTATGGAGGCACTTCTGAGGACTGTGCGTCGCCTGGAGGGGTTTGAGGAAGACCTCCGGGACCGCCCCTACTTACTAGCTAGGACGGGTCCTCGGGGCGGAATCGCGGAAGTGGCCCCAGATTATACCACCATGGATCTGGAGGAAGATATGGACCGGGACCAGCTTGCTGTAGCAGCAGTGGGAAGCCTTACGACCTGCTGGAATTGCCATCAAACCGGACACCGGTTTATTTCATGTCGAGCAGAGCGTAAAGTTTTCTGATACGGTTGCGGTAAGCCGGACACTTACTTTCCGGATCGCCCTGAATGTGCCTCGCAAAAAAACGGCCGAAAGAGTACCCAACCACCTCAGCGGTACTCGAAGCCCCCGCAGTAGTTCCCCAGCCAGTTGCCAACCCCAATAACCCTGACGTTAACCCACCAGCCATGACCACTATGACTGCGGATGTTCACTCTCTTCCGGAGGCCTCGCCAACGACAATATTGAAGCGACCACCGCAGTCACTGCCAGAAGAACCCCGGCAGCCTCAAATACGCATTCTAAAACCTTATCATGTTCGACTGCAGGAATATCGGGTGGCTCGAGAGCGAATATTTGCTTCCGAAGAAGTCACTATCCGCCCACGCAAGACAAAATGGTCAACCCGTCGTTGGCGGAATTTCCGCAAGAGAGTGCGCACCTGCCGTCAAACCCTTATACATTCAAGTACGCATTCGCTTTGGTACATTTTTTTTTTTAGTATTTTTGCTTAAACTCAAACTATTCCAAATATAATTATGGATCTGCAAAATAATTTCAACCATTTGGAAGCTGAAGTAAAGTTTGCAAAGTGAGACTGCAAAATATTAAAAAGAACATCAACACAGATAAATATGTTATAAAAAGGAAAAGGCACCAGTCCGGTTAGTCTCTTATTGTCAAAACATGTCAAGATTCATGTTGAGTGAATTCAAACAATAACTATCAAGAACAATTTGAAATTCCACTGGATCTCCATTCATTTGAGAAACCACTTTTTTTAACAAAATAGTTAAAAATATTTACAAAAACACTACTTCCCGACATTGTCTTTTATCGCAAATTTGTGTATTGAAACTTAGTCCATGATGCGGTCCTCTATGCTTAATTTCTAGTTTCTCTTCGCGAGAACGCATATGAAATGGATTATAATTCAAGCTTTCAACAACATTCCTCGCGAAATTTTAATCAAATTTATATACACAAAATAGGACCAGAATGATCGTCACGTTACGTCATCAGCTCCTAATGTTTAAAAATAAGAATCTTGAACTCAATCAAATGGTCCAATATCAATTTTAAACTCTCGAAAAGTAAACCATTCAACATACATATCATGTATCCAATAAATCATAAGAAAAAGCAAAGTGCATCCGAATGTATTGTACGATAAGTTGGATAGACAGAACTACGCTCATGTCAGAATGATTTTGTACTCAATATACGATATGCAGACACCAACAATGAATAAACTTAAGAGAAACGTTAACGACATCCACATCCAATACCTACTCGCTTTAAAAGGAAAACCATTGTTACACCTTTTTAACCTGCTGGCACTTTATTGCATCTCACTAACACTGAATGAAAGCTTAAAGATATTTTTAATTATTCATTTTATCTGGAAATTGGAAGATCTAATTAAAAGTGTAGTGTCCATTTCGATGGAAAGCCCGCTTGGTAGAAATATTGTACATGGTTTTTGTTGTACTCGGAGAACTTTCAAGTGGCTATTAATTCTGGGAAATTGATTTAACTTTATTGAAACTTCCAAACTATAAGGACGTTTCCTAGGACTACTTAAATTTAAATTTAAGGGTGCCCATATGAATTAACTGGGAAAAATATATGTTCTATTTACAAATTCTACTTTTATTAACAAAGTTGAGTGAATTATAACTTCTAAGGTAATTGTTACCTCCGCCATAGACGGTCCCAAGCCCGTTTGAGAAAGGAGGGAACCCCTTGTTTCCCCAACCAATAGCTTCCATGATTCTTCATCCCAGACACCCCCATTAAATGGTAGTAAATGCTCTCGGGTTGCACATTGGGTTTACTGGTTCCCCAATAATGTAACATTAAATGTCTAGAAATGCTCATTACTGTGAATACATCTACAGCTCTGCTACCAACTCCTACTTACACCTCCTTTGCGAGGACGCAAGAGGGTGAAAGCGAATCTTCCGCGCCTGCTAACGGAATCGAAGTAATAACCATGCCGCCGGAATGGAGGTTGGGCGACGGGCTAACTCCCCGTCCCTGGAAAACCTTTGATTGTTTCGAAACCTGCAGATAGGCCCCGGAATAGATTGGACTCACGGCAACGACCTCGCAAACGAAAAAAGGACTATGGCATTGGGTCCTGGAATGTCAGATCACTCAATTATCCTGGCGCTGTTAAGGACCTTTTACAACAGGCCAGTCAATATCAATTAAAAATACTGGCAGTCCAGGAAACGAATTGGACTGGAAACGACATTTAACACATGAGATCGCACAAAATATTTAAAAGTGGGAAGCGTACTGGGAAAAGAGAATTCCGAGTTGCCTTCATTGTGGATAGGGAGTTCAAATCGCACGTTATTGATTTTAAGCCAGTCAATGAACGGTTGTGTGCGATCCGTATAAATGCGAAATTCTTCAAAATCTGGCTGATCAATGTTCACGCCCCGACCCAAGAAAAGGACGAAGAAGCCAAGGAATCGTTTTACAATCACCTGGAAAGACTGGTCGACTCATTGCCCACAAACGACACAAAAATTATTCTGGGTGATTTCAATGCTAAGGTTGGCAATGAGCTATCTCATCGGGGAACGACTGGAGGATATAGGCTTCACGATGAATCAAATGACAACGGCCAGCGCATGTAGCAGAAATCTAGTCATACGTTCGACTTGCTTCCCACATCGACGCATGGGTATCACAGGATGGCAACACACAAAACCAGATCGATCATGTTCTGATCCAACAACGTTGGGCCTCGAGCATACTTGACGTCCGTACATACCGAGGAGCCAATTGCAACTCAGATCATTACTTGATTAAACTAATCTATCGATGTCCTATGTCAAAGGCATATTCGGCGAAGACCAGCCCGCTACAAAAATTTGACATCGAAAGGCTCCAAACGGCGTCTGTTGCCGAAAATTTCACGGAGACCCTCGACCGTGGCAGAAAAGACGATCGGACATCAAGCCCGGTGCAAGAGGAATGATTGGTTCGATGATAAGTGCCAGAATGCGTTGGACAAAAAGATTCAGACGTACAAAGAATACGTAGGTAGGAAAACCCGGACGAAGAGAGAACACTATGAAAATCTCAGAAGAGTAGCGACTAAGATAATTAGGATTAACAAAAGAAAATACTATGACGACCAATTAAGCAGTATAGATGTAAGTTTAGCGAGCAACAACACAAGACAAGCATACAAAGTAGTGAAAAGCCTGAAACGTGGTTATCAGCCCAAAACCACGCTCTGTCGTAATGACATCGGCAATATCATCGCTGATGAAACCAAGATTAAGGAAAAATGGGTATCATATTTCAATAACCTCCTTAATCCTCCGCACAGCTCCAGAACATTCGAGCCTATAGATGTCTGCGGAGAGCTTCCATTGGCCCCATCAACTCTGGATGAAGTTTGTTCCGCCATCAAAGCCCAAAAGAATAATAAAGCGCCGGGCATTGATGAGATTCGAGTGGAGCTCATCAAATATGGTGGCATTAGTGTTCATCAAGCTATTCACAAAGTCATCCAGTACATTTGGCAACAAGAACATATTCCGAAAGAGTGGAGCCAATCAATTATATTCCCTATCCACAAAAAAGGTGACAAGCTACAGTGCGAAAATTATAGAGACATAACACTACTTTGTACGGCGCATAAAATATTTTCAAAGATCTTAGAAAATAAAATCGGATCATACGCCAACAGTATTATTGGGGAGTATCAAGGTGGTTTTAGGGCAGGTTGATCAGCAACAGACCAATTGTTCACAGTCAAGCAGGTACTTGAAAAATGCTGGGAGTTTAACATAGACGTACACCAAATTTTCTTTGACTTCAGGCAAGTATACGACAGTATTGACCGTAACGTACTGTAACAAATAATGCTTTTCTTTGGCATCCCAGCCAAATTAATCCGTCTTGCTAAAATGACAATGACTTCGACAACCTCCCAAGTCCGCATCAATAACGATGCCTTTGCCACAAATATCGGACTAAAGCAGGGAGACGGGCTGGCCTCATTGCTATTCAATTTGGCTCTGGAGTACGTCATATGGAAGCTATCTATCGGTACGCAAGGTACATTACTATTCAAGTCGAGCCAAGTAGTAGCCTATAGGGACGATATCAACATTCTGTCACAGTCATTAACAACTGCCAAAGAACTTTTCCTAAAACTCGACACCGAAGCAAAACTAATAGGGCTACAAATCAATTAAAATAAAACAAAGCTCATGACGCAGTCGAGGAAAAATAACTCAAATACACAAAATATCACACTTGGCGAAAACAGTATCAAGAATATTAGCGAGTTTGTGTTTTAGGCGCCAAAATAACGAAAGCGGGTAATGAAAGTGACGAAATACGCCAAAGAATACATCTCGCAAATAAAATATTTTATTTAGTATTGACGATCTTGAAGACCAGCTGCATACACAGGAAAACAAAACTCCAAGTATACAAATCTGTGATAAGACCTGTGTTATGATTGTCCAGCATTACTTGCGTTCTGCGGTCGTCTTATCATTCCGTCACCTATAGTGAATTGTTAGGCATAAGTGTCCGCTGCCTCGTCGAAAGAGGATGGTAGAATCTGCCGAGATTTGGCTTTTTTTGTTTTTGTGGTAGGGAGGTGAATGTCCATTTACGCATAGAGTGTGGGACTCCCATGCTCGCAAGAAGGCGACTGGACTATCCACTAAACACCTCCTCTCTCAACCCTAAAACCTAGCCTGGGACCGTTTAACACACTACTTCGGGCCAGGTCTCGTTTTGTTACGCCGTGAGGCGCCTTCAACCTGGGAGACCCCTCTTCTAGCGGGAGGGGAGAGGGGAAGAGGAGGTGCCAGACAAGCGATCCTCTAGCCCCAGCGCCCCCGGCTGCTGTGAGTCCCTTTTATATTTTAGGACCGCCCGAGCATAATGTGCCTCCTAGTTCCATTTGTCAACCGATTCGAGCATCACCGCGACTGTATTATTCGGGGTGAGTTCTCCCGTCTCCCTGTAGAGGCTCCTTCGCAGCCTGTCCCATTTTATGCACGCAAAAAAATGAGCGGCAGGCATTGTCCTCCTCTCCTGGGCAAAACTGACCATCGGGGGATCGTGACTTACCGATCTTGTGCAGGTAAGACTGAAAACACCCGTGCCCGCTCAAAAGCTGGGTCAGATAGAAGTCAGTTTCATCATACCTTCAATTAAGCCATGGTCTCACATCCGGGATGAGGCGGGCAGTCCACCTTCCCTTCGTGCAATTCACCCAAGACTGCTGCCAATCGTTGAGTGACCGCTGTTTCTCCTCGCGGAAAACCATCTCCCTCGCATCCTCGTTTCGACGCAGATTGATAGAGCGGCGCTCTCTAACAAGGAGGCCGATAGGTGTCACGCCTGCAAGACTTTCACCGCCGAATCAGAAACTGTCAAATATGAAGATCCAATTCCCAGCGCTCCTCTTCTCTGTACCTGTGCCAGGCGTTTTCGGTACACCTCCTTACTGAGAGCGTCTCCCCATACCTCTGCTCCGTACAGTAACACTGAGCCTAAAGCACTCATCAAGAGGCGTCTTCATGATGGGCTGGCTCCCCCTTCATTGGCCATAAGTCGACTGAGAGCCGATACTTCCGAAGTAGCCTTCTCAGTCGTTGCCTTGGCTTGCTAAGAGAAATTCAGGTAGTCCCTCAAAAGCCGCATTAAATATTCTAGAACTTGAAAAGGCTCTTCCAACGTATCCAGAATATGCACCCATTAAGCCGAGTTGAAGGCGTTTCTGACGTCGAGTGTCACCAACAGGACGATCCATCGTTTGGTGCGACTATATGCCTCTGCCTTTTGGATTTCGCTCACCACCTCTGCGATCGCATCGATAGTAGAACGTCCTGCTCTAAAGCCGTACTGCCGAGGAGATAGGCCCCCAGCAGCACGAATCGCGTCAGTGAGTCTTCCCTTGATGAGTTTCTCTAGCACTTTCCCAGCCGTGTCTAGCATGCATAACGGGCGGTATACAGACGGGGATTCGGGATTTTCTTTCTCCTTGCTGATCCGGAAAAACCCCGTCCCGTAGGCAAGCGTGGAATTTGCTGAGCAGCAAATCAGGACAATGGTGATAGACAAGCCGCAACAGCTCATCAGCGGCATCTGGACCTAGAGCCTTCCTCGCTTTCAACGAAAGTATTGGCTCCTCCAGTTCCGGCTGTGTGAAGAGTGGACACTCGACAGCGTCAACACGGACGAGATGGTCAGGGAAGAGTCCCCGCATTATATCATCCATCGCATCATGTATGCAAGGCCCTCGTAGGGCACCAGGCTTCCGCATAACTAGCTTGTAGCCAAGGCCCCATGGATCCTTGTTCACATTGTCCACTAGGTCTTTCCAGCAGTGAGCCTTGCTATTGTTAATCAATTTGCGAAGGCATTTCCTGGCCGACTTATTTGCTGCCACCCAGTTGCATGCCTCGTCACGGTTCCGCGCCCGTTGAGGCGCACGTCGAAGCTTGTGACACTCCCTTCGTTTTTTAGCGATTTCAGTTGACCACCAGTACACTGGCGGCTTGTTGTGCCGGGGTTTTCGACGGGGCATAGAAGCTTTGCAAGCAGTCGTGATGATGCTCATCGTTTTCCCCGCGGATCTGTTTGAGGCATGCCCCATTCGATTGCTTTAGCGCTGAAGTCTCCCCCAACGAGCATGTTCCCGTCAGCGTTCGAGACAGCGCCCTCAAAAGCCTTAAGCTTGGCTTGGAAAGATGATATCGATTCGTTCGGCGTTAATTACGCACTAAAGAAAGTGGTCCTTGAGCACCGAACCCACACGAAACCATCCCCCCCATCTACTACTCTTCGCCTGGAAATCATTGTTCCGAACCCAGATGGCGGCAGTACCAATTTCGTCAGGATACCATAATGCAGAACTTTTATCATGGTGTTGCTCACTCAACATCAAGAAGTCAGTTTTCATGTTCCTTGCAAACTGCTCAAGCAGATTTTGGGCGGTTGAACTGCGGTGTAGGTTTAGCTGCAGGATGCGGGTCATCAAAGTTCTGATTTTGCCTTGGCTAGGGATTCCTGGAACACCCGGCATTGTTCTGATCTCAAGACGTGTCCAAAATCAGGTCTTGGATCGGCATCCTTGCAAAGAAGACAGTGTGCCTCCTTCGTACACTCTTTTCTTTTATGTCCCATTTCCCCGCATTTATAACATAGAGAGCTCCTATCTGGTCTTTTGCATACTTGTGTGGTGTGACCATAGCCAAGGCATTTGAAACATTGAAGAGGCGTTGCTCTTCGCAGTATCCTACAGACAACCCATCCTATTCGTATTTTGCCCTTATTCAGAAATTGTTCGGCGTCCTTTCCGGTCATTTCAACTAAGGCCATGCGTTATCCCCTATGGTTTTCTGGTGTCAGCCTCGCTTTGATCCTTCCCACGCTGAGGAACTCCCTTTTTATGGCCTCTTCTACCTCGGCCAGATCCGTGACGCAGTCAATGTCTCTTATTTCAAACGTTGCTATCGGCTCGAGTGAGGCTATAGTGGAGCTTTTGCCGAGGACTTTCTTTACTGGGTCGCAGAATGCTTCCTTATTGCCTCTGCTCCGAATTTGACCAGTATGTGGCCCGACCGCGTTGGTCGTACTACTTTAATGGCAGTGTTGGTGTCTTCGGGCCTTACGTTTCCCCTGATGTCCCGCAGCACCTCCGCATAGAATCGGCCATCTTCAGGGTCTTCTTCGGGGCTTTTTCCTATCTTGTTTTGCATCAGGTCTTTTTTCTTGTTTGGCATCCAGGCGAACTTTACTTTCTGGCACTTTTTCAAGGAGTTTCTTTGCGGCTTTCTTCGCTCCTTTTGTAAGCACTGTCTGGAAACACTGTGCTCCGCGCCCATCAAGTGCCTCTCCCTTCCTTCTTTTGTCCCGATCTCCTTCGATTGGGCTAGACGCCATTCTTTTATTGATTTTTGATTGTGGGGCTATCTGCACATGGCCTTTCGATTTCGCCCCTGCGCTTCTTTAGCCTTCGGCTCTTCTTCGACCGTCTGATCCTCTTTAGCCTTTAACCAGCTCCTCCGATAATGTTCAAGGATACCAATCTTTACTGCTTTGTTGGTTTTTGGCGAGTCGCATGCAGATTGTACTCTTTTCAGAACATCTCCCGCTTTTAGGAATAGCCATTCTTCTTCATTTAGCTGGGCGGCAATTGTACTTTGCGACCATCCTTGGAAGAGGTTATAGCGTTCCGTTTCCGAATACAGTACTTCCACCACATTTTCGACGTTGGCGATGCAATCACACAACGTCGCTTTTCTCCAGCCGTCATCGCCTCGTTGACTTCAGGATGGTTCTTTATTATGTCGGGATTTACGATCCTTGCATCGGTCGGTTTGGTAATGATCGCAGCAGTGACCATCGAATTCTTGTTCTTTATATTTTCCTCCACCGCTCGAACACCTGAAGCGTCCTGCAGAGTTTCCCGCTTTTCCTTTATAGGGCGCTCTGGCGTTCGCATCATTTTTTGCTGCGCCCGAACGCCATAGGAAGCTCAGTCTGGACAAGACTGTCCGCTTATCTCCGTTTTCCGTCCGTCTTCACTGTCATTGTATGAATCGTCGTTTTTCTCATCCTTAGTACCGCTCTCGATGTAATGTTGACATCGTGGCTGCAACCGCTGGTTGCGTCGCCGTTATTATTTTTGATTTTTTTTTTGGGTTTTTTTTTATCTTTTTTAAGTGTTTTTGGTTGCTCCAGATTTATTGGGTCCCCCCTCGGAGCCAGTATCTCCTTTCGTGTGTGTAGTCGCCTTTTTGGTCCCATGGTTATCTTTGCAGAGCAGGGAGGCCATACGAGGGTTGGCACAAGCCCTTATGGGGACAAGTGCTCAGAGCCAGACAAGCGCTAATCGGGAGTCCGTCTCAACCGAACCTACAACACCAACGCAATGGTGCGAACTTCGAACGTACTCCGAGGCCTGCCAAGGTTTTACAGGGACGGAGACGGTATGATAGTTGAATTGGAGCCATTCACACGCGAGTTTCACCTCGGCGCTACCGCGCAAACCAACAAGGTCCAAATCATCATATTCACCAAGCATCAATTCCAGTTCGTTTTCCAAAGCGAAGTCCAGAGCCAATCAGGGCCGTTACCGGTCATTCCAGGAGGGAATCTCACGTCGCCCTCAATATCCTCGGGTCCGTAGGGGCGGCGCTCTCCAAAGAAGATTTGGCCTTGTCTAGTGGACGCGTGAATGCGCTGGCAAGCTAGCGTTGCGGTGTCATGGGGCGGGTTCTTTTCCCAAGCACAAGACTCACTACAAAAACATATTTCGCATTCACGAATTTCGGGGTTAAAGGAGTATCGACCGGAGTCGAGAAAGGTGGGAATCTACTAAGGGCTATCAAATTGCTGATTCAGAAGACAAGTCGGGCCTGGAGAAAACGGACGGACTTCGTCGTTATCGACGATACTTATGGCCCAAAAATAAGGATGGGTGGTGTCCCCTCGCACCCCCCAACCGGATCCAAATGTAGTCGTGGCCATATATTTCCCATTTAGGTTAAAAACTCATACAAACATAATTTGAATGAATGTTTCCATTAAATGGGAAACATAAACGTGGCAAATTTATGTTTTAGGATTATGTGATGGGATCACATAACACTATACCATAAAAGGGCACGCAAGCGGAGGGCCACTCTACCCGGGCAAAAGCACCTGATACGCATAACAAGGGGAGAGCTCGCTCGATGGCTAGCTCATTATAGTGGAGGGGCTGGCCATCGTTGCGGGTCCCATACCCAGTCAGGTTTCCACTAAAAGAAAAGAGAGAAGGTAATTTTTAAGTACTAAACATTTTTTTATTTAATTCCTTTGGAAATTGCTTTGACCGTATAAAATTTATGCATGAATATAATTATTACATTAGTACAGTATTATTCTCACTAGGAAAATGCTTATCAAACTAGCTTCTCTAGAAAATGTAACAAATTAATCAAATAATATTACTATTAGTTGCGTGCTTATTAACTTTTTTTCTTGGAAAGAGACCACAATAATGTGCTTCACTTTTGTCACAGGAGTTGAGCTAAATTTTACTCTTTTATTTAAATTTCAATTAAATTATATATATATATATATATATATATATATATATACATATATATATATATACATATATATATATATATATATATATATATATATATATATATATATATATATATATATATATATATTCTCATACACCATCCTGTTTAATATCAAGGATGATGAAGTCGTCTTACCTATGAGTACAAAAAGACCCAACAGTTATCAAATAAACGTATCCGCTAGAACAGAAGCAATTGTCCCAGTAAACTTGACGCTGGACGAAGACTGCATTCTGTTGAATTCGGAAATTAAAAAGGGTATTTTCATTGGAAATTCTATCATACCAGCAAAAGGAATCCAACATGTGAAAATTTTGAACACGACAGACAACGACATTGTCATAAAACAATTCAAGGCACAAGTTGAACCTTTGAAAAATTATGATGTTCTATCTATACAGACATACGACCAAATAATACAAGCTAATCATATGTCCAATGAAGAACGTCTTAAAAGACTGCTAGAAACTATAAATAAAGGTAATTTGGATAAGTCATCTATGAACAGTTTGTTGAAAATAATTGATGAATTCCAAGATGTGTTCCATCTAGAAGGAGAAAAATTGACTATGAATAATTTTTATAAACAACATTTACAAACAATCGATGCAAGCCCAGAACGACAAAATTAAGCATCAAGTAATAGATCTACAATCTAACGATATCATCGAACCATCTGTTAGTCCCTACAATTCACCACTTTTGGTAGTCCCAAAGAAGGCGAATAGTGACGAACAGAAATGGCGATTGGTAGTCGATTTCCGAAAACTCAATGATAAAATCGTTGACGATAAATTCCCTCTAACAAGAATTGAAGACGTTTTGGATAAGCTTGGATGGCTAAATATTTTTCCACTCTAGATATGACCAGTTCTTTTCACCAAATCGAACTTGAAAAAGACTCTCGACCATTAGCTGCATTTTCAACAAACGATAGTCTTTACGAAGTTAAAAGATTACCTTTTGATTTGAAAATTTCGTCCAATAGTTTCCAACGAATGTTAACTATTGCACTTAGTGGTTTGACTCATGAGGCTTTTCTTTATGTAGACGACATAATAGTTTTGGTTGCAGCATTAAACACCACAATGACAATCTTCGCAAGGTATTGAAAAGATTACGTAAATACAATTTAAACTTAAATCCATCAAAGTGTCAATTTTTAAAATCGGAAGTAGTGTACATAGGACATTTGATCACTCGTGAAGGTGTCAAAACTGACCCTTCAAAGTACGAAACAATCAAAAATTATCCAGTGCCAAAAATCGCAGATGAAGTTCGTAGATTCGTAGTTTTTGTAATTACTACCGACGCTTCATTCAAAATTTTACTGAAACAGCCAAATGTTTAAGTTTTCTCTTAAAGAAAAATGTTACATTCAATTGGACAGAAGAGTGTCAGAAAGCCTATGAAACTTTAAAAGCAAAACTCATCGAACCACCCATTCTGCAGTATCCGGATTTCGATAAACCATTCATATTAACTACAGACGCATCTAATTATGCTTTAGGCGCAGTTCTGTCGCAAGGTGAAATCGGTTCCGACCTTCCAATATCTTACGCTAGTAAATCATTAGCAAAGCATGATATCAACAAACCTACCATAGAGAAAGAGTTACTAGCTATCCATTGGACCATAAATTTCTTTAAACCTTACCTTTACGGTCGAAAATTCATAGTGGTTACTGACCATAGGCCACTTGTTTCACTTTTTAATAATAAAAACCCTTCTTCAAAATTAACAAGGATACGTGCAGACCTAGCTGATTACGACTTTACGAAAGTCTATAAAAAGGGCAGCGTGAATACCAATGCAGACGCCTTATCTAGAATCGAATTAGATTCAGATATGTTAAAAGCAATGTTTCCTCCAGACACTGATGACAGTGTCAACCGAAAGTTGTTAGTAGTAACCAGGGGCATGGCAAAGAATGATGAGAAGAAAAATGAAGTCAACAACAAATGCACCAACCCCAAAATGGAACCTGATCAATTCTATTGTTGGGAATGCACTAGTTTGTCTGACATCACCGGTATACCAAAGTTGAAATTTACTATGTTGCATAGTACGAATGATAAAATAGTAAGTCCAAATAAAAATATTGAAGTGTGTTATAGCGATAAATCTGGCAAGAAACACGTTTCTGCCAATGCTAAGCTATGAACAGAAAACACTAATGGTACAATGACGAGAGCAATAGCGATAAGTCTAATTTGAAATTCGTTTCAACGTTAGAAAAGCTATTGATATTTGCTAAGAAGGAAAACATCAGTGAACTCTCCTTATCTTCTACCGATGAGATATTTAAATCCATCGATAAGAATGTATTTAAAAGAATTTTTAATAGAATGCAACAAGGAAGTGCATGTACGAATTTAAAAATATTAATTTACGAGCCACCCAGGAAAATAACCGGTGAAAAAGAACAAAAGAGGTTGATAGAAAATTATCATCATACACCTCATGGAGGACATTTTGGAGTAAGAAAAACGTTACTCAAGCTTAAACAAAAATTCTGTTGAAAGGACATTGACGAAATGGTTAAACGTCATGTTAATAATTGGAAAACTTGTCTCACGAGCAAGCAAGTCAGACACACATCTGAAAAGATGTTGCAGATAGACACACCATCCACAAGTTTTCAGACAATCGAAGTTGATACCGTAGGACCACTTCGTATCTCAGACGATTATAGATATATATTAACATTACAATGCGAGCTAAAAAAATTCGTGGTAGCACTCCCCTTAAAAAATAAAGAAGCACAAACAGTAGTATTAGGTATAGTTATCGAATTTATTTTAAGATATGGAAAATTTATTAAGCTAAAAACAGACTTAGGTACGGAATTAACGAACAAACTTTTAGCAGAAATATGTAAATTATTAAAAATTGGGCAAGTTTTTTCAACTCCATATCATCACGAGACTTTAGGAGCGATTGAGGGTAATCATCGTGTACTGAATGAATACATGTATTCTTTCACCGATGATTATGAATGGGACAAATGGATACCGTATTACACATTTGCGTACAATACCACTCCACATGTCAACACAGGATATTCTCCTTATGAACTTATCTTCGGAAAACTTCCTTCCCTTCCTAACGATATTATTGAAAATGATACAAAAATTTATAATTTTGATAACTACGTAAATGAACTACAAATTAGATTGAAAACATCACTCCTGGAAGCACAAGAATTAATAAAACAAAACGGATAAATAAATCAAGGTATATAAATTCTTTGGAAGTCAAAATAGGAGATATGATTTTACTGAAAACAGAAAATAGAAAGAAACATCAAAAACCGTACAAAGTTCCTTATCAAGTAATAGGCAGTAATAGTAACATTTTAATAGACTTAGATGGAAAACATAAATACGTACATAAAAATAATGTTAAATTGTATTAGCTAAAAAAAAAAAAGAACACAAATAAATTTTTTTTTCTTTTGTGCAAACATACAAAACCGCACACACCAGGTAAAATATAAAATAATTATTTTGTGATTCGTCTCAGTATATGAATTAAAAATTAATATATAAGGCTCATCAAGTAGAGTGGTGGTGTTATATATTGAATTCACATATCAAAACACAACAATCATAATAATATTCATACGTACACATCTTAAGCAAACAGATGCACACATCCATTCACTTTCTATAATAGTAGATTCAATTCACGTATCATGAACAAAAACAACAATCGTAATAACATCCATACGTACATATCATAAGAAAACATATATACACATTTTCAATGATACATCACTCAATTCATTTGCTTACTAACAAAATTCATTTGTTTACCAACAAAAGTCCAACCTAAGCAAACAAAAAAGACAACCATAAAATATCAATTCTATCGCATAGCTGCATGTAAACATACCAGTTGCATAATCATATAATGCAATTTCTTTTATTTCTTCTACACTCATTCTAAATATCGAGTATACCCATATCACGTTGCAATTCATTCATAACCCATCACGTGTGGAGGTATTCTCTGAAAACACTCAATGCACGCGCTAATTATATTACTCATCAAGAGGTAATTGACATATGAGTGCATGCATAATGTATGGAATATGGATATCTATCCTATGAAGAAAATAAATGCATGCGTATGCACATTGGTAATATCGAGACACGTGAGTTTTTGTTCATGAGGCAATAAAATCGATTTAATGGAAAGCATAGGTAGAATTGTGTCAAATAATGAATTATTGCTTACACTTGCCAAAAAGAAACAGAAAACAAATTAGCTGCGTAAGACATAGGTTAAGTGAAAGAAAAGTGTATAAATACTGAAGTGTGATTGAATAAAATTAAGATTTGTGATTGAATCGTGTTGGCGTTTTCATTGCAAGTCTTCCTTCCGCAAAGCTATATTTGCGGATGTAGAAATTGCGGCGTTGTGGACAATGTCCTCGCCATGTTCTCTGCGGAGCAATTCTCCGCTTGTATAGTAACGAAACTGGGAATAATGTTAAACCATTTCATGGCGACCCTGCCATAACAAGACATAGGAGAAATTTATAACATTTATAAGATTTCAAATTTATTTCAATTAAAACATTTCAAGTGAATTTCGATTTCTGAGGTATTTGTTGCCCTTGTACTCGTAAAGGCTCACATTCGAGATAATTTTCAGATTTTTCGGCTGAAAGGTGCCCAATCGCGAGGGGGGGCCACAAATTTTTGGTACTGAACCCCCTAATCCATTCAGATTCTAAAAGCTCTAATCAAGACTTTTCATTTGATACCCCACTTGTCTACCTTTGGTTAAATTTTTTAAGGGCTCATTCGTTATTAGGGGGGACCCCCTTAAAATTTTTTTAAATTTTCTTTAAAACCTTAACTTTTGAGAGATCATCACTTCTGACCTTTTCACCAAGTTTGAGCATTCTAGCTTTTATAGTTACTGAGGAAACTAGCTGTGACGCACGGACAGACGGACAGACAGGTTGCGAAATTTTTTACAAAGACCCTAAAAAAAGGAAACTAAAAGGGTACTCACACTCATCCTCGTCGGGCGCCCGCTGATGATGTGGATGGTTTACACTGTTGCTGAAATATTTAAGTTCGTTATAACTATTATTCCAAATACAACTCCTATCAAACTTATTAACCTCGCTCCACCAATTAATGTTTCTTTGTCTACTTATCCTGACGATCTTCGATTGCATGATTTAGATTCGAAGCTTTTTGCCGTTGTAACGACGCATTTAGTGACTAAATAATCATTTCGTACGAATGAAAGCTACTGTTTTCCACGTAAATGTGATTTAGAATGCTGCCTCGAGAAGCTTTCGTATCAAACGTTTCTGGGCAAAATTTACGCTCAGCATGAATCCTCGTATGCACCGATAAATATTTCGCTGGGGTAAATCCTTTGTCTCAAATATGAGAAAATTTCTGTTTTTGCATTCCAAGATCCGCGAGAATGCCTTAACTCTTTGTGTTGAGCAAAATATTCGCTACGCATAAACCTGGGACCATAAAGCGAGCAAACGAATGGTTTTGAAACACAATTTAAGCCCGATGGATGGCCGACAAACAGATTATATCAGGCTAGGGGCTATATTGAATGAAACTAACGCAGTTGTGTATAACTAAGGATTAGAACACTGTATCTAAAAAATTCACTTTCACATTAAATGCATTAATCGTGTACAAAGGTCGAGGAGGTGGTTGTGACCACACAATTTCTTTATGGATAACTTTCGCGAGGTATCGATAATACAATGCTACAGATAACCGAACTATGGGAAGTTCACACATGAGCTGAACATTAAAGTCCAGAAAGATTCCGAATCCAAGCAGCACACATGGCTACACATAATGATTCTGTTTTTTTTCTTTTGGACTTGGGTTGAAAACCAAATACGTGACTGGACAGCGACGGACTCTCCTCGACGTCTCAAACTCGACTCCCTTTTTTGCTAGTTGTCCCCTTGTGGGACCACTTCCAACGGCAGTTGACAAGCATTCCATTCATTCCGCTGCACACTTGCCTTCGCCTATGCAATACGTGCATGTGCAGCGGGAAAAGGTGTTGCCACGTCCGCATTTGAATTGCAGACTTGAATTTTTAAAGTATGAAAAATAATATTATAGAAAAATTTAAGTAATAATTGGAAAAGGTAAAACTCATAAAGAATATAATTATAACGCAAAGTCTAAATTTGATATAGAAAAATCAAATTATCTAAAAGAACTCAAAAATGTTTTATGATTTATAATTAAAAATTGAAATAATTCCAAAAAAATTTCCTTTTCGAATCTGCAATTAAAATTTGCTTAGGTGACTCCTCGATTACTACACACCGGCGTATCGCCTTATTTTGCCGCCTTCGGACACCACATGATTTGCCATGGCAAATCATACAGGCAGTCAAAATGTTTGGGAGATCCCGTCGTTGCGCTGGAGCCCCATGAACGTTTAGGTGACCTCCGCCAACAAATCGGATGGAAGATAAAGGCCTCAGGACGTGTAAATGAGACGCAGGACGTGTAAATGAGACGCAGGACGTGCAAATGAGGTCTCGACCTTCCGAGGTTTTTCGTTGCAACTTCCGCGAAAGCGACGCCGCTGGGCATTACAATGCCAAGTTATAGGGTTTTCAAATAAGAGGTGTTATTTTAAATAGATCTTGTGATTTAAAACCTGGCGACTTCTTCCTTTGGGGCCACTGTAATGATGTTCCGTCTAAAATTGTTCGAACGAAATCGGAACTGACCCCTCATCGGTTCTAGACGTGAAGTCTGAGTCTTGCCAAGGAACGGTACCAACCGGTCAACCGGTCAACCGGTTCATGCACCAGTAATCCATTTCACGGTGGCTGCTTGTCGGCCAGCTAGTTCGGAGAGGATTTCGGTCACAGGTCTTAAAATGGATTACGCTCAATTACGGGTTTCAGCCACCATTAAATGTCCGTTTCAAACGCGTCAAAAATTAACATATACGGAAAAGAGACCTACTTTACTTTATTCCGTATTCTCTTCATTCTTCCAGTTAATCACAAAAATTAAATTCCATTTCGCGCTCCCAAATTTCCCCGACGCGCTACCGAAAAATATACTACGTTAAGTCAAACCCGAAGAACTCTACGCTAAGAAAAATGCAAGGCAAACGAAGGTACCGCATACTGCGCGAAACCAGCCATCCGCGGATTTCTTAAAACCCTACCCTTGTGACGGCATACCTACCGTGCACTCTCCCTCCTGCTGAAAAGAAGAATGGGCGGGCTGGAAAGGAAAGTCTGATAATTTAGTTAGCAATTCATGATTTGATGATGATTTTTACAATATTCACATGCATTTTCGTTCCTTTTTGCATCGATTGAATAGTTCTTGGTAATTCAATTAGCCAAGCAGTTTTTATTTGATTTCTCATCAGTAATTTTGGGCTTAATAATATTTACTAATCAATATAATCTAACAGCCTTAGCAGCATGTTTCTGTTTCTTTTCTTTCTCTTTTGTTGGTTATATTAATGTCAATAAATATGAAAATTATATTAGATTAACAAAACGTAGAAAAACTTTTAACATAATTGTTCAATTAATCTTGTTTGGTTGTTCAATTCAGCGACAAATTTGTCGCAACTTAAATAGATTATGTAAAAAAAATAAACGTTGAACCTTTTTTTTTGTTTTTTTTTCTTGCCTATTTAAAACTGTATCATAAAATAAATTAGAGGTGATAAATTATGAATCGCGATTAAATAGCAACTTTATTAGAATTATTTAATTCATTCATTTATCGCATAGTAAAAAGATCAACATAATTTTTCCTTTTGTTTTTACCATTTACATATTTCAATTTTTCGTTCGCTCTACTATGTATTGTTTGTTGGTTTCGCTACTAGATCGATCGAACATAGTGAATAATTAACTTTTTTTTTGTTTATCAATTTCCAATGTAGTATAACAACACTTTTTTCATTGCCTTAATAATAGACTTGTATATATGATTACTTTACAATTCCGACACATTTTGATAAAGATTACTCTGTCATAGCTTGTAACCCATAAATATTTGTTTATAATCAAGTTTTTTTTTAAGCATAGGAACGGAATTATTAAATATTATCAACAGCTAAGCTTATTGACCATTAACAGTATCCTTCACACTAAAGCATCAATAATTAGTTTTTAAGGCATCTATTGCACATGTTCAAATTAGGTATAGGAGACTTATTTTCGATATTATAAATAACTTTCTTTTTCAATAGCCTCGGATAGTAGTTTGAAGGGAAATGGGAAATCATTCAACATTAATAAGATTCTATACGAAATGTTGTTCTAGGGAAATTATTTTAACATGTTTTTGGCCCACTATGCTATAGTCTTCGTATTGTTTTTATTGAAATATTTATACATGTACTCGTACATGCATAAATCTGCTTAATGGACGATGATGCATTGGAAATAGTCAAGATTGCGCCGCAAGAGAGACAAATATGACATTTGTCTTTTGACACGAAAATATTCTATATGTACTGTGGTTTTAGTCCCATTAAAAGATTCAGTTCAATCATCATTTCTCAATAAATTTGCTTCTAGCAGGAAGATCCGCAATCAAATTCCCTGTCAAAGGTCTCGATGTCAAATTCATGAATCCATCATCACACGGATATAATCGCTCTGAGTCATGATTAACATGCAACTGAATTAATTAACACAAAAAAGATACAAATTTATTTCCTTTATACATTGGATTATATTAAAAGTTGAATTACATGCAACTGAAATTTAATTTCGTAAAAAGTATGTTGCGATAAGTTCCTCCCCACACCCGAAGCTGTGAAAATATAAATTGTTGCAAAAGTCAGACGGTAAAACACTAAATATTCTTATTAACGCGCAAATCCTTTTTTCTGATGCTTGATTTTCTTGGCTAACAAATATTCTAGGCTTAACACAAGAAGTTGGCCATTTCTGGGATTCGTGGGAGTTGATGTAATTGACTAGCAACCACAGAGGCGATGTTTATGCTTCAAAAACTAACCAATTACGGGTGACTTACAGCTAAATTCCGGCACATTGAAGACCGGGACGCTGAGAACTTTAAAAAACTTACTTTGAACTAAATGTTCAACCTTGCACTCACGAAATAATGGATGGAAATATATTCGGTAAATTTGCGATAAGCAGCCCACCCTCCTTCAAAAAATTTCCATCATGATGTTCACCTTTATTGGTTCCTCATACAAACTCGCTTATGACCTTCAAATGAAAGATATGGAAATAAAGCACATGAATGTTCAATGATGTTTAATGAACTTCTGTTACCTTCATGGCCTTAATATTTCTTATAACTCGTGTTGCCACAACCGAATATTCTCCACCAACTCAGCAAGATAGTACAATCCGGCAGCAACCGATACGGTTGCAAAGATTATATGAACTTCTATAGAAAAATAACTTAATATAAATAGCAGTGACATGCGTATTTCTTTAAATTAAACGGTTCTAAAAGGAACCTAACTTAAATTTTGATAATTCTATGCGAATTCATACCACAGGCCAAGAGACGACCAATAATCTTTTGATTTCCCCTATCCACATGGCCGCGTCGGACTGCGACTTTGACATCCCCCGACAAAACAGACGTGGAATGGTAAATCGCCGCAAGGTGCATAAGTATGGGTCGCCAGTGGCGTAGGGATGATTCATTATACCACGTGAAAGAGAAGGTCTACGCCAACAGCCCAGCGTCGACCTCAAAGATGGAATTCGTGAGGCTATCGAGGACATAGGGCAGCCACTTTGCGATTTGGTTATGGAAAATTTCATGAAAGGGATATGGTCCTGTAAGCGTGTCCTGGTGGTCATTTGCCTGATGTTATTTTCCACTGTTAGCGACATACCTTCCTCTTTGTAATGAAAGAAACATCCGATCATTCATATTAAAAAATGGCATTTTTCTTTTTATATCAAAATAACACCTCTTATTGGATTTGGGTATGGGAAATTTCATGAAAAGGATATGGTCCTGTAAGCTTGGTCGTGTTGGTCATTTGCCTGATGTTATTTTCCACTGTTAACGGCATACCTTCCTCTTTATAATGAAATAAACATCCGATCAGTTATATTAAAAATGGCATTTTTCTTTTAATACAAAAATAACACCTCTTTTCTAAAAAGCCGTGTACACAAGGTTGTAGGACCCAGTTGTTACCTCCTCACCGCCATATCGGGGAAAGAAGTTGGGGCATCTATCTCACGCAGAAGACCTGCGTCGATAGTTTAAACATACACGACAGTTTTGTCCGTCCGTACAAAGTTTCAATCACACGCATAGTTTACCCATTTACAGCAAATCGAACGTGTTTGCGTCAGTCTGTCCGTCCCCTAATCGTTTTCTTCTGTCATCCCACTCCGCATTCCGACACCGAACACAATCGATTTTCCACCTGAAGATCCTTCAGCTCCTTTTTCGCCATCCTTCTCGCCTTGGGATCGCGAGAAAGTTAACTGCCCTGTAGTAATCGAGCAGTCGCCTTAGCAAACTGCTTGAAAGCGGCACAACACGGATCCGAATTTTAATTGCAGATTTGAAAAATTTAATTGCTCCGATTTGTAGTCTTTTAAAATATAAAATATTTTTTTTATTATAAATACAAATTTTATAGTATCTTTTCTCCCGATATTAAAGTTAAATTTTCCTTATAGTTATATTCCTTATAATATTTATCTTTTTCTGTTATTATTTAAATTTTTCTTTATTATTATTTTTTAAATAAGTTAATAATTCAAATCTCCAAGTAAAATTCCGACATGGCAAAACATTTTCTCGCTGCACGTGCACGTATTGTATTGGCGAAGGCAAGTGTGCAACGGAATGAACGGAGGCTCGTCGAGTCCCATTGCGGCATCTAGCAACAGCACGATTGACAACCACAAGGGGAGTCTGTTATCACGAGAAGTGCGCCAGCAGCAGTAGGAGCAATCCGGAGGGCTTGCAGTCTTTAAAATACACGAAAAGAGTGAAATAATTGAGGAAGGAGTGGTGTTAGAGTCATTATAAACTACACGTACTCAATGCAATCAAATTCGTAGCAAGTGTAATTTGTAGAAATTACTTAATTTCAATTTGGCGCGATTTCTGGCAACAGAATATCGGAAACGATTGTCGTGCGAACAAACGCAGTGTATCGATGACATTTGTTCGCTGAAACGGTGGAAAGTTGTCGCATTTTTCGCAGTCAGTTGAATGCAAAAGAGCACTGCAACATTTCACAACACTAGTGGTAGCATCCTCGAGGGATTTTTCAAGTCTGCAAACCACCAAAAGTTCATAGCAAACCAGAACACCTCGATCAATAATCAAAATATGTGTAGAGGCAATTTAATCAAGTTTCTCCGCATTTTACTAAAAGAATTTGTACAGAAACGATAATAATTGAAAAGTAATGCAAGCAACACATTATCTCTTGATTCCTTAGCATTGATTGGTGAAAATTAGGCGAGATTCTAAGAATATATATTAATATAACATATTTAGTAGCTTAAAACTTTCAATTTCATAAAGGAGAAAAATATGAAGAAAAAACCATTTTTTTGTGGAAGAAAAGTAACATTAACAGGGAATTCCTGTCAGTGATCCTCGGCCCAGCGAATACTCGAAATGAGGCAAAAATACCAATCCATTGTGATATGAAAATGTCAAGAATGTACTCTAGTGACTTACTTGAGAAAATCATCTAGCAAGCAGGAAATTCGCGTAGATCTTGTCGTGAGTGTCACGGACTGTGTTGAGGAAACACGTCATCGCGGACGAAGCTCTGGGGATATTTTTAGTACCGGAAAAACCGATAATTATTTATTACTATCTGTTTTTGTTTATTTGTTTCCACCCAACAAATAGTGCTAAGTGCAAAATTGCGGGACTTAGTATTTTATTTTGTTGATCTCAACTGTTACAAATTTTCCGTCGTCAGTAGACAACAAAGGGAAGTTTTTCGTGAACTTCTGAGAAAAACAACGTAAAGCATAAACTTAACGGGAAAGCCAAAATGAAAACAGTTTCAGTTTTGCCTGTTCGTGGAAGTAAATTGTCTGGACTATGCTGCAAGAGAGGGAGAAAATATTCTAGCGAAGAAATTCAAAGCTCGGATTTTAACGTTTTGAATCGCGCGTCATTTGTATTGATCCATACGCGCCGGAAAGATTTGGTGTGATTCGTGCTGGGGTTTTCACGAATTTAATAGGGAAGCGCCATCAACAATTTCTTCCGAATTTTCACCGAAAGCAAAATTTTGAATTGCAAGCGACGCTCGCGTAAGTTCGGTGTCTCGCTGTAGGGTTCCCAACAACTTAGAAAAGAATTCAGTGCCTTTGTAGACGACAAGTTAATATCAATATAATAAGTATTTTGTAGCCTTTTTGCTGCTCAATCAAAAATAAATTGTACATCGAAGCAGAAAAGAAAATTCAAAAGAAATTTTTTTTTAACTTGTATGAATTCCGTTACCCCGTATGCGTTTTAAAATTTACCAGTTAAAAAAAAATACAGGTGCTAATTTGTCAATTTAAAGATTAGAGTCGATAAATAATTGAATAGGTCTGCCCACACCGCCTACGAGCGCTCGGTAGGAGGTCGGGTAAGTACCCTTTTTGGTTATTGAAAAGAAAAAAAATTTATATTCAAATATTTACATACTTACGTAATTATTCAATCACGATTAATTTCACTTCGGTATTTGTGTTGGAGATACTTTATCGTAAAAAAAAAAAAAATTACATATATAGTATACGTACGATTTAAAAATGATCAAATAAAGAACACAAAAATTTAAAATTAAAGACAAAAACTTAACCTTGACAAAAAAATTACCGTACTAGAGTTTGTGGAATAAAAAACATGTTTTGTAATTAAATACAAACTCGGTCTTTCCATTCGGATTTTGAACCTGACCGGGTATGGGACCCACCACGTTGGCTAGCCCTCCACTATAATGAGCTAGCCATCGGGCGAGCTCACCCCTTTTGATGCGGTACAAGGGTAAGGTGGCCCTCCACT
>OZ017741.1:114630806-114640806 GCA_963969285.1 Odontomyia ornata
TCCACACGAATGAATGATCCAAATTAGTTCATACTCAGCCAACAATACCATTTCTGTATTGTGTTCATACCTAGATTGAAACGCATCGTTTTTATTTGAATGAAGTGTCATTGTAAAATTGTTTGAGTCATTAACGAGTAAACCACCAATTATGCTTGATTAATGTAAAGATTTCACGGTCTCTTTTCATATGGATAAGTATTTCATTAGATGTTATTCAAATACATTTTGCAAAAGATTTCTAAACAATGACTAGAGTGTATCTATTTTCTCCAATCAATTTGAATTGAAATATTAGTTTATTAAAAATAGTCAACATATAAGACAAATCTTGCAAGCATAAATGAACAATTGTATTGTGGGAAAAAAATCCACAACTCACTGTAAATACTGTTTCCCACATGTTAATTAGGGTTAACTGACATATTATATTCTTTATATTTCTAATGTAAGTAGGAGATAACAAAAAGATTGAGCTGGAAACATAAGACTTTGTATTGTAATGCAATGTGAAACTATTGAGCATGAATCGTGAACCCTTCAACAGTATTGAAGAGTAACTAAAATTAAAAATTCAATAACATGCAACTAATGTTGTTAAAAACTTCTTGAAAGCTCACATTTCAACAAAAATAAACAAACTGTACGCTCAATCTTGTCCTAGATGAAATTTGTAATGTATACATGTAACCAAAATATAAATATTCATCGCCTACAAAAGTAAAAGCGAAAAACAGAAATTTCGGATGGATGTGAATTGAATTAAATTTGAACTATTAGTTGAAACGTAATCGGTATGCAGCGATAAGTTGAATAGTAGAGTATTCGTAATATTGCATCCCGAATTAAAATGAATGTTAGTTATTGGAATTAACCTTTCCTTATTAATATTTGGACGAAGAAATAATATTTCGTGTTTGATGTGCTGAAACTCCCTTTTATTATTTTTAATAAATGTGCTAGAATAAAAAAAAAATGAATTGCTAAAATTTAACAATGACTTTCCTTTCCAGTGGCCCGTCCTTTCCAGAGTCAGTGAGAGTGCAGGGTAAGTATGCCGTCGAGAGCGTAGGGTTTGAAAAAATCCGCTGAGGTCGGTTTCGCGTCGCGCGCGGTACGCGGTACCTTTGTTGGTTTGCCTTTTTCTTTAGCGTAGCTTTCGTCGATTTCACGTTAACGGAGTGTACTTTTCGGTACCGCGTCGGTAAAATTCGGGAACGCGAAATGGAGATTAGATTTTGTACTTTGACTGGATTGATGAAGAAGACGGAGTAACGTAAAGTAGGTTTCTCCTCCGTATGATTGTGTTTTTCGATGCGTTTGAAACGGGTGTTTAATGGTGGCTGAAAAATGTAAATGAGCGTAATCCATTTTGAGACCCGCGACCGAAATCCTCTCCGATCTAGCTGGCCGACAAGCAGCCACCGCGAAAATGGATTACGGTGCACGGATTGGTTGACCGGTTGGTACCATTTGTTGGCACTACTCAGACTGAACGTCTAGAACCGATGAGAGGTCGGTTCCTCGTTCGTGACGGTAGACGTAAAAATCATTACAATATATATGCATATATATATATATATATATATATATATATATATATATATATATATATATATATATATATATATATATATATATATATATATATATATATATATATTGTTACCTGCACGAATAATTTTGCGAGCTACTGTCACAATTGTTTTCACAACCATTAAGAACATAATGATCAACAAGCGAATTTGCTCGAAAACCCACCAATCATGATCAACATCTGAAAGTGAGTCACTGCCCCATTCATTAAGCTGCTCGAATATTCCAGCTAATTCACCAATGTACGAGAAATGAATTGAATGACTAGAGACCCTATATAAAGCCGAGCTGAATGAATGAGGGGATTCATTAGAACCGCGATAGTAAAAACTGCGATAGTGTGGAGTGCGAATTGGAAAGCGATATTGATCGAGTAATAGTAAAGTAATTTTCGTGATAGATAAGACAGTTAAAGTGAAAAATTTATAGACAAAGTAAAAATTAAAATTAGTGAAAGTGTTAAATTAATGATTGTGCGTTTATTAGTAAATAGACTCTTTTAACTTAATTTAAAAGACATTGCGTTTCACTTTCTCGGAACATTAAAATTATTGGCCGCGAACGATAACACGCGACAATATATAGATATATGTATATATATAAGTATATATATATATATATATATATATATATATATATATATATATATATATATATATATATATATATATATATAAAATATATTTATACATATATGCTATATAATATATATATATATATATATATATATATATATATATATGTATATATATATATATATATATATATATATATATATATATATATATATATATATATATATATATAGATAAATATATATACAATATTGCCAGAAAAAGTATCTGTACATGCACGATAACAAAGTTATCGTTGTATTAAAAAGGATATGTCCACTTAATTTGAATGCTTTTTTTTATAATATCATACAATCTACACTATCGCATGATTTCCAGTATGTTTCATAATAATTACTTTTTAAAAAGACTTGAAACTCAAAAAAATCAATTTATGGCAACACAATAGACCAGAAAAAGTATCCGTACAGAACAAACCGGAGGATTCCCCGTGTTACGCGATGACATATGCAGATGCATATTAATGTTTTTAGGTCCGATAATAGTTCTACTTTATTTTGGTAGGTTTAAAAGTGAGTGCAGTTTTTTTAAATTTTTTTTGCACTAGAATACCCAAAATTAGCGAACTTAGTGCTGAGGAGAGGAATATTATGCTGAAACTTAAGAGTGAAGGGAAAAGTTACCGCGAAATTGGTCAAATAGTAGGCAGAACTCACTCCTCTGTCCAATATGTGGTGAAAACATTTGATACAACTGGTTCGGTTATGTCAAAGCCTCGTTGTGGTCAACCCTCCATACTGACTGAACGCGAAAACAGAAACGTTTTGCAGGCAGTTAAAAAGAATTCTCGAGTAACTGTTTCTCAAATTGTTACAAATATAAAAGACTCTTTTGGCGAGGTTCTCCACGAAGTTACCATACGTAAAATACTAAAGAGAGATAGATATCGCTCACGCATAGCACGTCAAAAGCCATAAATTTCGGAAGGAAACAGGAAGAAACATGTGGATTCGCAAAAAAATATTGTATATAAATAAACCACAGGAACAGGTCTTATTCTCTGATGAAAGCAAATTTTGCATATTTGGCATTAAAGAAAGAAAGTTAGTGTGCCTTCGAAAAAAAAAATCTCGTACCAAACGTTAAACATTGTGGAGGTGGTGTGATGGTCTGGGGGTGTCTGGCGCAGAAGGAGTTGGCCAACCTGTGTTTATAGAATCAACGATGGATCAATACGGTTACCTTAATATTTTGAAGACAAATTTGAAGGAAAGCAGTCAGCAGTTGAGGCTTGGTGACCATTTCTGATAATGATCCCAAGCACACAGCACACAATGTGAAGCTTTGGTTGCTCTACAATACAAAACATCAACTGTGTACACCGCCCCAATCCCCAGACCTTAATGCCATTGAGCATTTGTGGGACTTGTTGGAGCACAGAATCCGTCAGCACAGCATAAGTCGAAGGAAATGCTGAAAAACGTCATCGTCAACGAATGGAGCAAAATTACCAAACATCTATGCCAGATCGACTTAAGGAGGTCCTTAAGAGAAAAGGTTATTCGACAAGTTATTAAGCCTTGACATTCAACGCTTGCCTACGGGACGGGGTTTTCCCGGTACGATGGAAGGTGGCGAGGCTCGTGCTGGTCAGCAAGGGGAAGGGAAATCCCGAATCGCTGTCTGCATACCGCCCGTTATGCATGCTAGACACGGCTGGGAAAGTGTAGAGAAACTCATCAAGGGAAGACTCACTGACGCGATTCGTGCTGCTGGGGACCTATCTCCTCGGCAGTACGGCTTTAGAGCAGGACGTTCTACCATTGATGCGATTGCAGAGGTGGTGAACGCGGTCCAAAAGGCAGAAGCATATAGTCGCACCAAGCGACGGATCGTCCTGTTGGTGACACTCGACGTCAGGAATGCCTTCAACTCCGCTAGATGGGTGGATATTCTGGATACGCTGGAAAACTCTTTTCAAGTTCCAGAATATCTAATGCGGCTTTTGAGGAACTACCTAAAGGACCGAAGCCTGCTCTACGACACGACACAGGGCCAACGAAGGATGGAAATTACATCGGGTGTTGCCCAGGGATCTATCCTTGGTCCGGACCTGTGGAACGTGTCTTACGACGGGCTACTGAGACTTGAGATGCCAGATGAGTCGCGCTTGGTCGGCTATGGGGATGATGTTGCGGCTCTGGTCGCCGGACGCACCGTTGAACAAGCGCAACTTAGGCTAGGTATGCTAATGCGCCGAGTGAGGGACTGGATGACTGCTCGCGGGCTAAGTTTAGCACTGGAGAAAACCGAAGTAGTCATCTTGACAAAAAAGAGAATCCCTAGAGTAAGGATGATCAGTATTGGAGATATACAGATCGAATCGAAGCCAGCGGTGAAGTACATGGGGCTACTGATCGACTCGAAGATGAGTTTCTCTGAGCAAATCAGGGCAACGGCTGAGAAGGCTGCTTCGGGAATATAGGCCCTGAGTCGAATTATGGCCAACGTAGGGGGACCCAGCCCATCAAGAAGACGCCTCTTGATGAGTGCTGTAGGGTCAGTGCTACTGTACGGAGCAGAGGTATGGGGCGACGCTCTCAGCAAGGAGGTATACCGAAAACGATTGGCACAGGTACAGAGAAGAGGAGCACTGAGAATTGCATCTTCGTATCCAACAGTCTCCGACTCGGCGGTGAGAGTGATTGCAGGCGTGATACCTGTCGCCCTCCTTGCTAGAGAGCGCCGCGCTATTTACCTGCGCCGAAACGAGGATGCGAAGGAGATGGTTGTCCGCGAGGAGAGACAACGCTCGCTCAACGATTGGCAGCAGTCTTGGAGGAATTGCACGAAGGGAAGGTGGACTGCGCGCCTCATCCCGGATGTGAGACCGTGGCTAAATCGAAGGCATGGTGAGACTGACTTCTATCTGACCCAGCTTTTGAGCGGGCACGGGTGTTTTCAGTCTTACCTGCACAAGATCGGTAAGTCACGGTCTCCCGATTGTCGGTTTTGCCCAGGAGAGGAGGACAATGCCTGTCACACATTTTTTGCGTGTACCAAATGGGCCAGGCTGCGAAGGGAACTCTACAGGGAGACGGGAGAGCTCACCCCGGATAATATAGTTGCGGTGATGCTCGAATCGGTTGACAAATGGAACCAGGTGGCACATTATGCTCGGGCAATCCTAAAATATAAAAGGGACTCACAGCAGCCGGAGGCACTGGGGCTGGGGGATCGCTCTTCTGGCAATTCCTCTTCCCCTCTCCCCTCCCGCTAGGAAAGGGACTCCCCAGCTTGAAGGCGCCCCACGGCGTAACAAAATGAGACCTGGCCCGAAGTAATGTGTCAAACGGTTCCAGGCTAGGTTCTCAGATTGACAGGGGAGGTGTTTAGTGGGTAGTCCAAAGGTATCCTCCATGGGAGTCCCACACTGCCAGACTCGGCGGGCATAAATGCCTTCACCACCCTACCACAGAAAAAAAAAAGCCTTGATATGTCATAAAATATTTGAATATATCAAATTAATATTGCAATGTACGGATACTTTTTCTGGTTTCAGTGAGGATTTTTTGTTTTTATTTTGTAAAACCTGATTTTTAAAGGAATACCACAGGAAAAATTTATAGAAAAGATAGTTTCATTACTGAATAGGTTTTGTTGCATAATAATATTTAAATGTAGCAGCTTTCTTTAGCGTGAATTTCCTAATAAGTTGCTTTCTTTTGATGTTGTACGGATACTTTTTCTGGCAAGTATATATATATGTATATATATATATATATATATATATATATATATATATATATATATATATATATATATATAGATATATATATATATAGATATATATATATATATATATATATATATATATATATATATATATATATATATATAGATATATGTATGCGTATATATATATAGATATATAAATATATATATATATATAGATATATATATATATGTATATATATATATATATATATATATATATATATATATATATATATATATATCTATATCTATATCTATATCTATATATATATATATATATATATATATATATATATATATATATATATATATATATATATATATATATATATATATATATATATGTATACATATAGAGGGTGGTCCAACAAAAACGCACGATGTTAATTGTAAATAAAACAAAAAGTTTTCAGAGAATTATGTTCAAATTTTTTATTATAATAGAATGATCTATGACAACTATGTGTGAATCAAAATATCGCCCATATGCTCACCATGGCTACGGCGGCATACTTCTATCCGATGGTCCATATTTTCAATGATTCTGAGACATAATTGAGGTTCAATGTCATTAATGTGCTGAATTATTCCATCCTTTAGCTCTTGAATTGTTCTTGGCTTATTGACGCACACTTTTTCTTTTATATATCCAACAGTCAAACAGTGTCAAATCACATGATCGTGGCGGCCAATTAACATTGCCACAAGGTGAGATAACACTACCATTGGATTACTCACGCAAAAGTGCCATTGTTTCGTTGGCTGCGTGGCAAGTGGCACCATCCTGTTGAACCACATATCGTCCAGGTCCATAACCTCAATTTCTGGCCACAAGAAGTGCCTTACCATCTCGTAATAGTGAGCACTATTCACGGTCGTCCTCATTTACGAAGAAGTACGGCCCGATGACGCCACCAGCCCATCAACCGCACCAAACTGTCACTCTTTGTGGGTACATAGTCTTCTCAACAATCACTCATGGATTCTCATTTGCCCAAATGCGGCAATTGCGCTTGTTATCGAACCCACTGAGGTGAAAGTGTGCCTCGTCGCTGAAGATGATTTTCTTTGTAAAGTCACCATTCCCTTCTGTCGGCGTATGTTTTTTTTTTTTGTGGTAGGGAGGTGAAGGCATTTACGCCCGCCGAGTCTGGCAGTGTGGGACTCCCATGGAGGATACCCTTGGACTACCCACTAAACACCTCCCCTGTCGATCTGAGAACCTAGCCTGGAACCGTTTGACACATTACTTCGGGCCAGGTCTCGTTTTGTTACGCCGTGGGGCGCCTTCAAGCTGGGGAGTCCCTTTCCTAGCGGGAGGGGAGAGGGGAAGAGGAAATGCCAGAAGAGCGATCCCCCAGCCCCAGCACCTCCGGCTGCTGCGAGTCCCTTTTATATTTTAGGACTGCCCGAGCATAATGTGCCACCTGGTTCCATTTGTCAACCGATTCGAGCATCACCGCAACTATATTATCCGGGGTGAGCTCTCCTGTCTCCCTGTAGAGTTCCCTTCGCAGCCTGGCCCATTTGGTACACGCAAAAAATGTGTGACAGGCATGGTCCTCCTCTCCTGGGCAAAACCGACAATCGGGAGACCGTGACTTACCGATCTTGTGCAGGTAAGACTGAAAACACCCGTGCCCGCTCAAAAGCTGGGTCAGATAGAAGTCAGTCTCACCATGCCTTCGATTTAGCCACGGTCTCACATCCGGGATGAGGCGCGCAGTCCACCTTCCCTTCGTGCAATTCCTCCAAGACTGCTGCCAATCGTTGAGCGAGCGTTGTCTCTCCTCGCGGACAACCATCTCCCTCGCATCCTCGTTTCGGCGCAGGTAAATAGCGCGGCGCTCTCTAGCAAGGAGGGCGACAGGTATCACGCCTGCAATCACTCTCACCGCCGAGTCGGAGACTGTTGAATACGAAAATGCAATTCTCAGTGCTCCTCTTCTCTGTACCTGTGCCAATCGTTTTCGGTATACCTCCTTGCTGAGAGCGTCGCCCCATACCTCTGCTCCGTACAGTAGCACTGACCCTACAGCACTCATCAAGAGGCGTCTTCTTGATGGGCTGGGTCCCCCTACGTTGGCCATAATTCGACTCAGGGCCGATATTCCCGAAGAAGCCTTCTCAGCCGTTGCCCTGATTTGCTCAGAGAAACTCAGTAGCCCCAGGTACTTCACCGCTGGCTTCGATTCGATCTGTATGTCTCCAATACTGATCATCCTTACTCTAGGGATTCTCTTTTTTTGTCAAGATGACTACTTCGGTTTTCTCCAGTGCTAAACTGAGCCCGCGAGCAGTCATCCAGTCCCTCACTCGGCGCATTAGCATACCTAGCCTAAGTTGCGCTTGTTCAACGGTGCGTCCGGCGACCAGAGCCGCAACATCATCCCCATAGCCGACCAAGCGCGACTCATCTGGCATCTCAAGTCTCAGTAGCCCGTCGTAAGACACGTTCCACAGGTCCGGACGAAGGATAGATCCCTGGGCAACACCCGATGTAATTTCCATCCTTCGTTGGCCCTGTGTCGTGTCGTAGAGCAGGCTTCGGTCCTTTAGGTAGTTCCTCAAAAGCCGCATTAGATATTCTGGAACTTGAAAAGAGTTTTCCAGCGTATCCAGAATATCCACCCATCTAGCGGAGTTGAAGGCATTCCTGACGTCGAGTGTCACCAACAGGACGATCCGTCGCTTGGTGCGACTATATGCCTCTGCCTTTTGGACCGCGTTCACCACCTCTGCAATCGCATCAATGGTAGAACGTCCTGCTCTAAAGCCGTACTGCCGAGGAGATAGGTCCCCAGCAGCACGAATCGCGTCAGTGAGTCTTCCCTTGATGAGTTTCTCTAGCACTTTCCCAGCCGTGTCTAGCATGCATAACGGGCGGTATGCAGACAGCGATTCGGGATTTCCCTTCCCCTTGCTGACCAGCACGAGCCTCGCCACCTTCCATCGTACCGGGAAAACCCCGTCCCGTAGGCAAGCGTTGAATGTGCTGAGTCAGGACAATGGTGATAGACGAGCTGCAAAACCTCAGCTGGAACACCATCTGGACGGCGTATTGCCGACGCTTGAACTGGTCAGTAAGCTTTAGGTCTTGAGTGAATTGAACCTTACTGGGCGAGCATGCACAGGTGATTTCACATTTCCTGCAGACCCGGTTTGCTGAAATTTGCGCACGATTTTCCCGGTTGTGGACACATTTGATCGATTATGCTGACCAAAAAAATCACGAGGAGCATGAAATGCACGCCCATTTTCGTGAAAGGCTTCAAGAACCTTAAAGTGTTGCTTAATTGTGTACTTCTTCATGGTTGGATTTGTCAAACATTGTTAACAAGAAATGTCAAATTATGACTCACAATTACACGCACACAGACACACACACACATATATATATATATATCTCAAACATCTACAAGAACGCCAAAGCAAAGGTCAGAGTATTCGATGACACGCCAGAATTCCCCACACAAAAAGGTGTTAGGCAAGGGGACACAATCTCTCCAAGACTATTCAACGCCACCCTGGAAAGCATATTTCGGGAGTTAGATTGGGAAAATAAGGGTCTACAAATCGACGGAGAACGAATCAATCACTTGAGATTTGCCGACGATATAGTGTTAATTGCTCCCAAGAGGAACTACAACTTCTACTAAATTAGCTTAGTAAAGCCAGCGAAAAAGTCGGCCTAAGAATGAACTTAAGTAAAACGAAGGTTATGCCCAATGAACTTCTCACAGGTCAGGTCGAAATAGCACTGAACAACACCAGGCTAGAAACAGTAGAGGAATACATCTACCTAGGACAGCTAGTACACGAATCTGGAGATATAACACCTGAAATTAATAGGCGAATCAGGTTAGCATGGAGCGCATTCGGGAGGAACTCCGTCATATTCAAATCCAGAATGAAACTCCATTTGAAAAAGAAAGCATTTGATCAATGTATCCTACCTGTCATGATATACGGCTGCGAGACATGGACGTTAACAACAGGAGTCATACGGAAGTTACAAGTGGCACAAAGAGCAATGGAAAGGTGCATGCTAG
>OZ017741.1:114645806-114662861 GCA_963969285.1 Odontomyia ornata
TGGCTATAGGAAGACTTGTGCTTGTCGAATTGGCTTGGCTCCCTGTGTATCTACGACGTGAGTTACCATACTCGTTCGGCCTTGGTCATCTGGGCTTGTTGCAGACATTAAGTATTAGCAGAGGGGTGCGTAGCCCGGGGTGGCATACTGAGGCCGGCTAGCGCTCAGTCGTGTCGTGGGTCTTCCGGGACACCCTCTGCTCGTGCTGAGCCACCTTACATAAAATAACTAGCACATAGTGAAAAGGATGGGAAAGGGAAGGTCATTCTGAGAAATGAAAAATATGGCTTTTACTGTAACATGGCCGTTTTTTTATTCACAAAAAAAATAAACAAATTTATATCACAACAAAATCTGCAAATTATCAATTTCAATAAAAACAAGAAAAAACAAAGGACCCCTTTAAGATTTGACGTACAGAAGAAAATAATCAACTACAATCCTTTATATGAAGGAAAACACAAGGAAAAAAACGAGCTTGATGATGAGATGTTGTTACTAGAGTGTGGGGCCACTGAAAATTTAACTTTAAATTAACTCGAAAATTCAATCAATACTAGAAAATCAAGGAGCACCCTTATCGCCCTCTCCGTCCCGTCGTTCTGGCTTACTTGCAGAAACGAAAACTTTAATTCTGGGACCTGGCCCTCTGCGAAGTCCAACAAAACAAAGTTTTTTTTTTCTTGCTTTTTCTGTTTTTTTTAGAGAAAGAATCACACTCGGCACTTAATTTTTATTTCAACTAGTTTGACTTCAAAGTCGCACCAACTTTAATCCCGGAGGCCAAAAACTAAAAATTCTTCTCATTCACTAATATTTCCACATGGATCATAAGTTATTTCACAACGAATGTAATTTATTTTGCCCTACCTCACACCAAAACTTTCGCCGCTCAACTTCGCAATTAAATTATTCTATTTCTTCTTCCGTCACAAAAAAATTAATCCCCGTTCACTTCAAATTCTGATCACTGTATTTTTTGTAACTTCTGCTGAAATTCTCAAATCCAAAAAAATTCACTTCACTTTCACTCAAAGCAATTACTCTTTTTTTTTTGTCCAATCCTCACTCCCAGTCAAATTCCAACTCCTTTTTTCCCCAATTTTAATACCTCCAAAAATCAATTTTACCGCGCACCGAAAACACCCTTATCTTTTCCAGCCAAATACTCACTGCCCCAATCCTAACTACTCAATTCCACCTTTCACCTTTATCCAATTCGATCCCGCAATCCTTTTCATTTTCAAATTACCGCTGCCGCATCTGGGTAACGTAATCGAAGTTCATTACACTTCGATTTCGCTACCCACACATCTTTTGTTCCATATCGGCAAACTCAATAGTATCCATTGTTTTACATATGGCAATTTGCACAATCCAAGAAGCGCTTGGTTGAATTCAAAGTGTCACATATACACATTTCGGAAGCTATTTGTTTTGCCGATACCCCAAAAAGAGTGATTCCGTGCGCCCGGGGGAACTTGAACCCAGGGTTCCAGCAGACCCTCGATCGAGATCTCACGACGCAGCTAATGGTGCCATGGATTGTCGATCTCCCATTCATCTCATAAGCAACTTCAACGATGCACTTGGGCATGAGATTAAGTTTTGTTAGTAGGGGAACGTGAATTGCTTTTTGTTAGTAAAAAAATATAAAATTTGTTAGTGGGAATAGAATTAGTTAGTTTGAAGGAAAGGAATTCGGTTTTGTTAGGGAAAAGGTATTGAATGAAGTTTTGTTAGTGGGAATTAATAAATGGAATGTTGTTAGTGGGAAAATTAAAATTCTTAGTATGTATTATTTTTTGTAGTTGGAAATAAAGGAAAAGGGTAGGATTGTGATGATGGGGAAGTAAAAATTAAAGGGAAAATGGACAAATGTTAAAAAAAATAAATAAATTTACAGAGGAAAAGGTAGGAGTTCGCAAAGGAAGGTGGAAATGTTACGGCGGCAATTTGAAGTTGCGAATGGGAGAAAGTCGGTACGCCGGAATTCGCAACAGATGTCACTGTACTTGGCCACCAGATCAGAGGCTTGCTTGAATACCTGCACTGGGAATTTGGTCTGCTTCAATATTCCAGACGTGAGTTCCCGGGCTTTGTGTTTTGTCTCTGTTTTCAATGATGGTCGTGAGTAGCTTCCAAAGAGGTGATGGTCGAAACAAGCTGGCAGCTACCGATGACTTCTCCCGCTTTGAAGCTCGTGGTTGAGTCTGCGGTGTTAAGGACTCTAACCGGCACCTATCCGTTTCTTATAGATCTTACAAGGCTTCGTCCTACATTTAAACTGCACAATGCGGACGTCTTCGTTGGCTCGAACAGATAAGATCGGTGGTGTCCAGAATCACCATCAAGCTTGGCTCATACAATGCTTTCGAAAGAATACGGTACAATCAGTGTCGGAACACACTACCGCATTCATCTTGGGAATTCGGACGCTGGGATCCTTCATCAATACTTCGACATTCTGCCATTTCAATACCCATTTGCCCAAGTCCAACGTGATTCCAGGTGGTCGCAGAAAATCCATTCCGAGAATGCAGTCATCCATAATGTTCGCGACCAGAAAATTATGTCGGAACGCAAGGTCTCCCAACTGTACCTGGAGGTTGACCTCTCCATGAACAGATGCAGTTTCTCCCGAGGCTGTCCGTAGTGAGGAAATCCTGTCCTTGTGAAGTAGTTGTTGCCTCACTAGGTCTGGCCGGCTAATCGATAGGGTTGCACTAGTGTCGATTGTTGTTTTGCAATGTTCTCCGTAAACTTAACCCGGAAGGCATAAGTCGGCTTCTCCCCGATGTAGCCCTTGTGAAGTGGTTGTTGCCTCACTAGGTCTGGTCGGTTAATCGATCGGGTTGCACTAGTGTCGATTGTTGTTTTGCAATGTTCTCCGTCAACTTAACCCGGAAGGCATAAGTCTGCTTCTCCCCGATGTAGTCTTGACACGGTGATGGTAGTGCTGGGGACGTTGATCCTCCTAGCCAACCTCTGCCCCACGAAGTTGGCCCCCTCAGCTTGATGGGCTTCCATTCTGGGCTCCTGACTCGGTCTGGATCTCGTCCTAGCTGCACACCCTGGACAATAGCTCGGTTTTCTTCACTTCTTGCAGTCTCTTTGTAGGTGCCCTTTCTCACTGTAATTCCAACATCTAGGCAATGAATGCTTCTATTGCCACGTCATCTCGATGTTCCGGGTCGTAAGCTGGGTAAGCCAAAAGTGCTAGTCGCTCAATGTCTTGGGCTAGCTGCTGTAGGGTTTCGCCAGACTTCTGCATCCGATGCCGTAGTTGTGACCAATAAATCTGCTTCAGATGATCGTCTCCATGACGCGTGTCAAGCAAATTCAGTATAGCAGTCGAGTTTGAGTGCAACTTGATGGGGATAGTCTGCAAGAGCTCGTCTGCAAAAGCTCGTTTGCAAAAGCTCGACAGCTGGGCCTCTTAGAGCAAAAATTAATGCAGTTGCTCATTCCTGCTCATGCCAGTGATTTGTCCTAGCGGCGGCTTCAAACTGGATTTTGTGGATTCTCCAGACCGTCGAATATTGAAGCGTTCACACTTCTGGATGTACTTTGCCCTGCGGTTATAAGCGGGGCTGGTGAAATGGTTATTACTGCCTTTGCTGCTTCCAATTCCTTTTTCATTTTTTCCATTTCATGGTTGATTCCCTCCTCAACCTGACTGGCCTTCTCCTTGACCTGGTAAACCTTTTCCTCGATGCATTTAATTTCTTTGTTCAGACTACCAAGCTCCGCTTTTATTTCTGTTGATTGTTCTTGCAAATCTGCCTTAAAATCAGTTGACTGTTTCTCCAGCTTCTGTGTGATGTCTGCCTTGATTTCGAATGCTTGTTTAACTAGCTTCGTTGATTGCTTCACCAGCTTTTGTATGATGTCTGCCTCGATTTCGTCTGCTTGTTGGTCCCGCTTCTGGTCTAGCTTTGATGATTATTCATTTAGCTTCGCAGCTTAACTTGATGACTGTTGTCACTGCTATTGCTGCATCAGCATCAGCGCATTTTCTGGTTCCTTGATTTTAGTGTTTCTTCTTCTCCCTTAAGCTCCGACATGGTCAGTTCATTAATTTTTTAAGGTAAGCTTCGTGGTATTCTTATTATTTCGGCTTACTATTGTTTTTTTTCCACCAGTTTCCACGTTACATTTCACTATAGTGCACTTTAAAAATGTTTAAAAGTTTTCCCTTTCAAAATTTTCATTCTTACTTCGGACACCACAGTCGCATGTTATATAGTTCGCGGCCGATATGTTTAATGTCCCGGGAAAGTGAAAAAGCACTGTCTTTTGAATTAAGGTAAAAGATTTTAGTTACTAAGAATGCACAATAATTAATTTCACTATTTTACAAATCTTATCTAAATTTACTTTTCGCTGTCTGCATAACGAAAATCACTTCACTATGAATCAATATCGCCTTCAACTCGTGCTCTACACTATCGCAGTTCTTACTATCGTTTAATCTCCTATTCATTCAGTTCGGCTTTATATTGGGTCTCTAGTCATTCAATCCATTTCTTGTATATTGGCGAATGCTCTGACGAGAACTACTTCGAATATTCGAGCAATTCTGAATACCCGCAGTGACTTCACTTTCAGATATTGATCATGGATCTAGTTGTTCCATTCTTGTGCTTTCGAGTACATTCGTTTATTGATCATGATGTTATTAATAGTTGCGAGAATAATTGTGACAGTAGCTCGCAGAATTATATATATATATATATATATATATATATATATATATATATATATATATATATATATATATATATACATATATATATATATATATATATATATATATATATATATATATGATATATATATATATATATATATATATATATATATGATATATATATATATATATATATATATATATATATATACATATATATATATATATATATATATATATATATATATATATATATATATATATATATACATATATATATATATATATATATATATATATATACATATATATATATATATATATATATATATATATATATATATATATATATATATACATATATATATATATATACATATATATATATATATATATATATATATATATATATATATATATATATATATATATATATACATATATATATATATATATATGTTGTTTGCTGTTTTACTTTGATTTGTGACAAAAATAAGATATGTTTTGTTTTATTTTCTAGTAGTCTAAATATTTCTGGAACACTTAATTGAATATTGGATCATTTGTTTTACTTACTTTATTTTAAAATTATATTTAATATCATTCCTTATAAATTTTTCTTTTTCTACTTTGTAGCTTTTCATTTTATATCTTTATGGTTTTACAAGTTTTAAAAATAATTTTTCTCCAACTTTTAAGGGGATGTTTATCTGTTACAAGTATATGTTATTGATAGCAACATTAGTATTTCTAAATTTTTGCCATAATTTAGCTTTATTTTCTAACTGTAATTCATTACAATTTTATTAGTTTTGTTTACCATCGAAATTGGCTCAGTAATTTTTCCTCTCTTCCTCGTTTGAGTATGTTCTTGTGTTCTTATGTGCTATAATGCCTTTCTAGAACCACCTTTTCCATGTCAATGAACATAAAACTTTTGTTATTTTAATTTTTAATGTAACATATACGTTGTACAGTATATTTTACACTTTTATCTGTTTTTCTTATGTACATTTATATATATTTTGTATATTAGTATATAAGATATATTGATGCATGCTTACATGCTTAATTTCTACTTGCATTTGAATTTTGTTTATTTATTGCTACACAATTTTAATTTTGTCAATACTGAATATTTGTGCCTGAATAATCCTTCCACATAAATTACAATACTTTAGTCTTCTTATTTATTTTGTAACTTTTTTTACATACCGGTGCATTTGATTCGTATGTTGCGTTACGCAATAATATGTTTGATTTTGAATCAATGAACTACACATAAACCAGTTGTTACCTTTTTTTTTGTTTGGCGAAGATGAAACGTAATATTGAGATGATTTTTTTCATGTAAGTGTTTAGTTATGTATGCTAATGAGGAGTGATAAAAAGTGAAAGCATGTTATTTGCATCGTTGCTTGATGTGTTACTTATGATATTGGGTAAAGGGATATTAATATAGTAACATTAGGATAGTAACATTTTCTGATAATTTGAGTAAGGAGAAGTATATTTTTCAGAACAAGATTTTTATTTTTAGATCTTTAGTATTACAATATGTAGAGTTCTTTTTATTATTTTATGAATTATTTATATTCTTATAGGAATAAAATATTTCATAGTATGCAAGCATAAATCCTAGTGTGACAAAGATGAGTCCACATATAGCCCAGATTTTTAGGCTTTGCTTTACAAGCTTTGTCTTTACAGGTGCTTTGTTTATAACGCATTCGTCTCCTCCCCGTGCATAGAAACATTTTGGTGACGATTGCAAGTGCTCACTCTCAACATCACCAGGTGCGTTGGATGCGTCCCTCGT
The DNA here is from genome assembly GCA_963969285.1 of Odontomyia ornata. Lineage (NCBI taxonomy): Eukaryota > Metazoa > Arthropoda > Insecta > Diptera > Stratiomyidae > Odontomyia > Odontomyia ornata. The sequence goes on from OZ017741.1 coordinate 114,652,319, forward strand.
GACCGAGTAAAAGCAACATCGGGCCTGGTCCTTTATGTTTGTGTAAAAGAATCCACTACGAGCAAGCTTGAGTATTTTTCGTTCATCAATATTTAGATTGATGAACGTTTTGATTCAATCATACTCCTGCTTTAAACACAGTATCTTGAATGAATATCACTCACTTCAGAGCACGTCTTTTATATGTACCCAGGAATTATGATAACCAGGAAAGTGAAGCCATTTAAAAAAACACGATTTCCTCATAATAATTTTCTCACAAACTATGAATCAGGGTGTTTCACAGTAGTTAATTAAGGTTCGTAGAATCTACGTTGTATCAAATTTCCTTGATATTCTTCCAATGAGTATGTTCATGGCTGTATTTTTCTTTCTTTCTTTTATTGAAAAAATTTCAGTGGACAAGTTTGGTGTGCAGCTTTGTTCGAAGACGTGTTTGTGCTTACTTATACGCACCAAGTCAATTATTTTGAATTTAGGTTTTAAGGTAACCTTTACTCTCCTATAAACGTTTGAAAGTATTTGAACTTCATTGGACACGATGTTTAGTTCTGTTGTACTGGTCAACTAGTTTCGATACCAGGCTGACCCAGCGGCACTTTCCACTCATGCTCAACTTTTCCCCATAATTCCTTTAACATTTCGGTTTAAGCGCTCTACAATTGATGCTTTTAAGATTTTGTTTTTGTTTTTGGGAGGTGAATGCCATTTACGCACTGAGTATAGGGCTCCCATGCTCGCAAGCGGCTGGACTACCCACTAAACACTTCTTCTATCAACCCGAAAAACTAGCCTGAAACCGTTTGACACATACTTCGGGCCAGGAGTCGTTTGGTTACACCGTGAGGCATCTTAAGCTGGGGGATCCCTACTCTAGCGTGAGGTAAGCGATTCCCCAGCCCCGACGGCAATCTCTGAGTGCTGTAAGTCCCTTTTATCTTTTAGAATTGTTCGAACATAATGTCTTACCTGGTTCCATTTGCCCACCGATCCAAGCAACACCACGACTATACTGTCCGGGGTGAGCTCTGCAGTCTCACTGCAGAGGTTCCGTCGCAGCCTGTCTCATTTTATGCTCGCAAAAACTGTATGACAGGTATCGTCTACGTCTTCTGGGCAAAACCAACAATCGGGGGATTGTGAGTTACTAATCTGCAGACGCCCACTCCAAAGCTAGGTCAGATTGAAGTCAGTCTCACCACACTTTTGATTTAGCCACGGCTTCAGATCCAGAAGGAGTTTCTTTACTGCGTCACAGAACACTTCTTTATTATTGGCCTCTGCTCCAAAATCCACCAGTATGTTACCCGACCGTGTTGGTCATACTGCTTTAATAGTAGTGCTAGTGTCTTTGGGCCTTACATTTCTCCCATATCCCACAGAACTTCTGCGTGGATTGGCCATCTTGGAGGTTTACAAGCACTGCATGCGGCCGATACCTTCGTCGTGACTTTTTCTCTCCTGTTTCGCATCCAGTCTTTTTTTTTTTTGTTAGACGTCCGTTCGAGTTTTCATTTCACGCACTTTTTGTAGGAGTTTATTTGCGACTTACTTCTTCTTCGGAACCTCTGATCTGGCATTCCATGCCCATCAAGTTCCTCTTCCCTCCTTCTTTAATTCCGATCTCCTTTGATTGGGTTAGACGCCATTCTTTTATTGATATTTGATGGTGGAGCTTTACGCGCTTGTCCTTTAGGCTTGTCCCTCAGCGCTTTTTTAGCATTCTGCTCTTTTTCGGCCTTCTGGATCTCTTCAGCCTATAACCAGCTTCTCTGGTAATGCTCTATGTGTTTGAGTCCAAAGAGCCCATTCTTTCCTCCTTCGCTGATTTTTTACGAGTCACATGCAGATTTCTTTTTAGAACATCTACCGCTTTTCGGACTAGCCTTTCTTTTTGATGTCACTGGGCGGAAATTGTACTTTGCGACCTCCTTTTTTGGGAGAGGTTATCGGCTTTCGTTTCAGAGTACAGTACTTTCACCACATTTTCGACGGTGATGAAATTACACAAAGGTGCTCTATTTGTCAGGTCACTCCTTTCTTTTCCTGCCGTGATCCCTTTATGGACATCAGTTTGGTTCTTATTTTGGCATTTAAGACCATTGCTTTGGTAGCGATCACAGCAGTAACCATTGACTTTTTGATGCTTTTGATATTTTCCCCACCACGCGAAAATCTGGAGCGTCTCGCAAAGTTTCCCGCTCTTCCTTTTCAGGACTCTCCGTTTTTCATTCGTCTTTACTGTCATAGTATTCATCACCGTTTTTGTCATCGTTGGTACCGCTCCCGATGTGCTGTAAACAATTTTGGTGACAGTAGCCGTATTTTCACCTACTTTTCTTGGGTTGCTTGATCTACAATATATTTTGGGTTTTTATTTGAAATAGCTCCGGTTTATTGGGTCCCCCTTGAAGCCGCTATCTCCGCTCGTGTGTGCAGTCGCCTTTTTGGTCGCATGGTTATACTTGTAGAACAGGAAGGCCTTGTGCGGGTTAAAACAAGCTCTTATGCGGACAAGTGCTCACCAGTGCTAATCTGGAATCCATTTCAACCGAACCTATACCACCAAACTTCAAACGTACTCCAAGATCGACTAAAGTTTTACCGGGACGCAGGCCGCATGCTAGTTGAATTGGAGCCGTTTACGCACGATAGTCACCTCGGCACTACCTTGCAAAGCAACTAGGTCTAAATCATCATATCCGGCAGTCCAAAGCATCAATTCCAGTTAGTTGTCCAAAAACGTAGTCCAGATTCAGTCAGGTTTGTTACCTGTCATCCCAGGAGGAGCCTCACTTCACCTCCATATCTTCGAGTCTGTGCGGCGGTGCTCCTCAAAGAATGCTAGCATCCAAAGGTATTCTGGTCAACTGGCACTTCCCCTGTGTGATTTTCCTCGGTTACGTGGGGGCGGCACTCCTATAGAATTCTACGTTCCAAGACTATTCTTGTTGACCAGCATTTGACCTGCATAAGGGGTGTAGTTGAGTTGTGGTTCATTTTATATCTTTTCATGAGGTGGTGAGATGTTTTATTGAAGAACTCTTTTTCATCGTCCATTTGCATGTTTCGGTTCTCCTTTTCCTATATTCGTTTGGAGTTTAAAACTAATAATCAAATCTGATACTATAATTTTTATATTAGAACTTTCTTAAATCAACTGGCCACATAGTAATCTTTGCAAACGTGAGATTGTGCTGGGACGAGAATTCGAAGGAAATGTAATCCTTTGTTCTCTCTCAATTATTTTCCATACTGTTCAACTACATTTACAATGAACTTGAATAATCTCAATCAATTTTACACAGCTTTTTATAATTTCTACATCATTGAGTTGATTAAAATAAAATGAAAATAAAATCCTTTCAAAGATCTTTCATCCGATTCTGCACTCTCAAAATAATTTTAATACTGGTTTTAGAGAGAGTGTATCTTTAGGAGCTGCCCAGTACTCAACTGAAATGACCGCGTTAAATTCAAAGCCTTTTGTACAATATAACACAATACTTAAAACCTTTTCTCAATTCCACTGCCACAAATAGTCGAGGAAATACGAAAGAAAAACCTATCTTTTGGAATTCGAATCGAAAGTGACTGGTGCCTATTGCTAACAATATTCGATTTATCTGTTATCTGCGTATCCATTGCGGGTTCTAGTAGAACAGGTAGTAAGCCACAAACTATCTCCCAGTGTTAGCAATATAATTTTGCGGCATATAAGTATGATGTACACATACTGGGGACTATTGTTTCTACGAATTATCACTCCCAACCGTACATTAAAGATATTCTTCCACCAGACGTTTCTTCTTTTTGTATGTAGAGCTTATAAACTAAATTAAAACAACTCGACAAAGAAGCCACAGGACTAAATTACTCGTTGTTTCTGTTTGCTTGCAGATGCTTCCGTGTGTTATGATTCAGCGTGACCTCTTTTGATTACAGTTTCCTTTATTGTGAAGTATTAAGGTCACTCATCATTGATTCTTAAAATTTTTACAAATACCATTTGAAATTTAAACGGTTGTCACTAGGTCTGGTCGGCTAATCGATCGGGTTGCACCAGTGTCGAATGTTATGGTGCAATGTTCTCCGTCAACTTGACCCGGAAAGTATAAGTCCGCTTCTCCCCGATGTATTCTTGACACGGTAATGGTGGTGCTGGGGACGTCGATCCTCCTAGCCAACCTCTGCCCCACGAAGTTGGCTCTTACATGTTTCCCGACCCCTCTGTTTGAAGGGCTTCCATTCTGGGCTCCTGACTCGGTCTGGATCTCCTCCTAGCTGCAAACCCTGGACAATAGCTCGGTTTTCTTCGCTTCTTGCAGTCTCTTTGCAGGTACCCCTTCTCACCGCAATTCCAGCATCTAGGCGCACCATTTACCTGCGGGTCTCGCTCTATTTCTACGCGCTCACACCTGCACTCGTCTGTCACAATCTCGCGAAACCGGGCAGTGGTACGAGTCACATTTTTCGCTGCCTCAAAGTTCAGACTATAAGCCAATGCGTCCTTAATCGTTTGCACGGCTTGTTGCAATTCCTGTTCTTTTAATGCGCTGATGAATGCTTCTGTCGCTGCATCATCTCGATGTTCCGGGTCGTAAGCTGGTTAGGCCAAAAGTGCCAGTCGCTTAATGTCTTGGTCTAGCTGCTGTAAAGTTTCGCCAGACTTCTGCATCCGATGCCGTTGCTGTGGCCGATAAATCTGCTTCAGATGATCGCCTCCATAACGCATGTCAAGCGCATTCATTATAGCAGCCGAGTTTGAGTGCAACTCAAAGGGGATAGTCTGCAAAAGCTCGCAGCTGGGCCTCTTGGAGCAAGAATTAATGCAGTTGCTCGTTCCTGCTCATTCCAGTGATTTGTCTTAGCGGCGGCTTCAAACTGGGTTTTTTAAATAGCCCAGTCATATTAGGGCTTTCACCTCGGAATGAAAGATAATAAGCTGCAAATTGGTATGAACCTTTGTTTTGTCATTCTAAATGTTGTCTCAAAAGTCACAATCGTTATCGTGTCCGCGTCTCAAGATATTCAAGGTCAAAGGTCACAAAAATCGGTTTTTCGCGAATATCTGGCTTCCTATCGGTTAAATGAGATTTGCATTTATTATAAAAGTTGTAGGCTATAAAATTCCCTACAACTTTTGTTTAAACTTTTTTTTCATACGACCAACCGTTTTGAAGGTAGAGCGCGAAGAGTGCACATCGTACAGTCATATACGGCCTAATGCAAGGTCAAGCGTGAGTTATGGTTATCAGTACGTTATAAAGTCAATTATTTACTTGGAAATTATAATTATTAAACAATGCCTATTATTTATGTACTAACTATTAATTATTTATATTTAATTAAAGTAAGTAACTTGATTATTTATATATAATTATTCATATTTAACTATTTAAGTATAAGTAAGTATCCGTAGACGTTCTTCTACAGGAGTACTTTTTTTATTTTCGTACCAAGCTTTTGATAATACGTTAAGCTGTGTATCACGGAAAGATATAATTGTAAATGATCCAATTTTTTTTGTGATTATTATATCAGTTAAATACTTTTGTTGTAATTTTGTAATAATTGTCTTATCGTCAGGTATGTATTCCGTAGGGACATCTTTAAGTTCTTTCAAAGTAAATTGAGAATCTTCATTATTTTCTATATAATAAAAAATCTCCTTCATTGCTTGAGTGACTTGATCATCTTGGCGAGGCATTTTATCTGCAGATGGTACTCGGGTTAAAAAGTTGGTATAGCAAATAGTATGATACTTTGCTTCAGCAGCGATCAAATCATACTCGTAATATATACGTTCCTTTACTAATTCTCCTAAGGAATCGTTTCGTTCTTCTGCTCTCTTAATTACGTTGTCTTTGAATGCAAGAGTACTTACATTACTTATTGTCCGTCTATACTTTAATTTTTTTTTCTTTTCTGCTATTTCATCAGCTTCTTGGCCACAAAATAAGCATAACTTTCCAAAATCAAAGACTTCATTTCGTTTTTTACGAGGTGCACTTGACGTTGAAGGTTCACTCTCATCTGTGCGTCGTTTTGATGCAATAATAACATTTTTACTCGTGTACACTTTTCGACACTCGGAATGCACATTTACAGAACTTAAAGTATTTAAATAGTCTATATGTCCATCATTTCTTTCAATACTTGCAGTTTTTAAAGTTTGTAAACCACGTACGACATTCACAGAAACACCTTCTGAAAGTTTCTTATCACATATAAAACACAAATCAGCCATAGCTCTTAAAACCGTACGTCCGTAGTTGCAACGGTACAATTTCAAACTAACGAATAATCTTGACTCATACAAAGTGGAGAGAGTGGCCTTGAATACTATAGAACATCTGTCCCGGCAATGAATAGAAAAGGGCATAGGGTAGGGACAAGTATTTCCAGGTATATAAGTATTGAGAAATTTACGCGTTTTAAAGAAAAGATATATAATGTCGTGTTAACTTAAAATAAAACTAAAATATATAATCCAGAATTAATAATATTTTATACTTAAATAGTTAAATATGAATAATTATATATAAATAATCAAGTTACTTACTTTAATTAAATATAAATACAGTATATATCGTTTATAACGACATCGGATATAACGACATATCGGCTTTTACGACGAATTTCAAAAGTCCCGGCCGGGAAAAGCACTTTTGTATGTAAGAACTGTCGTTTATAACGACATCGGATATAACGACGAAACTAATATAGCGACGGGAAATTGAAAGATGAACTGGTTAAATTTGAGCCTTATAACGACGGACTCACGAATACAGTAAGATTACTCAAAGGAATTATCGAATAAGGGGAATCACCGGGGTATGAAAACAAACGCGACAGAACATAAACAGTCAGTTCAGTGTTTTGTTTAGTGGAAGTTGATTTCTTAGTTTCCTATAAAAGGTCCAATATTTAAACAGCTTAACGAAGGTCGACATGGCAAAAAGAAAGGCGTTCACAATCGCTGAAAAAGCAGCAATTATTTGGCGTCTGGAAGCTGGAGAGTCAAATTTCTGCATTGCCAAAGAATTTGATGTAAGTTCTGAATAAATATGCAGTTAGTAAAAACACTGTATATGCATGTTATTTCATCTTAGGTGGCACATTCAACAATTTCCACGATGTGGAAAAATCGCGATAAAATACAGAGTGTATATGAAAATAGCTCTAAATCATTAAAATTAAAAAAGGTTAGGTCTTGTAAACAATCTAGAGTAAACGACGCTTTATTTGAATGGTTCAAAATTCAAAGAAGTCGCAATATTCCCATCAGCGGTCCTATTTTGCAAGCAAAAGCGGACGATTTTGCAAGAAAACTTGGATTAAAAGATTTTAAATGCACAGTGGGATGGATCCAAAGGTTTAGAAAAAGGCACAACATTATTTTTGGCAAAATAAGTGGAGAAGTGGCAGATGTACCGGAAGGGATGTGTAACGATTGGTTAACAACAGTATGGCCAAATTTAAGAAAAGGATATAAAGACGAAGAAATATTCAACACAGATGAAACCGGTTTGTTTTTTAGAATGATGCCTGATAAAACAATGAAGTTTAAAGGAGAAAAGTGTGTCGGAGGTAAACTTTCTAAAGAAAGAGTGACTGTTCTTGTAACAGCAAATATGACTGGCTCGGAAAAATTAAAACTAGTGGTTATTGGCAAAGCTAAACGGCCTCGATGTTTTAAAAATATTAAATCACTACCTGTCGAATATGAAAATAACCCAAGAGCCTGGATGACATCAGCCTTATTTGAAAAAATTATTTTGCGATGGGACAGTAAGCTGATTCGACAAAAAAAGAAAATTTTATTGCTCTTAGACAACTGTCCCGCTCACCCGAATATTCAAAACTTAAAAGCAATAAAATTAGTCTTTCTTCCTCCAAATACTACGGCAGTTCTCCAACCATTGGATCAAGGCGTAATCAAGTCACTGAAAACACATTTTAGAAAAGTTCAAATTATGAAACTTTTAAAAGACATCGACGAAAATGGTGTGCCTAAAAAAATGCATATCCTTGAAGCCATTTTTCTGATTTCAAAAGCTTGGGATCGTGTTTCTCAACGCACAATAACCAATTGTTTTGCACATGCAGGATTTTATTTAAACGCAACAGAAAACTCTTTTGATCAAGATGATTCCCTACCCTTAGCGGAATGGCGATGGCTACAAAACGATCAAAATGAAGTTGAGGATAATCTATCTTTGGCTCAATGGGTCTGCGCTTTGGCTGTAGATGACTTGGCATCACAAGAATGTTGGGAACATTTTCCAAGCATTGATGAAGAACTTGAAACGGCGGAGGACATGACGGTAGAGGAAATTTTAGCTATCTCAAATCAAGATTTGGAGTCGGGTATAAATAACGACGAAGAGGAAATGAATCCAACTATCGATTTCCAACCACCTACCTCTAAAGATGCTTTTTCAGCGATTCAAACGGTACAACATTTTTTTACATTTAATGAGGATTTAAAAGAGGCTAAAACAGATTTCGCTTTACTACATTTGGAGAAAGTAATTGAACAACACTTTTTAGAAAACCGAAAATCACAAAAACAAACAATGATCACCGATTTTTTTTCTTAAAATTAAATCTGGCTAAGTTAAGTTGTTGTGTCCATTCTTTAGTATGTATCATTTCTGTTGTATTCAATTAACTTTCTCATTTCTATCATAAATAAAGAGTATATTTGAGTATTATTATTATGTTTGGATATAGCGACCTACGGTTATAACGACGGAATTTCACTGGTCCCTTCAACGTCGTTATAAGAAATATATACTGTATGTATATATATATATATATATATATATATATATATATATATATATATATATATATATATATATATATATATATATATATATATATATTGTTGCGAATTCCGGCGTACCTATTTTCTCCCAAACTTTACAGCAATATCTCCACCTTCCTTTGGGCACTCCCACCTTTTCCTTTGTGTATTTATTCATTTTTATTAACATTTTTCCAATTTCCCTATAATTTTTATCTCCCCATCATCATAATCCTACCCTTTTCCTTTAGTTCCAACTACAAAAAATAATATATACCAATAATTTCAATTTTCCCCACTAACAACATTCCATTCATTAATTCCCACTAACAAAACCTTATTCAATATATTTTTCCTAACAAAACCTAATTCCTTCCTTCATACTAACTAATTATATTCACTAGTTCCCACTAACAAATTTTATTTTTTATACTAACGAAAATTAATTCACGTTTCCCTACTAACCAAATTCAATCTCATACCCAGATGCATCGTTGAAGTTGTTTATTAGATGAATGGGAGTTTGTCAAGACATTCAATTTGTTGAATTCAAAAGTATCCTATTGGATGAAGGGTAGTGAATTGGTGAAGAAAGTGGAATCAGCGTCTTGCGAAAAGTTGCTGTTCAGTGCTTTAATTTCTGGACTTTTTCACATTAATTTTTAAATTGAAGTTTGAGTTTCAGGTGCCCCGAATTTCTTTCTTTTGTTCTTCGCCGAGCGCTCGGAGTTCAAAAAGGAACGGACGTAAGCTAAAATAGAAATAAATTAGAGTTTCCTAATCTAAATCTCTATCTGTAAAACTTTCCTAGAATTTAAATCCTACTCAAACTAATATTTAAATAACTCAAATTCAATTACCCGACTCAACTTAAAATTAATTATCTTACTATCAAACAACTAGTCCAAACCAAATTACAATCTAGCTATCTAAAACTAATCTAAATCACAACCTAAATTAAAACCTGTAAATAAATACTACCTAAACTAAACTTAATTTACCAAACTCAACCTAAAATTACTCAAAACCCAAAAACGAATTTAACCAAACTCAATCATTATTAAAATTGAAACTTACTGAAATTACTCTAAACTAACAACCGTTAAACCAATTATCTAAAACTTATCTAACCCAAGAACCTAATTAACTCCAATAATCTATAACTAATCTGAACCTTAATTCAATGAGTTTAAAGTCAATCTAAATCTAACGCTATCTATATAACAATCAATAATAAAGTTTAAATGAGATGGCGAAATAAAAGAAAATATATGATAACTAAGTGGAATGAGTGCAGGCGAGTATAAATGGGAGTATAAAAACTGATTTTGCTATCATTTCTGAAAATGATTCTCTCCATTAATGGAAAAGGAAAAGAACAGGTAATTAAATGGGAAGGGTGTTAAAATTTTACGAGACACAAAGCAGACAAACTGCAACATTGTCTGGCATAGCCATGGAATTTGTAGGCGGACTCCGCTCTAATTGTCACCTCAAAGGGCTGACTACGAGACCATTCTGAAATACTACGGACTTCATAATGGCTCGGACAAGAGCCGCAAATATCCCAAAGCTACCACCAGATAGATGATGGAAGGGCCGAAAGCGTTGGCTAATTGAAAGCGTTGGATCTAAATCCAATTATCCCATGCAGGGAGATATAGCCAACGGCTCAAACTTCGGTTGCTCCCAACTAACATCTACATTGCCACAGCGTGACCAATGTCA
>OZ017741.1:114670561-114712413 GCA_963969285.1 Odontomyia ornata
TATATATATATATATATATATATATATATATATATATATATATATATATACCTAGTCTAGCCATAAATACTGTTACAAACTTTTTGAAGCACTGTTCAATAAAAGAGGTGTTATATGTTAAGAAATCATTGTTTATTTATCAAATGCATTGTCAACTACGGAAATTGCAACAAGTTATTCGAAGTGATTGCCTATTGCCTTTTGCCTTTACACAAGCCTTTAATCGACCTGGCCACTCATCTATGGAAGCACGCACGACTTCAATCGGAAAATTGGCGACTGCATGTGTAAGAGACTTCTTTAAGGATTCGATATTAGAATTTCTTTTAGAGCACGTCATTTTCTCTAAGACAGTCCATAATTTGTAATCCAGTGGGTTCAGGTCTGGGCTAGACGAAGGCCAATCTTCAGCTTTAATAAAATCTGGAACAGCCATTTTTGGGTTGACTTCGCCTTATGACCTGGTGCAGAATCTTTCTGGAAACTCCAAGGTTGATTTTTGAATAATGACGTGTTGAGAGGTTTCACTACACTTTCAAGGACACTTTCTTGATAAACTTTGGCAGACGTTTTGACGCCCTTCTCACAAAAATGCAACTTTGTCACCCCGTTGTAGCTAACACCCCACCAAACCATTACTGAGGCTGGATGATGACCTCTTTGAAATTTTTGGGCAACATGAGAAGCTTCTCTGGCACTGCGAGCATAAACCCTATCGTTTTGTTTATTAAATGTTTCTTCGACAGTAAAAACTTTTTCGTCCGTAAACAAAATTTTACGGTGTTCTTGGTTTGCGTACCGGCAAAGTAATCGTTTTGATTTTTCCGCTCTATTTTTTTTTAACGAATCAGTTAGTAAATGCCCGGTAGATCTACGATAAGCACACAACCGTAAGTCACTTTTGATGATACGTGAAATTGTTCTTTGGGGTATTTTCATCTCACGCGATAAAATTTTTTGTTTCCGGAGCGGATTGTAATGATCACCACGGGGCTGCTCGACTGCTTATGTTTATTACAGGGCAGTCTCTTCGATGCCGACCCAGGCATGGAGAGACTGACCTGTAATAAACATAAGCAGTCGAGCAGCCCCGTGGTGATCAGGAGTGGCTGCTCCTGAAGAGATAAGGTGGTCACCCCGTCGAAACTGCTTTGTTTGTTGTGTTACTAGTGTAAAGCAAACTACATCCGTCAAGTTTCCATCCTTTACGCAGAGATGAGGGGCTTACTTCAGCCACTTCAACATCTTTAGGTTTGACATTCCCCTTGTAATGCAACGACCTTCTTTGGAGAAAGTAACGGTTGCTTTTTGTGTAATGTTTGCGTTTGTCTCAAGCCTCCGTTTCCGCTAACTTTAACGAGGCAAAAAAATATTGAATTACTGTAGAGTAGCTTAATTAACACCTAATAGAACATTTCTAAAGATAATAAAAATTGATCGGTACGTCTTGTAGAGTAGAGTACGCGTGATAAGTATTTTGTAGTGTAGCTTCGTGGCTCGACAAGAACCCGCCTCATATGATCCCGCAAATGCTAGTCGTCAAGCACGCGTACGCGGTCGTTAAGCGAAGCTAGTGAGCTGAGCTCGGTGTTGTTTTAGCTCGCTGACACTTGTGCCAGACCATCGGCACCCGTGTCCTACACGGACATCTTAAAATCATTACAAATGGCGCCCCACGTTGGGCGCCATTTGTAATGATTTTCAACCTTTTAAGTTCGAACGCGGAACCGACCTCTCATCGGTTCTAGACGTTAAGTCTGAGTAGTGCCAACGGATGGTACCAACAGGTCAACCAATCCGTGCACCGTAACCCATTCACGCGGTGGCTGCTTGTCGGCCAGCTAGTTCGGAGAGGATTTCGGTCGCGGGTCTCCGAATGGGTTACGCTCAATTACAATATTTTCAGCCACCTGAACATGCCCGTTTTCCAAACGCGTTGCAAAACAAAACCATACGGAGAAGGACCCTACTTTACGTTACTCCGTATTTCTTCTTATAACCAGACAAGAATACAAAATCTAATTTTTATTTCGCGTTCCCGAATTATACCGACGCGGTACCGAAAAGTATGCTACTCGAAACTAAACCGACGAAGACTACTCTAAATAAAATAACAAAACAACAAAGGTACCGCGTACCGCGCGCGACGCGAAACCGACCTCCGCGGATTTGTCGAAACCCTACCCTCGCGACGGCATACTCACTTTCCCGCTGAAACAGGAAGAACCACTGAAAAGGAAAGTCGTTAAGTAGTTAGCAATTCATGATTTGTTTATTTCTTTTCTTTTAAACCCATTATATAACTGCTTTCTTACGTAAAAATACAATATAAACACTTTATTATTAACTTTAAATATTTAAATGAAATGATAACCTTACGGGATCACAAATATGGTACAAGAGATTTACAGAATTAAATTAATTGTATATAACCAAACTGTATAATGAAAATATTCAATATAAGTGAATTCAACCAAATATGAACCGTAAAAAAAAAAAAAAATTTATAGAATGTATTATCCTTTCATAAATAGGATGTAAAAACTATCAAGCTCTGCTATTTCTAACAAGGAATAAGTAAAAAAAAAAACATCCATACAAAATGCAATTTCTAATCTCTTCAGTGATAATGAAAATAAATTTCAATTGTGAATACTTATAAACCTAGCCTGTTTTGTAATATTTTATTTACAGTATTGTTCAATTGTACTTTCAAGTAAATTCCTTTATCAATTTTAAAAACGATTTTTCATTGCAAACTCAGAAGGCTTGTACACAACATCATGTACCTTATAAGGCATACTAACTATAAATAATTCACTTGTGAATTTGCAAATAACTAGTTGCGATAAGAGAGGAAAATATAAATGGCATCACTAGATAAGACATTTCTCACAATTATTATTAAATAGTGTACATATAATGTAGTTGCTGCATGAGGGACCTGACATTCACTTGTAATGTTTCTGCAGATTTCCTAATTCTATAATTAACTCATTATCAAATAAAGCTTGACAATGGATACGAATTAAAGCGCCACCTAAACCAACTGCACAAATCGGGAGTAGAACTACCAAAGAAGACCGTAACGTTTCAAGAGGAACCTGTTCATGAAAATCCAAGACTAGAAGAGGTACTCATAGAGCGAAGTGTTGCCAACCAAAGAGATGAAACAGTTTTTGAACCACAGTGGACACCCCAAGCAGTAGAGAACCAAGAATCCAGCTTAAGAAGATCTAACAGGATTAGGAGATTACCTGCTCATCTAAGCGACCATGTACTCCATTAAGCGTGGGAGACTGTAATGTATTAATTATAATGGTTCTGGCAACCCTAGTTAAATCTGACATTCCATTCCATGTATTCTAATTCAACCTTCTTCTTGTGCAAGTGACAGCTGAATTTAGTCCTTCCTTAATAAAGACTAATTTTCGTGATTGAACACGAGTATCAAAATGCGTGCCTTTTTATGTAATACACAACAATAATTAACTCTAACTCATGCTCAACATTGATGATTGATGATGACAAATGGAACCAGGTGGCACATTATGCTCGGGCAATCCTAAAATATAAAAGGGACTCACAGCAGCCGGAGGCGCTGGGGCTGGGGGATCGCTCTTCTGGCAATTCCTCTTCCTCCCGCTAGGAAAGGGACTCCCCAGCTTGAAGGCGCCCCACGGCGTAACAAAATGAGACCTGGCCCGAAGTAATGTGTCAAACGGTTCCAGGCTAGGTTCTCAGATTGACAGGGGAGGTGTTTAGTGGGTAGTCCAAAGGTATCCTCCATGGGAGTCCCACACTGCCAGACTCGGCGGGCATAAATGCCTTCACCTCCCTACCACAAAAAAAAAAAAAAAAAAAAAAAACATTTCTCTTAATTTTTCTTTTCAACCCTTTTTCAATTGCAATAAATCGACTCGCTTACAATTCCTTTTGAATTCAGGCCTTTAAGACTTCGACTAGCTAATAGAAAGGACCAAATAAAGTAGTAGATCGCTTCAAAATACGTTTGCTGCATTTTCCTCTTTTTCATTTGATTTTCCCACCACAATTCCTTGAATTTATACTGGTTGCAAATCATCTAACCTTATTCACCGTCCACCTTTACTTGAAAACACTTCCGATTGTCTTTAATTTATTTTTTCCTTTTCCTTACTTTAGACTTTTAATAATTTTTGATAAAAAAATAATAAATTTACAAATATGAGGAGCAAAAACACATTTTGTCCTTTTTATCTTAATACCTTCATTAATAATTTAGTTATCTGCAACATTTCATAGCATCTCTCTTTCATTTATATTTTCCTTTCCTATTTGTTTTTATTTTCCCTTCCTACTTGTTTTTATTTTCCGACATAGTATATCAATCAATCAATATCATTTTCCTTTTTTTTTTTCATTTCCCAGCATCAAACTTAAAATTTTCTCTTGTCCATCAAATGTCTCATTTTTTTCTTTTAAACAACTAGAAAAGTAATATTAGATCTTGTACAATGGGTTGTTTGCTTTCCATTTAATTTTTTTAATTCTTTTCTAAATGGTATTCATTAATTGTTACTCTAAATATTTGCTTTACAAAGTTTCAGTATGGGTTTTATTTCCTTCCTTTTTAAGTAGGTTTTGAAAGTAGTTGAGTTGAATTTCTACATTCTTATTTTGGATATTTAATATAGATTTCCTAGGACGCAGAGTACATTAACTAAACACATTTCTCCTGATTTGCTAGGTCCTTTCAATTGTAAGGTTCATTAGCGATTAGGTTTACATTAACTGGCAGCGTTCGTTGATCGGAGGAAAACCGTTTTTTTGTTTAAGTTATGAAGATTTCTATTTCTTTGCCTTCATTCAGTCTAGGAGTTCATTTTTTTTTTTTTTAACAAAATTGCAGATGTTACAATTACGAGAGTGGTAAACATTACGTGCTATACTGGTGTAACGACACTTGTATTAAAAATATCCAAGGCTTTATTCAAATAGTTCATTTGCACAGCGATACACATATCTGTCGCTAGGATTAAGATCCAAGGAAGTCATGTTCCAAAGTCATTCGATTTTCCTAATATGGTATCCCGAATAGAAGGCCCTAACACTTTGCAAAACATCACAGTTAAGCCACCGATTGAAGAGCATAGAATAATGTAAACGGCCACATTCACTCGACAAATTTTGGTGCAACGTAAAAGGCGATAAAATTAGCTACCGATACAATCAATTACAAGGCCATATGTAATAAACACCGTATCTTGGAGTTCCTCTGTTGACACATCTAGCTCGTCAAGTTCTTTTTGCATAATCTAACCTAACTTTCGGAAACAGCTCCCAAAACTAGGTTTAATCTGTCGTACGACATTAATGGCGAGATTGTGCGCAACTTATATTTAGCTCCGGAACTTATTCCGTCAAATGAATGACGTGGGCACTGCTGATATTTCTATCGTGAAACTTACTTGCTAGCCTCCAAATATCCGACTGTATATTTATCCATACATAGGTTACCTCCCTCGACAAGACATGCTTCAAAACTGTCACAGGAACTCTAAATAGAGCTGGGCCTTTTTTCCTTATCATCTGCCGTAAGTTGATCCGCGCTGGTAGATCCTGTCATTCCCTCGGACAATGTGTTGTGCTTTCTTGAATACGTTGGCGTCCCCTCTCAATTCTGGTTTTCGGATCGGTTTGATCAAGACTCGAATCTGACCACAGGTATTAACCCCTTAAACAGAAATATCGATTTATAATTTATTTTCTGTGTGGCATCATTGCACCTACCTTCCAAAACGGAGAAGCAACCAGCCCTGCGTTAGCTTCAGCACCGCTAACACGCCCGAAAAAACCCTCTAAAGGACATCAGCACGACACTCCAATGATATCGGAGGTTATCCTTCACACGTTTTTCCTCCACCTGTTGCGTCGGGCTGTCACTTCGCCAACCACCGACAAAACAGATGTGTGTGGAATGGCACGCCACATGGCGGCAATGTGCATCTCCATTTGTTGCCAGTGGCATAGTTTTTCGATGGCCACGGTGGAGGGGCAATCCCAAATGGACATGTCTCGAAATGCGTCGGGGTTTAGTTCAATATTCTGTTTCACATATTTAAATCAACAGATCTAAATATTTGGAAAAGAAAAAAAAATATTTTCTGCGCAAGATATCCGCACGAAAGATGACGTCCGCTTGCATTTCGAGATCATACCCACCTGGCCGAGTGCAAGGGTTCGGGATCGGAATCACTTCGATTCCCGGGCGTAGGCGTCACATTACAGGATTACGGCGAATTCTCTCGCGCACGGCTTTAACCGCTTGAGGTGTTCGAGTAGTTCGCGGACGGCCACTTCTTTGACGATCACTTACTCCAGACGTATCATTAAATCTTTCAATAGCCCGATATACAAACATTCGGCTTATACCAAGGGTATGCAGAGTCTTAAAAATATCACTTGGTTGCATTCCTACTTTATGAAGTGCAATCACAGCAATTCTATTTTCTTTGGCGCCCCAATCCATGTTCACTACACTAAAATTTAAACTCAAATGATGACAAATGCATCAAGCGCAAGCGTACTATAGCGATAAGCTCAATTTTTAAGAAATGCAATATAACAGTTCCTTTCTGCAGGGTTGCCAAACCGTGTAACAATATTTATGGCTAGACTATGTATATATATATATATATATATATATATATATATATATATATATATATATATATATATATACATATATATATATATATATATATATATATATATATATATATATATATATATATATATATATATATATATATATATACAATATATATATATATATTTATATATATATATATATATATATATATATATATATATATATATATATATATAAAGATATCTTCTTCTTCTTAGCACGACAGCCCCTCCAACTGGCTCGGTCCATTGACCGTATCCTAGAATTTCGAAATTCGAGCAGCGATGAACTGTCTTCGTCAACCGAATCAGACCACCGTATGAAATTTTTGACGAACTGGAGGTCTCAACGATACATACATATATATATATGTATATATATATATATATATATATATATATATATACATATATATATACATATATATATACATATATATATACATATATATATATATATATATATATATATATATATATATGTATATATATTTTTATATATATACATATACATGTATGTATTTATATATATATATATATATATATATATATATATATATATATATATATATTATATATATATATATATATATATATATATATATATATATATATATGCATATATATGTATTTATATATATATATATATATATACATATATATATATATATATATATATATATATACATATATATATATATATATATATATATATATATATATGCATATATATGTATTTATATATATATATATATATATACATATATATATATATATATATATACATATATATATATATATATAGTATATATATAGATATATATATACATATATACATATATATATATATATATATATATATATATATATATATATATATATATAGATATATATATATATATATATATATATATATATATATATATAGATATATATATATATATATATATATATATATATATATATATATATATATATCAGGTGATTATAGAACGTTTCCTTAGTTTTTTGTTCTTTTCTTCAGTCGGGGCGTGAACATTGATCAGCCAAATTTTGAAGAATTTCGCTTTTATACGGATCGCACACAACTGTTCATTGCCTGCCTTGAAATCAACAACGTGCGGATTGAGCTCCCTATCCACAATGAAGGCCACTCCGAATTCTCATTTTCCATTAGGCTTCCCACTTTTGAATATTGTGTGCGATCTCATTTCATGAATTTCGTTTCCAGTCCAATTCGTTTCCTGGACTGCCATTATTTTTAATTGATATTGACTGGCCCGTTGGAAAAGGTCCTTAACAGCGCTAGCGTAATTGAGTGATCTGACATTCCAGGATCCAATACCATACTCCGTTTTTCGTTTACGAGGTCGTTGCCGTGATTCCAATCCATTCCGCGGCCCATCTGCAGGTTTCGAAACAATTAAAGGGTTTTCCAGGGACGGGGAGTAAGCCCGTCGCCCAACCTCCATTCTGGCGGCATGATTATTACGTCGGTTCCGTTATCAGGCGCGAAAGACCCTCACCCTCTTACATCCCCACGAAGGAGGTGTATGTGGGATTCAGTAGCAGAGCTGTAGATGTATTTACAGTTGTTAGCATTTCTGAACATTTAATGTCCCATTATTTAGGAACCAGTAACACAATGTGCGACTCCGAGAGCATTTACTACCATTTAATTGGGGGGTTCGGGAAACAAGGGGTTCCCTCCTCCTTGCTCAAAGGGCTTGGGACCATCTACGGCGGTCGATTTAGCTAAGGGTCTCACATCCGGGATGAGGCGCGAAGTCCACCTTCCCTTCGTGCAATTGACCCAAGACTGCTGCCAATCGTCGAGCGAGCGCTGTCTCTCCTCGCGGACAAAATTCGGCGCAGGTAAATAGCGCAGCACTCTCTAGCAAGGAGGGCGACAGGTATCACGCCTGAAATAACTCTCACCGCCGAGTCGGAGACTGTTGGATACGAAGATGCAATTCTCAGTGCTCCTCTTCTCTGTACCTGTGCCAAACGTTTTCGGTATACCTCCTTGCTGAGAGCGTCGCCCCATACCTCTGCTCCGTACAGTAGCACCGACCCTACAGCACTCATCAAGAGGCGTCTTTTTGATGGGCTGGGTCCCCTACGTTGGCCATAAGTCGACTCAGGGCCGATATTCCCGAAGAAGCCTTCTCAGCCGTTGTCCTGATTTGCTCAGAGAAACTAATCTTCGAGTCGATCAGTAGCCCCAGGTACTTCACCGCTGGCTTCGATTCGATTTGTATGTCTCCAATACTGATCATCCTTACTCTAGGGATTCTCTTTTTTGTCAAGATGACCACTTCGGTTTTCTCCAGTGCTAAACTGAGCCCGCGAGCAGTCATCCAGTCCCTCACTCGGCGCATTAGCATACCTAGCCTAAGTTGCGCTTGTTCAACGGTGCGTCCGGCGACCAGAGCCGCAACATCATTCGCATAGCCGACCAAGCGCGACTCATCTGGCATCTCAAGTCTCAGTAGCCCGTCGTAAGGCACGTTCCACAGGTCCGGACCAAGGATAGATCCCTGGGCAACACCCGATGTAATTTCCATCCTTCGTTGGCCCTGTGTCGTGTCGTAGAGCAGGCTTCGGTCCTTTAGGTAGTTCCTCAAAAGCCGCATTAGATATTCTGGAACTTGAAAAGAGTTTTCCAGCGTATCCAGAATATCCACCCATCTAGCGGAGTTGAAGGCATTCCTGACGTCGAGTGTCACCAACAGGACGATCCGTCGCTTGGTGCGACTATATGCCTCTGCCTTTTGGACCGCGTTCACCACCTCTGCAATCGCATCAATGGTAGAACGTCCTGCTCTAAAGCCGTACTGCCGAGGAGATAGGTCCCCAGCAGCACGAATCGCGTCAGTGAGTCTTCCCTTGATGAGTTTCTCTAGCACTTTCCCAGCTGTGTCTAGCATGCATAACGGGCGGTATGCAGACCTTCCCTTCCCCTTGCTGATCAGCACGAGCCTCGCCACCTTCCATCGTACCGGGAAAACCCCTTCCTGTAGGCAAGTGTTGAATGTGGTGAGCAGCAAGTCAGGACAATGGTGATAGACGAGCCGCAACACCTCAGCCGGAACACCATCTGAACCTGTAGAGCCTTCCTCGCTTTCAATGAGAGGACCGCCTCCTCCAGTTCCAGCTGTGTGAAGAGTGGGCACTCGACTGCTGTTTCACCATGGACAGCGTCAATACGAACGGGATGGGCGGGGAAGAGTCCCCGCACTATCGCGTCGATCTTTACCGCGTCATGTGTACAAGGCGTCCGTAGGGCACCAAGCTTCCGCATGACCAGCTTGTAGCCAAGGCCCCACGGATCCTTGTTTACATTGTCCACTAGGTCTTGCCAGCAGCGAGCCGTGCTACTGTTGATCAGTTTGCGAAGGCATTTCCTGGCGGACTTATATGCTGCTGCTCGGTTGCCTGCCTCGTCCCGGTTCCGTGCGCGTTGAGGCTCACGCCGAAGCTTGTGACACTCCCTTCGCTTTTCAGCGATTTCAGTTGACCACCAGTACACTGGGGGCTTGCCGTGCCGGGGTTTTCGACGGGGCATAGAAGCTTTGCAAGCAGTCGTGACGATGCTCATAGTAGCGTTCACCACGTCTTGAGCTGCATGTTCTTCCGTCCCCTCCGAAGCTCCCTGCAGCGGCTCACCTGCTGTGAGCACCTCGACGAACCTCTCGACGTCCATCCTTCCGATGTTCCATCCAGTTGTAGAAAGCCGAGAGCACGGACGTCGGGAGACAGCATCACTTATCTCAAGCAGAATGCACTGATGATCACTGGCTGAGTAGTCCTCTAATACTTTCTAGTTGTGTATCCTCCGTACTAAGGACTCCGAGGCGAATGTCACAGCCAATACGGCGGAAAGTCGGCGTATTTCCGGAGTTTAGTACGACGAGGGCCGTCCTGGCCGCCATTTCCTGGATTCGTTTTCCCCGCGGATCCGTGTGAGGCATGCCCCATTCGATTGCTTTAGCGTTGAAGTCACTCCCAGCGAGCACTTTGCCGTCTGTGCTCGAGACAGCGCCCTCCAAAGCATTAAGCTTGGCTTGGAAAGATGATATCGATTCATTAGGCGTTAGGCGTTAGGTACACACTAAAGAAGGTGGTCCCTGAGCACCGAACCCACACGAAACCATCCCCCGTCCACAACTCTCCGCTTGAAAGTCACTGTTCCGAACCCAGATGGCGGCAGTACCAGTCACATCAGATTACCATAATGCAGGACTTTTATTATGGTGTTGCTTACTCAGCAGCAAGAAGTCGGCTTTCATGTCCCTCGCAAACTGCTCAAGCAGATTTTTGGCGTTTGAACTGCGGCGTGCAGGATGCGGGTCATCGGAGTTCTGATTTGGCCTTGGCTAGGGTGTCCTGGAACACCCGGCATTTTTCTGATACCAAGACGTGTCCAAAATCAGGTTTTGGATCAGCATCCTTACAAAGAATACAGTGTGCCTCCTTCGTACACCCTTTTCTTTTATGTCCCATTTCACCGCATTTGTAACATAGGGAGCTCCTATCGGGTCCTTTGCATACTTGTGTGGTGTGACCATAACCAAGGCATTTGAAACATTAAAGAGGCGTTGCTCTTCGCCGTATCCTACAGAAAACCCACCCTATTCGTACTTTGCCCTTGTTCAGGAATTGTTCGGCGTCCTGTTCGGTCAAGTCAACTATGGCAATGCGTTGTCCCCTGTTGTTTTCTGGTGTCAGTCTCGCTTTGATCCTTCCCACGCTAGGGAACTCCCTTTTGATGGCCTCTTCTGACTCGGCCAGATCCGTCACGCAGTCAATGTCCCGTATTTCGATCGTTGCCATCGGCTCGAGCGGAGCTATAGTTGCGCTTTTGCCGAGGACTTTCTTTACTGCGTCACAGAATGCTTCTTTATTGCCGGCCTCTGCTCCGAATACGACCAGAATGTGGCCCGACCGCGTTGGTCGTACTACTTTAATGGTAGTATTGGTGTCTTCGGGCCTTACGTTTCCCCTGATGTCCCGCAGTACCTCCGCGTAGGATCGGCCATCTTGGGGCTTTACAAGCAGTGCCTGCTGCCGGGGTCTTCGTCGGGGCTTCTGCCTCTCCTGTTTTGCATCAAGTCCTTTTTCTAATTGGGCGTCCGTGCGAATTTTATTTTCTGGCTTTTTTTGAAGGAGTTTCTTTGCGGCTTTCTTCGCTCCTTTTGTAAGCACTATCTGAAACCCCTGATCTGGTGCTCCACGCCCGTCAAGTGCCTCTTCCTTCCTTCTTTTATCCCGATCTCCTTCGATTGGGCTAGACGCCATTCTTTTATTGATTTTTAATGGTGGAACTATCTGCATGTCGCCTTTAGATTTCGCCCCATGCGCCTCTTTAGCCTTCTGCTTGTCTTCGGCCCTTAACCAGTTCCTCCGATAGTGCCCTATGCGATCTAGGAGCTCCTCTAGTTCAAGGAGCCCCACCTTACTGCATTGCTGATTTTTAGAGAGTCGCATGCAGATTGTATTCTTTTCAGAACATCTCCCGCTTTTTGGAGTAGTCTCTTTTTTTCGTATCGCTGGGCCGCAATTGTACCTTGCAACCATCCTTGGGAGAGGTTATCGCGTTCCGTTTCCAAATGAAGTACTTCCGCCACATTTTCGACGTTGGCGGTGCAATCACGCGGTGGCTGATCACTCGTGCCGAATCTCCTCGTTGGTTTCAGGATGTTTCTTTGCTATGTCGGGATTAGCGACCCTTGCATCGGTCGCTTCGGTAACGATCGCAGCAGTGACAATCGAATTTTCGGTGCTCTTTATATTATCTTCCACCGCTCGAACACCTGAAGCGTCCTGCAGAGTTTCCCGCTTTTCCTTAATAGGACGCTCTGGCGTTCGCATAATTTTTTTGCTGCGCCCGAACGCCGCAGGAATCTCAGTCTGAACCAGACTGTCTGCTATTCTCCGTTTTTCGTCTGCCTTCACTGTCATTGTGTTATTCTTCGTTTTTTTCGTGGTTAGTACAGCTCTCGATGTACTGTTAACATCGTGGCTGCAACCGCTGGTTGCGTCGACGTTGCTATTATTTTTTGTTTCTTTTTTTTGGATGTTTTTGGTTTTTTTGGTCAATATAATAGTAAAAGGTTAAACCTTCCCATAAAGTTGGAAAAATCGCAAGTTATAGAATTTTACACTTTTCAAACTCACTCCAACAAAATAAAATATGGTAACAGTCAACTAGAATGGGTCAAAAATTTCACCTTCCTGGGCAGAAACTTGAATAACCAAAATCACTTCAACGAATCCTACAGTAAACCCCTAAGCAAAGCGAACAAATCAATCAATATAGCCTTTAAAATCAGCTCCCCCAACCAAAGTCTTCCTCATTAAACACTTCCAATCTCTAATAATACCGGTAATAGAAACTAATCTAACTAACTTTATTCACGCTCCCAAATACTTTCTAAACAAGATAGATAGTCTTAAGGCCAAAGCCATAAAACGATGCATCTGGGTCCCTCTAACGGCACCAAATATACTAGCACTTGCCCTAGTCAAAGAATTACTAGCCAGACTAAGAGCTGAACAACTTCTTAACAAAGAAATTGGAAAAGGCTTATACCGAAAAAACATCAGACAAATGATCATGGAAAACCAACAATACTCCAATTATACCACAATCTAAACAAAATATGCCAACTTCTGCTTCAACACTTGTTTTGGATCCGCACTACCTAATCCGCACCACATAAAATATCAATCTGACAATTTCATGAATAACATCCACAACAATTTCAAAACAATAAATTATGAAAACTTCAGCAACTCGATTCAAGTAGCCTTACAGAAACTTACTGCAAATAAAGCAAACATATTCTTCACTGACACGGCAAAAAACAAACTGGGTACTGGTTAGTCATACACTGCTAAAACACCAAAAAGACAATAAAATACTGCATAAACACAGAATCCATTGTTGTCAATGCCGAACTAAAAGCTATACATAAAGCTATAAATTCCGTGCAGCCTAATCCCAAAAATACCCTAGCCATATTCATTGACTCCTAGAACCCAAAAAACGAAATCACAAACAACACAAATCACAAAATAATTGCAGAAAAATCAGAAAAACCTAAATAACAGACAAACTCCCTACTACTCTTATACTAGATACCCAAATCGGAAAAATTTCACAGCTTCGAATTGGTTGACAAAGCAGCTAAACTGGCCATAGCGGAACGTTCAGATATCGACTAATTTCTAGAATGGCATGACTCTATTAAAAAAATCAACGAATCCATTAACACAGAATGGCACGAATATTATCAAAATAACAGCAAAAATCTAGCATACAGCCCCTGGCTACAAACGGACCTGATATTCAGAACAAAACTATGGTTTCACTATATCACCCCAAAAAGTAATATGCATAAACAAATTAATATAATAATTCTCAACAGAGCCTATAATCACAAGAGATTAAAAAAAGCTAAAATAATTCCATCCCAAGGATTTTAGTGGTCTGACATCACATATGAACTTGAACATAGAATCCTAAATTGTAAACACTTTGAAACTCTACGGAACAAGTATGAAATCTATATCAAAATTTTTCAACAAGAATAATGAAAAAGCACTTCTCAATTAATAGCCTTTCTTGTAGAAACCAACATAGAACTTTAAAGCCATGCGAATAATCCTCTCAATACTAATACTAACAAACTAACATACAAGTAGTAACAGTCAATAAAGAAAAACTAGAAAAAAGCACAATATTACCCTAAGTCCCCTTTGGACAAATATCGATATATCCATGGCTTGTGCGCTTGAATCATAGCCAATACACACCTAACATAGGTTAAGCAGAGGAAAAAAATGATAACGCCATATTCCGATTGTATTGTAGATATCTTCATTCATTGATTACCTATGAGGTTTGAAGTCTGGTGCATTTTTTTCGGTTGTCGGATTTCGGAATGAATGACTTGAAGACTTGCTGTGAAATTTTGTGTTAAGCTTGGAAAAGTCAGCGTATTTTTTAAAAGACCTCATATATGCTTATTAGCTTTTGCGAGAGTATTTCCTATTTCAGTACATAAATATAAAATTAATCTTAAAACACTCTTTCATTCGAAGCCCATTCAATATTATAATTTGATAACAAACTTCTGTTTTTGATTATAGCCATATTCCAAAAGCAAAAGCAACTGCTATTGCCGATACGCCCGAGCTAAAACGCATAGCAGAAAATACTAAAATCCAATCGAATATTAAGTATCATGCCGAATTCGAAAAACAGAAAGGGAAAGTAACACAGGTAAGTGTAGTTGCTTTTTTTGAATGTGCGTAGTTTTGAAGTTTTTTGACACATTTCACATATTATGCTTTATTTTACCAGTAAGGAAAGTGTTTGCGTCGGGACTCTTTTGTCCCGGCCAAATTTAAAACTTATTTTAAGGCCAATAACAAACAAACAATAACTTCATGAGAATCTTGGTATGAAAATTTGCAGAACTTTTTATTGATGACTCTATTCTTTTTTATATCAAGTAAAATTGCGTCGATCGAGACTACCGCGCAAAATCACACAACTCTAACGCCAAACCAAAATGCAACATAATTGCTGCGGGTCAGTATCGCGTCGCAAATTGCTATGAAAGCGATGCGACCATTTCATTGCCCGTGTCGACTTCATGGCCACCCATCATGTATGCAACATCCACATGTGCATACATTGCATGGTATCATTTGCATTGTGCGAACATTGCACATTGCAAATGATGCTATGATCATATCGCGCTGTGGCTGCATACGATGAGTGCACATGTACGCACGGTCAGCTCAAATCGTGGGATCGTCCGTGCGTGTGTGTGCAGTTTTTGCATGAATGGATGATATGATTTGCAGCAATTATGTTGCATTTTGTTTGGCGTTAGATTTCTATAATTTTGCGCGGCCAATCTTGTGTTGGGAGTCTGCGCTTGAAAGTGCTGCGGAGAGGTCGTGTGTTAACATAAGTAAGCCGAAGGAAAAAATAGAAAATTTGTTGTTATTGAGAAAAATTGCTTTTAAACTTGTTTGATTAATTATTTTTAAAGCCGGGACAAAGGTGTCCTGACACAAATCATTGGAGGCCCCGGCGAGATTTTTCAATTCCTGCGACATCGATTGACGATGCCAGGATATTTCGCCCAACGTTTATTTTTGTTGGATTTTGTGTTGGCGTGATTATCAATTCCTGCGACCTCGATTGGCGCTCGACGATTGAAATTTAATACAGGCCAAAAAACTTTGTGTCAACTGTCTTCGATAAGGACACAAATCCGCCAACTGCTCCGCCAGAGGATGCAAAGACTGCGCCAAAAAACATAACAGCCTGCTGCATTTAGGTGGAGAGGCCAATTCTAAACCAGCTAAGATGAATCCTCCGAATAAGGCTGCACACCAACAGGAAAGCAAGCACCAAGCGGAGACACCTGCACTCTCTCTCACTACAGTGTCGAATCCGCGTTTAAAGGGTATGTACCTTAATGATTTTCCGTCTTACTTCGTACGAATGAGTCGGAACCGACCTCTCATCGGTTCTAGACGTGAAGTCTGAATCGTGCCAACCAATGGTACCAACCGGTCAACCAGTCCGTGCACCGTAATCCATTTCGCGGTGGCTGCTTGGCCAGCTAGATCGGAGAGGATTTCGGTCGCAGGTCTTAAATGGATTACGCTCAATTACATATTTCAGTCACCATTAAATGCCCGTTTCAAACGCGTCGAAAACACAAACATACGGAAGAGAAACCTACTTTACTTTATTCCGTATTTCTTCATTATTCCAGTCAATCAAAAAAAAACTACATTCTATTTCGCGCTCCCGAATTTCACCGACGCGGTACCGAAAAATATACTACGTTAATTCGAACCCGAAGAATGCTACGCTAAGGAAAAAAGACAAGCCCAACAAAGGTACCGCGTACCGCACGCGACGCGAAACCGGCCTCCGCGGATTGTTCATAACCCTACCCTCTTCCCGGCATACTTACCATGCACTCCCACTGCCTCTGAAAAAGAAGGCCCACTGGAAAGGAAAGTCGTGTTAAATTTAGCAATTCATGTTATTATTTAGATGCTTTTGCATATTTTTAATGCACAAATACAATTTAGACGCGATTCAAATTTACATAAATCGAAAAAGAAAATAACGGGGGGAAACTTGTCTGACTAATTTTCATACTTTAATACCTTAAGGCGAACTAAATCGAAATTACAAAATAATTCAGTAACCCTTGCTTCATAACGGCTAAGCATATAATTACAACTTGAGGTTTCAATGAAATCAGGTCTTAAACCTTTTATATCAAACCATTTCATATTACATACATTTTTGAATAGTTACACTCTTAATGTTAATGTTTCTAATTTACAAATCATTTATGTTACAAAAGTTTCGATTTAAAGTAATTTCATTTCTAATAAAAAAAGATGATATCATCTTTGGAATTATAATAGTAAATGTTTGACAAAATGTTTTTTGATAAATACTCTATGTTTATAATATAATTTATATGTCGACATATTTTCTTGGTTGGTTTCCCATTTGTATTATTTTGGAATTAAAACGATTTTGTTAAAACTTTTACCTTAACCTATTGTCTTCAACATATTTTTATCTTTAAAAAAATCAACTGTTTATTCTCGCATTGAAAAGGGATGTTTAAACTGAGGGGTATTACATTACGATACAAAAATTAATTTTATGATTTCCCCTCATTCACTGAAATGTAATTAAATAATATCTCAACCGTACTTCGTTCTTCTGTTTACAATCCCTCTTTGATTTATATTCCCACTACCTGTCATATAACTACGACTGATCAAATCCATCAATTTATATATTAATTGAAGTGAGGCATAACGGATTGACGAGGTATCCTAAATTGGTATCACAAATTCATAAATTTGAAAATTTTACTAAAAAAAATTATGCGATATCTTGATAAATGTTTCACCGGTGCTCTTTAAGCTGATTTCAGTCAACTTTTTGAGAAATAACAATAGTCTTATAACAGAAATTTCGGAATGAGTTGAAAGTTGTATTCATTTTCGATTTCCCGATTATATTTTCCCAGTTTAAAAGCCCAAAAAATTATATTTGAACGAATTTCAGTTAGAAGTGGCAACATAAAAATTGCAGGAACCATAATTTTTAAATATAACTAGTTCCTAGTAGTTCGGTCCCGTTTCCCTTTTTCATACAGACTAAACAGGAAACTATCGATCAGCTTATTTCCGTTGTTTTTCAGACAATTTTTGTTGTTTTCTTTTTTTCATAAGCTGCACGCGATAAATTCAGCGTATATACTCCCAATAGAATTTTCAAATTTTGCAAATAATTGTATAGCAGATTTGACTTAGAATTAAGGTCATTATTTAATGGTGAGAATACAAAAGGTTCTAGAGAAAAGAAGTATATTTTAATACTCGTAGTTACCATTGGTGTATCATTCACAGCAGCCCCATAGAAAACTCGCATGATGTCTCAACAATGTGTAAAATTTTTTGCTGTCTTCCTTATGCATCGACAAGTATACTATGTTTCTTAGTCGCGTACAACCTATTGTAGCAAATAAACCTGCGCGTCTATTGAATGTCACACAAATGTCCAGATGGTGCAATGCCGGCTGCAGCTGCTGCTTCAGGTGGCTATTTCCTTGACCACAAGAACTGGAGCTCAACAGTTGTCAGATACACTAAATCTTGATTAATGATAGTCAATTATCAAATAATCAAATTTCAGGCGTATGGAGCATAAATCAGAAAACAGCGTTTCTAACAACCTAGAGAGACGGACCAAAATGACAATAAATTCCAAAATGATAGATTAAACTTACTAGAGAAACTGCTAATAACTTGTCTTTGTCCCGTGGAGTCATCGTATCAACAATAACATTGAAGTTGTCATTTCCTTTGACTAAAGTACATGTTCCATTGGCACACATTACATTTTTATCCTCCGAGTCCCAAAATGAATAACCGTCAAAGAGAACGTGCACTTAATTAACCAGTTCGGAAAAAAAAATTGTCTGCTGGCGCGCTGTCTAGCCTTCTCCCAAACGAGACAAGGAAAATTTTGTAGGTTATATTGAACAAAATTATATGTACAGTGGCTCAAAGTCAAACTCGGACACTTAGAAGGGGGATCGATTAAAAAAATTGTTTATGAAGATGGCGAGAAAGAATGAATGAGAAATTAATTGAGTTTTCACTGTAGAAGCCCCCCAAACAAGGTTAGAAACTCCCCACCACATAAAACGGATTTTTCGTTTTTCGACACACACCCGCCATGTGGCTGTGTCAACTCGACTTTTGACATCCCACCATAAAACTGACGTCGGATGGGAAGCCGTCACAACGGACACGAGATGAAAAGCCACATGGCAGCAAGATGCATTAGTAGTGGTCGCCAGCGGCGTCGAGTGATTCATTAGAGTACTCCTGAGCACAGCTGTGGTAAGGCTGATTGGCAGCAATGGAAGAGCAACATTGTGCTGGATCCAGGCTCCCAGATAAATTTGATAACAACGCATACAGTTCGAGGACGGGCTAAATCCCATACGCAATTCAACGCTCATTGAAGGTGTCGGTAGCACAACAGAGAGAGCGCAAGGAACAGTGAAGTTTAGGTTGCAGTCTTGAATCACTGGATATGCCAGGGAAGTGGCGGCGCAGGTGCTGTACAAAATGATCTCACCGTAACCTGCTCAACAGCTGAACGTGTCCAAATGGCCACTTCCCAAGAATATGAAGCTGGCAGATCCCAGCTTACATATGACCGACAAAATTGACATTTTATTGAGTGCTGAGCATTTTTTGAGATCTTGCCCATCGGGCAAATAAAGTTGGGACCCGAACTTCGAGTGCTTCAGAATTCACTGCTCGGTTTAATTGTAGCAGAAAAGGTCGGCAACCCTGAAACTTCATCAGTTACCTGTGGAATCCTGGCAGAAGACACCAATTTGTGCGCGACTAATAAGCGTTTCTGGGAGGTGGAAGAAGTGCAAGACTCAACACACAAATTAATCCCCGCAGGGGGAATGCCGGTCGACAAGAGCATTCTTGGAGGCTAGCATTCTTTGGGGAGTTCCACCCCCACGTACCCGAGGAAACTCCGCAGGGGGTATGCCGGTCGACAAGACCACTCTTGGAGGCTAGCATTCTTTGGGGGGTTCCGCCCCCACGTACCCGAGGAAATTCCCGCAGGGAGAAAGCCGGTCGACAAGGACATTCTTGGAGGCTAGCATTCTTTGGGGAGTGCCGCCCCCACGGACCCGAGGATATGGGGGGTGCCGTGAGGTTCCCTCCTGGGATGACAGGTAACGACTCTGATTGTATCTGGACTACGCTTTGGACAACGAACTGGAATTGGCGCTTTCGGCTGGCGGATGTGATGGTTTGGACCTAGTTGCTTTGCACAGTAGCGCCGAGGTGAAACTCGTGTGTGAACGGCTCCAATTCACCTATCATACCGTCTCCGTCCCGGTAAAACCTTGGCAGGCCTCGGAGTACGTTCGAAGTTCGCACCATTGGGTTGGTGGTGTAGGTTCGGTTGAGACGGACTCCCGATTAGCGCTGGTCTGGCTCTGAGCACTTGTCCCCATAAGGGCTTGTGCCAACCCTCGCATGGCCTCCCTGCTCTGTAAAGATAACCATGGGACCAAAAAGGCGAATACACACACGAACGGAGATAGCGGCTCCGAGGGGGGACCTATCAAAACTGGAGCAATCAAAAGACCAAAAAAATCCAAAAAAGGAAATAAAAAATAATAGCAACGACGACGCAACCAGCGGTTGCAGCCACGATGTCAACAGTAGATCGAGAGCTGTACTAACCACGAAAAAAACGAAGACTAACACGACGACAGTGACGGTAGACGAAAAACGGAGAACAGCAAACAGTCTGGTGCAGACTGAGATTCCTGCGGCGTTTAGGCACAGCAAAAAAATTATGCGAACGCCCGAGCGTCCTATTAAGAAGAAGCGGGAGACTCGGCAGGATGCTTCAGGTGTTCGAGCAGTGGAAGATAACATAAAGATCACCGAAAATTCGATTGTCACCGCTGCGATCGTTACTAAAGCGACCGATGCAAGGGCCACAAATCCCGACATTGCAACGAAAAATCCAGAAGCAAACGAGGAGATTACGGCACTAAAAGCAAAGAGTGACCAGACACCGCGTGATTGTACCGCCAACGTTGAAAATGTGGTGGAAGTACTGCACTCGCAAACGGAACGCGAAAACCTCTCCCAAGGATGGTTGCAAGGTACAATTGCGGCCCAGCGATACAAAGAAGAAAGACTACTTCGAAAAGCGGGAGATGTTCTGAAAAGAATACAAGCTGCATGCGACTCCCCAAAAATTAGCAAAGTAGCAAAGGAAGGGCTCCTTGAACTAGAGGAGCTCCTAGATCGCATAGGGCACTATCGGAGGAGCTGGTTAAGGGCCGAAGATGAACAGAAGGCTAAAGAGGCGCTTGGGGTGAAATCTAAAGGCGACATGCAGATAGCTCCATCATTAAAAGTCAATTAAAAGAATGGCGTCTAGCCCAATCGAAGGAGATCGGGATAAAAGAAGGAAGGAAGAGGCACTTGACGGGCGTGGAGCACCAGATCAGGGGTTTCAGATAGTGCTTACAAAAGGAGCGAAGAAAGCCGCAAAGAAACACCTTCAAAAAAAGCCAGAAAATAAAATTCGCACGGACGCCCAATTAGAAAAAGGACATGATGCAAAACAGGAGAGGCAGAAGCCCCGACGAAGACCCCGGCAGCAGGCACTGCTTGTAAAGCCCCAAGATGGCCGATCCTACGCGGAGGTACTGCGGGACATCAGGGGAAACGTAAGGCCCGAAGACACCAATACTACCATTAAACTAGTACGACCAACGCGGTCGGGCCACATTCTGGTCGAATTCGGAGCAGAGGCCGGCAATAAAGAAGCATTCTGTGATGCAGTAAAGAAAGTCCTCGGCAAAAGCGCAACTATAGCCCCACTCGAGCCGATGGCAACGATCGAAATACGGGACATTGACTGCGTGACGGATCTGGCCGAGTCAGAAGAGGCCATCAAAAGGGAGTTCCCTAGCGTGGGAAGGATCAAAGCGAGACTGAAACCAGAAAACAACAGGGGACAACGCATTGCCATAGTTGACTTGACCGAACAGGACGCCGAACAATTCCTGAACAAGGGCAAAGTACGAATAGGGTGGGTTTTCTGTAGGATACGGCGAAGAGCAACGCCTCTTCAATGTTTCAAATGCCTTGGTTATGGTCACACCACACAAGTATGCAAAGGACCCGATAGGAGCTCCCTATGTTACAAATGCGGTGAAATGGGACATAAAAGAAAAGGGTGTACGAAGGAGGCACACTGTATTCTTTGTAAGGATGCTGATCCAAAACCTGATTTTGGACACGTCTTGGTATCAGGAAAATGCCGGGTGTTCCAGGAAGCCCTAGCCAAGGCCAAATCAGAGCTTCGATGTCCCGCATCCTGCAGCTAAACCTACACCGCAGTTCAACCGCCAAAAATCTGCTTGAGCAGTTTGCGAGGGACATGAAAGCCGACTTCTTGCTGCTGAGTGAGCAACACTATAGTAAAAGTCCTGCATTATGGTACTCTGATGAAACTGGTACTGCCGCCATCTGGGTTCGGAACAGTGACTTTCAAGCGGAGAGTTGTGGACGGGGGGATGGTTTCGTGTGGGTTCGGTGCTCAGGGATCACCTTCTTTAGTGTGTACCTAACGCCTAACGAGTCGATATCATCTTTCCAAGCCAAGCTTAATGCTTTGGAGGGCGCTGTCTCGAACGCAGAGGGCAA
The DNA here is from genome assembly GCA_963969285.1 of Odontomyia ornata. NCBI lineage: Eukaryota > Metazoa > Arthropoda > Insecta > Diptera > Stratiomyidae > Odontomyia > Odontomyia ornata. Next base: position 114,693,077 of record OZ017741.1, read on the forward strand.
AGTGCTCGTTGGGGGCGACTTCAACGCTAAAGCAATCGAATGGAGCATGCCTCAGACGAATCCGCGGGGAAAACGAATCCAGAAAATGGCGGCCAGGACGGCCCTCGTCGTACTAAACTCCGGAAATACGCCGACTTTCCGCCGTATTGGCTGTGAGGGAACCATACCGGACGTGACATTCGCCTCGGAGTCCTTAGTACGGAGGATACACAACTGGAAAGTATTAGAGGACTACTCAGCCAGTGATCATCAGTGCATTCTGCTTGAGATAAGTGATGCTGTCTCCCGACGTCCGTGCTCTCGGCCTTCTACAACTGGATGGAACATCGGAAGGATGGACGTCGAGAGGTTCGTCAAGGCACAGCAGGTGAGCCGCTGCAGGGAGCTCCGGAGGGGACGGAAGAAGGGGCAGCTGAAGACGTGGTGAACTCTACTATGAGCATCATTACGATTGCTTGCTGCGCTTCTATGCCCCGTCAAAAACCCCGGCACGGCAAGCCCCCAGTGTACTGGTGGTCAACTGAAATCGCTGAAAAGCGAAGGGAGTGTCACAAGCTTCGACGTGAGGCTCAACGGGTGCGGAACCCTGATGAGGCATGCGAGCAGGTGGCAGCATATAAGTCGGCCAGGAAATGCCTTCGCAAGCTGATCAACAGTAGCAAGGCTCGCTGCTGGCAAGACCTAGTGGACAATGTGAACAAGGATCCGTGGGGCCTTGGCTACAAGCTGGTCATGGGGAAACTTGGTGCCCTACGGAAGCCTTGTATACATGACGCGGAAAAGATGGACGCGATAGTGCGGGGACTCTTCCCCGCCCATCCCGTCCGTGTTGACGCTGTCCATGGTGAAACAGCAGTAGAGTGCCCACGCTTCACACAGCTGGAGCTGGAGGAGGCAGTTCTCTTATTGAAAACGAGGAATGCTGAAGTCCAGATGGTGTTCCAGCTGAGGTGTTGCAGCTCGTCTATCACCATTGTCCTGACTTGCTGCTCAGCACATTCAACGCTTGCCTACGGGACGAGGTTTTCCCGGTACGATGGAAGGTGGCGAGGCTCGTGCTGGTCAGCAAGGGGAAGGGAAATCCCGGATCGCCGTCTGGATACCGCCCGTTATGCATGCTAGACACGGCTGGGAAAGTGCTAGAGAAACTCATCAAGGGAAGACTCACTGACGCGATTCGTGCTGCTGGGGACCTATCTCCTCGGCAGTACGGCTTTAGAGCAGGACGTTCTACCATTGATGCGATTGCAGAGGTGGTGAGCGCGGTCCAAAAGGCAGAGGCATATAGTCGCACGAAGCGATGGATCGTCCTGTAGGTGACACTCGACGTCAGGAATGCCTTCAACTCCGCTAGATGGGTGGATATTCTGGATACGCTGGAAAACTCTTTTCAAGTTCCAGAATATCTTATGCGGCTTTTGAGGAACTACCTTAAGGACCGAAGCCTGCTCTACGACACGACACAGGGCCAACGAAGGATGGAAATTACATCGGGTGTTGCCCAGGGATCTATCCTTGGTCCGGACCTGTGGAACGTGTCTTACGACGGGCTACTGAGACTTGAGATGTCAGATGAGTCGCGCTTGGTTGGCTATGCGGATGATGTTGCGGCTCTGGTCGCTGGACGCACCGTTAAACAAGCGCAACTTAGGCTAGGTATGCTAATGCGCCGAGTGAGGGACTGGATGACTGCTCGCGGGCTGTGTTTAGCACTGGAGAAAACCGAAGTGGTCATCTTGACAAAAAAGAGAATCCCTAGAGTAAGGATGATCAGTATTGGAGATATACAGATCGAATCGAAGCCAGCGGTGAAGTACCTGGGGCTACTGATCGACTCGAAGATGAGTTTCTCTGAGCAAATCAGGGCAACGGCTGAGAAGGCTGCTTCGGGAATATCGGCCCTGAGTCAACTTATGGCCAACGTAGGGGGACCCAGCCCATCAAGAAGACGCCTCTTGATGAGTGCTGTAGGGTCAGTGCTACTGTACGGAGCAGAGGTATGGGGCGACGCTCTCAGCAAGGAGGTATACCGAAAACGATTGGCACAAGTACAGAGAAGAGGAGCACTGAGAATTGCATCTTCGTATCCAACAGTCTTCGACTCGGCGGTGGCAGTGATTGCAGGCGTGATACCTGTCGCCCTCCTTGCTAGAGAGCGCCGCGCTATTTACCTGCGCCGAAACGAGGATGCGAGGGAGATAGTTGTCCACGAAGAGAGACAGCGCTCACTCAACGATTTGCAGCAGTCTTGGGTGAATTGCACGAAGGGAAGGTGGACTGCGCGCCTCATCCCGGTTGTGAGACCGTGGCTAAATCGAAGGCATGGTGAGACTGACTTCTATCTGACCCAGCTTTTGAGCGGGCATGAGTGTTTTCAGTCTTACCTACACAAAATCGGTAAGTCACGGTCCCCCGATTGTCGGTTTTGCCCAGGAGAGGAGGACAATGCCTGTCACACATTTTTTGTGTGTTCAAAATGGGTCAGGCTGCGAAGGGAACTTTACAGGGAGACGGGAGAGCTCACCCCGGATAATATAATTGCGGTGATGCAACGACACCTGGCCCGAAGTAATGTGTCAAACAGGCTGGGTTCTCAGGTTGACAGGGGAGGTGTTTAGTTGGTAGTCCAGTCGCGCATGGGGGTCCCACACATAGTGCATAAATAGCATTCACCTCCCTACCACAAAAAAAAACACAAATTAACCACTGAAAGCGCTTGCGAAGCACACTTTCTACAGACAACGCAACGGGAGTCGGGCGGTCGTTTCGTGGTTCGACTTCCTTTCAACAAGGACTCTGGAATGCTGGGCGGTCGCAGGACGTTGCCATACGCAAATTCATTGCAATCGAAGGCAGACTGGAAAGAAATCCCGCGCTGAAGTTACAGTACGCAGAATTTATAAGCGAGTACGAACGACTTGGGCACATGGAAGAAATCAAGTGGTCAGCAGGCAAAAAAGCACATTATTTTCTGCCACACCACTGCGTTCTGAAGCCGGAGAGTAGTACCACCCGATTGAGAATGGTCTTCGACGCGTCCAGTAAAACGGCCACGAACATTTCCTTGAAGGATCTTCTACATACCGGACCAATGATTCAGGATGATCTGTTTGCAATTTTGCTCCGGTTCCGCATGCCACGCTTTGTCTTCACGGCCGACATTGAAAAAATGTATCGGCAAATAGTTCTTCACCCCGACGATCGTAAGTTTCATGTAGTGGTTTGGAGAACTAGTCCATCTCAGCCTTTGCGTTATTATCAATTGAAGACCGTGACGTACGGTACAACATCTGCCCCGTATCTCGCAGCCAAGTGCCTTCAAGTCCTAGCTCAAGCAGAACGGCATCAAGCTCCTTTGGGCAGCCAAGCATTGCGGAATGACTTCTACATGGATGATGTCATGACCGGGGCTGACACATTGACTGAGGCAATTCGGAAGCAGAGTGAGTTGCACAAAATACTTGCGAGCGCTGGCATGCATTTGCGCAAGTAGTGCGCGAATCATCCTAGCCTTCTGCAACCAATCAAGGCTGAGGACCAGCAGGTCCAACTGGACTTCAGTAGTGTATCGGAAAACTACATCAAAACTTTGGGAGTAATTTGGCTGCCAAAAGCGGACGAATATCAAATTCACATCAATCTAGACCTCGCTGATGTAAAATTCACCAAAAGGACGATCGCTTCCGACATCGCCAGGATGTTCGATCCATTGGGCATCCTGGCACCAGTTATTGTGACCACCAAGTTGTTCCTGCAGGCATTGTGGCGTTTGGATATGGACTGGGACGCAGCCTTGCCAGCCGGGATCCACACGCAGTGGGCCCAGTTTCGCAGTGAGCTACCATCATTGCAGAAGGTTCGTTTTCCCCGACACGTTAGCACCTGCGAGAAGCCAGCCCAGTTGCAGTTACATACCTTCTGTGATGCCTCCGAGAAGGCATATGGTGCCGCTATATACGTCCGCTCAACATCAAGGGGTGGTCAAGTTAGTGTCCGGCTGCTGTGTGCGAAATCAAGGGTAGCCCCAATCAAATTCCTAACGGTTCCCCGCCTGGAACTGTGTGCTGCAAAGCTGGGAGCAGAACTGACAAAGCGAGTCAAAACGGCACTCAACCTAACAGATGTCTTCCATGTCTTGTGGTCGGATGCTGAAATTGTGTTAGCGTGGATCAACTCTACTGCCTCGTCCTACAACACCTTCGTTACAAGTCGTGTCTCGACTATTCAATTGCTGTCGAGATCAAACCAATGGTGACACGTTGCTTCACGAGACAATCCTGCCGACATTCTATCCTGTGATTTGGCCCCAGCTGAACTAGGTGGTTGCGAGCTATGGTTACATGGACCGTCTATCCTGAGCAGACCCGAGGCGGAGTGGCCGCCCGAGTACAAGCATAAAGGATCCTGTGAGTTGGATAAAAAGCGAATCAAGGCAACCACACTAACGGCAGCTAAGGCGAACATTCATTTCATGCACGAGGTTCAACACGGCAACTCATTCCGAAGGCTGCAACGGGTAGTAGCCTACGTGAGTGTTGCAGACCAAACTCTCAGCTTCCCCAAGTGCGCATTCCACCAGTCACAAGTCAAGAACTTTCCAGAGCCCTGGTAGTCATAGTGAAATGCATTCAACAAGACGACTTCCGCGAGGACTTACGGGCTGGCTCCTTTTCTGGATTCGGACGGAATCCTGCGCGTTGGCGGAAGGCTGGAGGCTTCGCAGCTCCCTTTCGAGACCAAGCATCCGATGCTGCTGCCGGACACGAATTCGTTTACAAGGTTGCTGATGACAGATATCCATCGCGACAACTGCCATCTTGGAGCTCAGGCGCTGCTTGCCATGACAAGACAACGCTTTTGGCCTATCAAAGGGAAGCAGCTGGCAAGATCAATTGTGCGACGATGCGTGCGATGTGTTCGAGCGAGGCGGCCACAGCTTTTCGACCAAATTATGGGAAGTCTTCCTGGTCCTCGTGTACGACCTGCCCGCCTTTCATTCACCGCGGGAGTCGGCTTTTGCGGGCCCCTGCTAATGCACTATTGTGGCAGAGGTGTGCGGCCGCAGAAAGGTTACATCGCTATCTTTTGTTGCTTCGCCACCAAGGCCGTTCATTTAGAATTGGTGACCGATCTCAGCACTGACGCTTTCATCGGTGCCTTGTGGCGTTTCATCGGGGGACGAGGACACTGCAAGGACCTGTACTGTGACAATGCTATCAACTTTGTGGCTGCGCACAACCAACTACGCGAATTGTCTTCATCGCTCTACTTGGCAGAGGCTCAGCACAAGGTGATCAGCTCATGCAGTACCCAAGGAATAGATTTCCACTTCATCCCACCTCGTGCACCTCACTTTGGTGGATTATGGGAAGCCGCGGTCAAGTCGGCCAAGAATTTGCTCCGCCGAGGCGATTCATCGGCTACTCTCACTTATGAGGAGCTGCATACCCTGGTGACTGGAGTGGAGGCCATCCTCAATTCGAGACCCTTAACCCCGATGTAAGATGACACTAACGACCTGGCAGCGCTTACTCCGGGGCACTTCCTCATCGGAGAATCACTCACAGTTATGGTGGATGTTGAAGCGGAGCCAGTCACCAGCAGTCTCCGTGCTCGATGGAGGCGTGGAAATCAACTCAGAAACGAATTCTGGCATCGATGGTCGCGTGAGTACCTGTCACAGCTCCAACATCGGGTCAAGTGGCGACAACCAAACGTGGTTCCCGGAACAATAGTTATCGTGAAGGAAGACAACACACCCACCATGAGATGGCCGATGGGACGCGTCATACAAACCCACGAAGGAGCAGACGGCTACGTTAGAGTGGGGGACATAAAAACCGTTACAGGAATGGTGAGACAGCCCATTCACCGGCTGGCTCCGTTACCAGTGCTGGAGAACACACCATCCGAAGAAGTAAAACTCGAACCGGAGGCACAACCGTCTGCTGGCGTGGAACTCAAACAGTCGCGTTCATAAATCGCCAACCAATTAATCATCTGAGAAGAAAGATGACTTCACTTTTGTCACTGCTGTTGACTGGTCTGCTGATTCTTCTAGTGATGACCAACCCTATCAAGGTGACGTCAACTGGCACCCAACCCGGCCTGCACTTTCAGTCACTGGACCATGCCTTTTTGTCATCAAGCGAGTGGAAGATTTTGGTTTATTATGAACTGGCACCGTATTGGACGAAGTTAGACATGCTGCTAAATGGTACGACTTTGTTGCAACACCTATGCGATCGAGAATCCCACCAGTCTGACTGCTCGTACTTGATTGAACATTTCCATCACTGGAGAGATCAGCTTTTCAGCGTAAACCAGATGTTGAAGATCAGAACCAAGAGAGGAGCGATAAATACCGTGGGCGGCCTCGCTAGATCCTTATTTGGCATCCTAGATGACGACTACGCCAACCAGATGTCCCAAACCATCAAGGCTGTGCAAGGGGATCAAAACAGGCTGCACTCTCTGCTGAAGAACCAAACTTCGATTATCGACTCAACGTTGAATATCCTCGGAAAAACCGAAAAAATGACCCAGAAAAGATTCACAGCGATAGAGCAGGAGCTGGCTAAACTCTCCAATGAGGTCAGAGCTCCTCAAGTCACAAGCTTGATCACTACATTGTCATTTCACCTGACCCTAACCACTCTCGAACTGCAACGAATTTATTCATCCATCATGGACATAGTAACGGATACCCAACATGGGAACTTCAATCCGCTGCTCCTATCACAACCACATCCATCTGCGCGAGGATCAACGCCTGCCGATGGCCCGGGAGAATTTTTTTAAGCTATTCAAATTAACGTCGATCAAGGCCAAGGTGAAGGCCGAGTTTATCATGTTTGAACTAAGGATTCCGCTCGTTGGTAAATCAACATTTGAACTGTATCGAGTGCTACCTATACCCATTGAAAGACATGATCGCCGCATTGCTATACTGCCTACCTCGCCATATCTCATCATTAGCCCACATCGCGATCTATACTATCCATTGAGCGAAGTGGAGTATTCGGCTTGTAGCTGGATGGAGCCGGACTCCCACATCTGCCGACAGTCTCATCCACTGTACCACAAGGAGGCCAACATGAGCACGTGTGAGGTGACGTTGTTGAAAGAAATGCCGTCCGCTGCCGAGTGTCACCTGATTGAGTTGCCTGCAACCTTTTCCTGGACCAACATTCCGCATTCGAACGAGTGGATTTATGCCTTCACGAATCGCCTCGTTACTCACATCATATGCAGTGGTAATACGACTACACTGACGCTGCAAGGGTCTGGGGTTCTGCAGCTGGCGCCACCAGATTGCACCCTCAAATCTGATGCAGTGACAATTCAGGGTAATCGTCTCCATGAGAGCACCATACAAACGCAGTACTCGAGAGTACATTACCACATGGAAGACACCAACCCAATCCACACACCATTCCGCAACCATCCTGCACAATTCAAGACGTATTCCACGGAAATCGGCGCCCTGCAAAGTCAACTACAAGCCCAAGATTTGTCCTGGGACAACCCTATTGATGCTCACGACATACACCAATATACGGTCGGATATCTGAGCCTCATTGCGCTTGCCGGGCTCATTATCTACCGCTGGTGCAGATCAAGAGATGGACGGTGCCAACCACGACCCAGGAAACCTATACCTCTTCCCCGACGTCACAGTTTACCACACATACTGGAGGAGTTGGAACTGAGCGTCCAACGGGGGGGTGGATGTTGAATTCAAAATTTGTTTTGCATTTTTTATTTCAACAATATTTCCTGCAGGTCAGTAACCCGTCGCAAATTGCCCTGAAACCGATACGAGCATTTCATTGCCCATATCGACTTCATGGCCACCCATCATGTATGCAACGTCCACATGTGCATACATTGCATGGTATCATATGCATTGTGCGAACATTGCACAAAATGCAAAACAAATTTTGAATTCAACAGAAAGGAATTATTCAATCAATAGGTACGATTTTGTTCTATCCGTTTACAATGCGACTTCATTCAGTAGCTTTCAGTACAATTTTGAAATATATCATATAAAAGCCTTTCGCGTGTTGTTATGTGCTTGTTATTCTGGTGGAGAAAAATTCCACTTCGCCAGTAGGAGATGTAGATTATAAGTTAAGTAGGGATAGTTTCCAATAGAATATATACTATTTGCAATAACAAAACAGAAAAAAAATTAAAAAAGACTAGGCCTAGGATAGTTAAAAGCAGATTTATCACATTGTAAATTCTAGTAGAATATACGTGCAACAAAAAAAGGCAAAATAAAAAAGCTTAGGCTTAGAATAGCTAAGAAAAGGTTTATTACATTGTAAGTCCTATTCGATTTAATTTTATTTGCAAAAGAGAAAAACACAAAAATAAAGAAAGAAGTTAGGCTTATTATATTGTAAATATCATTAGATTTAATATTATTCGCAAAATAAGAAAAAAAAAAAGAAAACAACGAAACTAAAATGAAAAACGGTTAGGCTTAGGATAGTTATACTTGAGAAATAATGTCATTAGATTTAATATTATTCGCAAAATAAGAAAAAAAAAGAAAACAACGAAACTAAAATGAAAAACGGTTAGGCTTAGGATAGTTATACTTGAGAAATAATAAGTTTATTATAAGAGACAATGAAAGACTAATAGAAAAAAAGAAAAACAAAGTAATGAAGTAATAAAAACAATTAAGCTAAAGAATAGCATTAAGCACCATCGAATTCCCGCGAGTACCTGCCAACCTGCACCTGCGGATCAGTTGGTAATGGACCCCATCATCAACCTTCACCCTCAACTATTCCTCCATGCGAAAATCTTGAATCCAATGACCAGCGTGAAGCGAATAAAAAATCCAAAGTCGAAACATCTGAAACAATTTGGCTCCTCAAAGTTCGAATAACGTGCAGAAATAATAATTCCACCGATTACGAGGTGTGACAATTAAATAATGAGACTGATTTTATTGCCGCGCATGTGGTAAACTCCCTTCCTCTTCCCCGGCATCCTTCTTCTCTCCATTGATATATTTACCATCGCTCTAGCTTGTTAAGTTCGCCTGCTGTGTCGTGTTGAGTAGACGTGTGTTGGTGGTGTTCGTCACGAAAATGGAGAAACCAAATCAAGAGCAACGTGTTGCGATAAAATTTTGCGCCAGATTGATCGAAACAGTTTCGGAAACGTACGCTAAAATTGTAAAAGTGCATGGTGATAGTGCTCTTAGTCGTGCCCAGGTGTTTCGATGGTATAAAGAGTTTAAGGAGGGTCTTGAAAGCGTGGAAGACGAGGCGCGGAGCGGGAAACCAGTCGAGGTGCGGACTGACGCAAATGCGCAGCGTGTGCGCGCCCTAATCTGTGAAGATCAGCCTTTAATAGTTCGAATGTTGGCCTCGGAACTGGACTAATTTTAACCGACGATTTTGGGATGAAAAAGTTGTGCGCGAAGATGGTTCCAAAGAACCACACCACACCGCTCTCAGCGTGTCCCAGTACTTGACGTCTAAAGGGATCGCCGTGTTGCAACAGCATCCTTTTTCGTCCGATATGTCACCCTGTGACGTTTTTTTGTTCCCTAGAACAAAATCGGTGGTCAAAGAAACCCATTTTGAGTCGATTACGGACATCCAGGCGGCTGTGACGAGGATACTCGCAGACATCCCAGTCGAAGCGTTCTAGATATGTTACGAAACATGGAAAACGCGCTGAAATCGTTATATAGCTGCCCAAGGGGACTACTTTGAAGGGGATGACAGAGTTGTAGAATAATTTTTAAATATACGGTTTTCATGGAATCAGTCATTACTAAATTGGCACACCTCGTATGATGAAATTCGACAATTTTCTAAAAACTTTACTACGTAAAAAAACTAGAGTTCATGTCTCAAACAACCAAATGGCGGCATGTTCAATCTTGAAATTTCAAAGGCTTCTAAAAGTCATAATTTTGATTTTATGTATATGAAACTTTATTTAGAAATAGCAAATAATCATATCTAAAGATTTTCTTATTTTGGTGATCATCCATGAGCGCGTTTCAAAATGCGATTTTTCAGATTTCTGTGGCCTTTTAGCGGCTATGTTTTCCACCGGATTTTGTTGAACCTTGGGATTACGAATAAATTTATTAAGATCTTGTATTTATTTACTAGTTGAACCGTTCAACAAACGCAACTTAGGCTAGGTATGCTAATGCGCCGAGTGAGAGACTAAATGGCTGTTCGTGGGTTTAGTCTACACTGGAGAAAACCGCAGTGGTCATCTTGACAAAGAAGAGAATCTCTAGAGTAAAGATGATTAGTATTGGAGACATACCAATCGAATCGAAGCCATCAGTGAAGTACCTGGGGCTACTGATCGACTCGAAGACGAGATTCTCTGGGCAAATCAGGACAATTACTGAGAGGGCTACTTGGGGCGTATCAGCTTTGAGTCGACTTATGGCCAATATAGGGGAACCCAACCTATAAAGAAGACGTGCTACTGTACGGAGCTTTAGATGAACCGTTAAACCGCTAAACAAACGCAACTTAGGCTAGCTATGCTAATGCGCCGCATGAGAGACTGGATGACTGCTCGTGGATTCAGTCCAGCGCTGGAGAATACCGAACTGGTCATCTCGACAAAGAAGAGAATCTCTACAGTAAGGATGATCAGCATTGGAGACATACAAATCGAATAGAAGCCAGCGGTGAAGTACCTGGGGCTACTGATCGACTCGAAGACGAGGTTCTCTGAGCAAATCAGGGCAATGACTAAGAAGGCTGCTTCGGACGTTTCGGCTCTGACTCGGCTTTGAACAACAATGGGGGACCCAACCCATCAAGAAGACGTGATACTGAACGGAGCAGAAATATGGGGCGACAGAGAAGAGGAGCACTTAGAATTGCATCTTCATGGCTGACAGTCTCTGGTTTGGCGGTGAGAGTTATTGCAGGCGTAATACCTGTTGCCCTCCTAGCTAGAGAGCGCCGCGCTATTTATCTGCGTTGAAGCGAGGTCGCGAGAGAGGCGGTTGTCTTTACAACGATTGGTAACAGTCTTGGGTGAATCGCACGAAGGGAACTGGACTCCTTGCTTCATCCCGGATGTGAGACTGTGGCTAAATCGAAGGTATTTGGGGACTGACTTCTATCTGAACCAGCTTTTTCTGTATTATCTGCACAAGATTGGTAAGTCACGGTCCCGTGACTGTCGTTTTACCCAGGAGAGGAAGAAGATGCCTGCATCATCTTTGCGTTGAAAATAATTGGGACAAGCTTCGATGGCACCTCTACAGGGAGACGGGAGAGCTTACCCCGGATATTATAGTCATGGTGATGCTTAGATTCGCTGACAAATGGAATCATGTGGCTTCTGCTCCGGCAGTTCTTAAAGATACACTGGAGTCACAGCAGCCGGGGATGCCGGGGCTGGGGTATCGCTTGTATGGCAATCCTCTTACTCTCTCCCCTACCGCTAAAAGAGGGATCCCCCAGCTTGAATGCGACGCACGGTGTAACAAAATGAGACCTGGCTCGAAGTAATGTGTCAAACGGTTCCAGGCTAGGTCCTCGGGTTGACAGGGGAGGCGTTTAGTGAGTAGTCCAGTCGCTCACGAGCATGGGAATCTCACACTCAGTGCGTAAATGGCATTCATACTCCAACCACAAAAAAGGGCCGGAGACCAGTGGGGAAACTGGGGAAACGCTAGCCTGGCTTAGTCGACGAAGAGTGTTCATCGCTGGTCTGATTTCGAAATTGGGAAGAACTGGTCAATGGATCGAGACAGTTGGAGGCGCTTCTCGCAGGAAGCAAAGGCCCAATGGGGGCTGTAGTGTTGCGAAGAAGAAGATGGATTAAAACTGAGATTTGCTGCACTGTGACGCGTCCTGTAATAAAAAAAGGGAGCGTGTAGTTAAGGAAGGGACTTCTTCAACTTATGCATTATCATTATTCATTTGTTGTTGGCAAGTTTGCTTGATTATTTTAGCTTTATTTCTGGTGATGATTTTTTTCCACTCTGCCATGAGAATAAAAAAAGGAAATATGAATTCAGAATATTGTTATAAGGTGTAGCAGTATATTAGAATTAATTTATGATAACATGTTAATTTCCTCAATTTGAGATATTTCACATCATTGTGACCAATTAAACTATGTAGTTCTGTTACTGTCTCAAATCATAACAGGTTTGAAGCATTTCAAGTAGACAGGAGTATTCTCCTGTTGGAAAGGTTTTTTACTAAATCTATGAAGTGCAGACACGTTACGCAACTAGTAAATAAATTTAAGAAAAACTTCGATGATATGAATGAAATTGCATTTTTGGTGATCAGTTTTTCCCTTGTGGTATGCATACAAATTATATACACAGCATATTGAGTTTAGTATTAGGAAGAGGAAATTTTCTCAAATATATATATATATACAGGTATATACAATATGTATACACTACCGGCAAAAAAATTGGAGGCACCTGGAAAATTTGCCAAAAGTTATAACAAATCGAAAATAGATAATTTTATATATGTTTGAGTTCAATATACTATCATTTTAAATTATTCTACTGCATTTTGAATAATTATTGCGGCCTTCATTTGAAGATATTGGTGAAAATTACAAAAACCTAAAAAAATCCCTATAACCTAATATAACATTGTTTAATTTGCTGAGTACCATGCAACATTTTTCAAGAGTCATCTCAGTTAAAAATAGTGGTTGATTATTTGTTCAGTGGGCAGTTGATTTTTTTTTTGTTTTTTGGTTGTTTAACTTGGACTTTTAAAAATTTCAATATTTTCTTTTGTTTGGTGTTCAAAATGGGAAAAGGGAAACAATTGACAATTGAAACACGATCGGCGATTGTTGTTTTACGAAGTGAAGGATGCTTCGAAAGAGATATTACAAAAAGCTTAATATATCGCCGAAAGCAGTTCATTACACACTTGCGAAACACTCGGAGACTGGTAGTTTATCGGATAGAAAACGTAGCGATAGACCAAAAACCACTTCTGCAGTACAGGACAGATTAATAGCAACAACTTCCAAACGTAATCGTCGACTTACAGTACCGAATATCAACCGGGAGTTGAATAAAATGCGATACGAAAAAATATAAATTTCCACAGTGAAGAATCGTCTTGCATCTGCTGGTCTGTGCGGTTACGTAGCAGTAAAAACCCATTATTACGGACGATACATAAGTAAAAAAACGTCTACGATGGACAAAGCAGCATGAACGTTGGACAATGGAGCAATAAAATAGTGTACCAAGGGCGAATGAGTCCAAATTTGAAATTTTTGGCTCTAATTGACGATGTTTGTCCGTCGCAGGATCCATGAACGAGTATCTGAAGATTGCTCAGTATTATCAGTAAAACACAGTGGCGATAACATTATGGTCTGGGGGTGTTTTGCTGGGGTAATTATCGGGGATCATGTAAAAATTGATGGTATCATGAGAAAGGAGCAGTATTTGAAATTTATTACATGATCATGCTTTGCCTTCAGGGGCACGCATTGTGGGTGAACCATTCGTGTTGCAACAAGATAATGACCCGAAACACTCAGCTAGAATATGCAAAGCCTTTTAGGAAGAACAGGAAATGAATGGTATTCTTGAACTGATGCTGTGGCCCCTGCAATTATTTGAAGATCCGATCAAAAATGTAGCGTTTGTTTTGCTCGAATAGATTAGGAAAACCGAGCATTGTTGTGTAATATATGGAAATTCAAAATGCTATGATTTCACTGGAAATGGTTAGATTCTGGTGAAACTTACATGTAAGAGTAACTTAGCATTGAATTATCTAAATGCAATTTTTTTTTTATGATTACATATTCAATTTTATGGAAAAAAGGGAAACTTACGAAGCTGTGCGATTTTTGACTTCCAAGGTAATTGTTGCTATTGTATTCATAAAAAAGTTGGGTAGGCAGACCTAAGCTCATGTTAGAAGGTCACCAACAACGAATAAAGTCAAGAAATATGTCAAAGAGATATGCACGTTTAAAAGAAAATTGTTTTTCTATTTTCAACGGTCGCCATTTTATTGCAAACCAACAAAAATCACTCAAATCATGAATTTCCAAAAATATTAATGTTATTGACCTTATTTGAAAATTTCAAGAATATCAGATCAAAACTGCAGCGACTGATTCGATGGAAAGTCCATAAAATATCAAAATCATGTGTTATTGTTATTGTAATTGGAGAAATTTCAAATGGCTTTAACTTCCGTGTATATTATTTGATTTTCATCGAACTTACAAAGTTTAAGGATCGCTCTTCAGGCAATTCCTCTTCCCCCCTCCCCTCCCGCTAGGAAAGGGACTCCCCAGCTTGAAGGCGCCCCACGGCGTAACAAAACGAGACCTGGCCCGAAGTAATGTGTCAAACGGTTCCAGGCTAGGTTCTCAGATTGACAGGGGAGGTGTTTAGTGGGTAGTCCAAAGGTATCCTCCATGGGAGTCCCACACTGCCAGACTCGGCGGGCATAAATGCCTTCACCTCCCTACCACAAAAAAAAAAAAAAAAAAAGGACCTTATGTAGGACTACTTAAATATCTAATTTCGTCCAGTTTAACGGTACCTACACGATTTTATTGGGGAAAATGTGAAATTAACAAAGTTGAGCGAATTTTGACTTTTAAGGTATTTGTTGTTGTACTCATAAACACCTACCTCCATATTTTTTTTCAAATTTTTCGGATCACAGGTAACCAATCGCGAGGGGGGACACAGATTTTTCGTGCATTTCCCCTCCCTGTGCACCTTAGAAGCAAAAAGTGTCAAATTAAGACCTGTTTTGGAAAGTTCTCATCAAGACCTTTCATTTGATACCCATATCGGGTACCTTTGATGAATTTTTTTTCACCACTTTACACCTACATACAAAATTTGATGTTTCTAGCTTAAGTAGTTTGCGGACGGACGGACAGACAGGACGCGATTTTAGTAGGGTTTAGTAAAATTATTTTACAAGTCTTAAAAACCTGCTCTATGCTTTTTTCCAGGTTTTTCGGGTACAAATTTTTCGAACGTTTTCCTCGCCTCGCACCCGTCAATGTTGATTACATGGATTTAAGACATGTGCTGAAAGGCTCTCATCAAATCCTTTCCCGACATGATTACCTTCGGTAAAAAAATTTTTAAGGATCATCTCAATAAGAAGACTCACTTGGAAACCTTTGAAAATTTTTTTGATGTTCACTCTTTTAAGATCACTTTACAGATATCTACCAAGTTCGATATATGTAGCTACCTATAGTGCTGGAGAAAAACTGTTGTGACACGAGCGGACGGACGGACAGCCAGCAGATGAATTACCATTTGAATAGAGTTTTGTTTTTATTGAGCCGCATTCTCATCGAAATACCTAGGACTTTTCGATCGGACCCGTAAAATGTGAATGATTTTTACTGTCTCTAGGTGTCCAAGATGCTCCTCAGTTAGACAATAAGGGCCCAGACTCTCTCTTCTTCTCCAGAATAGGTCCCCGCAGCTCATCAGAAGATTTTATGGTGTTTCATCTGCAAACCATGAGATTTATCCTTCCCCCGCTAAGAGGTCTACTTTGTTCGTTACCTACCACTCCTGCGTGCCATGGCATCTAGTAGAGAACGTTGTTGTTCTCACCCAGTGATTGAGTTTTGTACAACATTCTTCAACCTTTTCGATATGATTGTTGACGATTCTAGGGCTTTAATAGCTGCTTGACTGTCAGACAAGATGCCTATCTTTTTGCCCTTATATCCTTTGTCTATCAACCGTTGCACACTTACTGCAGTTGCTTTGACCTCCACCAAGAAGATGCTTAGCTAATTTGATTTGTTCGTTATGCTCAATCCTAGAGCCACCCTTCCTTCCTTGTTAAAATATGCTGATCATTGTAGATCTAGATTTCTGTTAAATCACTATAGAGAGGATGAATTTAATATATTTTTGTGTGCCGATTTTGGGTACGACCTCATTACTCCTATGATACAGACACAAACCAAACTTTGCGCCCTATTGTGTGCTTTCTTGTTGTGCGCTCCTGGGCCTTTTCCGCCCAAACAATAGTCCAGTAGATGATGGATGATCATCAACATCATGGTTATACATTCAGCAGATTATTGTTGGGCTACAGCTCCAAGACTTACCTGCAGCATTTTTGTATACCGTCAGGGTTCTTATGGTCTTATTATCACAACTTCAATATGTCGGTTCCACGTGAATTTACTATCCAGATGATACTTAATTTCTCTCTTGGATTCGAACGCCACTCCATCTAAGCTTATGTTGCGAAGTGGCTTTAGTTTCCGCTTCTTTTTACATGTCACCACCGTTGTTATACTAGGATGCAGGTTCAAATCAATTTGTGCAGTTATTTTTTTATTTATTTATTTATTCCATCTAACAGACTGAATAATCCAATAACAAAATGGAACGCAAAGAATAAATACAGCAATATTTAAATGAAAAAAATAATAAAAGACGATAATTGTAAGTTAAACTAGTAGTAAGTCTCTTAGTTTTATCTTAAATGCTATGCAAGAAGAGGGGAAAGGACCAAGTTCGAGATTATTACGATTTCGTACGATTCTTAAAATTGGTGAATGGAAATATAAATCAGTTCTAGCATATGGGATAACGAAATAAGAGCTCATCCGAGATGAACGAGATGTTTGTCGGGAACGCAGCTCGGAAAAAATATTTAACGGGACTTGGTGGTAGCAGAGTTTAAACAAAAAACATTGGTCTATAAAAGTTCGTCGGGATATTAGAGATGGAAGAGATAGGAAGGATAAACGACTTTCATAGGGCTGATACAGCAAATTAAACTTAAGGAAAAGAAAACGAAAGCTCCGAATGGGATTTCCGTGTACTGCATTGATTTTTTTATATTTAATTATAGTGTGTAGCGCATGAGTGAGTCATAGTCCTTATATAATTGTTCACTACTTTCTCCATCGTTTTATATGTAAACGATGTCAAGCTGATCGGTCACATGTCTTTATGTTGGTAGTATCATTCCTTCCTATCTTTGGAATGAAGGTCATTTTTTCCTCTCTCCACCGGTTTGGTATGCTTCTGAAAGCTATACTAGTCCGTATTAAAATGAAAATAAGTAGTGACTACAACACTCCATACCAGCCAGGCAAAAATGTTGCGATCATTTCACAACCAAAACCCTAAGTCCTCCCGCTAGGAAAGGGATTCCCCAGCTTGAAGGCGCCCACGGCGTAACAAAACGAGACCTGGCCCGAAATAATGTATCAAAAGGTTCCAGGCTGAGTTCTCAGGTTGACAGGGGAGGTGTTTAGTGGGTAGTTCAGTCGCCTTCTTACTAGAATGGGAGTCCCACACTCTGCGAAAATAACATTCACTTCCCAACCACAAAAAAATACAAAAAAAAACCCATCCTACGATTATATAAAGTCATTCCCTTCAACACATCATATAGACACTAAAGCTGAGTTAAAGGCGTCGAAAGGCGTCTGCTCACACAACAAAGCAAGTCCCGACGGCTTCTCACGAAAATAGAGACTTGGCCTGCGGATATCAAACAAACAAAGTATTGAGGACATCCAAAGTCCTCAATAATATCAGAAACATTCTTACAATCTTTGGAACAAGTCTATTTACCCAAAATTGTCAAAAGTTTCAATGTAATACTATGCAGACAATATGTGCATGACTGTTTCATCGTTAATGATTCACAAGAAATTAAAAAAGACGAACTACTTACCCGTATGAATGAAATACAACCGAATATAAATTTCACTATAGAAAAAGAAACAAACGTACAACTCAACTATATGGACCTAACCGGGATACGAGAAGAAACACGATTAAATTACAAAATATAAAGATGACCAACCAAAACTGATTAGACCATACACGTAATGTCTAATCACCCCGCACAACATAAACTAGCACCGTACAGATCAATGGTGCAGAGACTCTACTCCATCCCCATGACTCCTACTAACTACTCTAAAGAACTAACCAATATTTAAAAAATAGCAGGTAATAACGGATAAAAACAACGTGACATTAACAAACTTATTATACGGTGCAAAAAACAGGAACGCCAATCGATTGAAATGCATAAGAACACCCAACAGTGGATTTCGTTAACATACGCAGGCAAAGAGACCTACAAACTATCAAACTTCCTTAAAAAATACAAACTGCATTCAAAACTTACAACAACAAACAGAGAAGAGCCTCGAGAATACTTGACGCCCGTGTATACCGGGAGCCAATTGTATCTCAGATCATTATTTAATCAAATTGACCTATCGATGTCGCATGTCTAAGGAGTATTGAGCGAAGAACCGTGCTATACAAAAATTCGACATCGAAAGGCCCTTAACCAGCTAGCTCCCATCCTATCAGACACATCGCTGAAACAAGTAGGGAGCAATAAATGGAAGTAGAAGTAAGGAGCTATAAATGGAAGTAGAAGTGCCAATTAAGACCGTAACAGAACAGACAATCGAACATCTAACCCGGCGCAAGAGAAATGATTGGTTGCATTAGACAAAAAGAATCAGGCGTCTAAACAATATTTAGGTAGGAAAACCAGGACGAAGAGAGAACATTATGAAAATTTCAGAAGAGCAGCGAATAAGATAATTAGAATTAAGAAAAGAAAATAATATGACGACCAATTGAAAAGCATCAATATAATTCTAGCGAGCAACAACACAACACCAACATATTCCCGGACAGTTTCCATTGGCCGCACTAAGTCTGGATGAAGTTTGTTCCAACATCAAAGCTCAAAAAAATAATAAAGCGTCGAATATCGACGAGATTCCAGTGGAGCTCATTAAATATGGTGGCAGCAATGTTCAGAAGTCAACCAGTATATTTGGCAACAAGGGCATATGCTGAACGAGTAGAGCTTATCAATTATATTCTCTATCCAAAAACAGGTGACAAGCTACAGTGCGAAAATTATAGAGGCATATCACTACTTTGTACGACGTACAACATATTTTCAAAGATCTTAAAACATAAATTTGGATCGTACGCCAACAGAATTATTGGGGAGTATCAAGGTGGCTTTGGAGTAGGTAGATCGACGATAGACCAATTGTGCACTGTCAAGCAAGTACTTGAGAAATGCTGGGAGTTCAACATAGACGCATACCAAATTTTCGTAGACTTTAAGCAAGCATACGACAGTATTGATCGTAACGTACTGTACCAAATAATGCTTTCCTTTGGCATCTCGGCCAAATTAATCCGTCTTACCAAAATGACAATGACGTCGTCGATCTCCCAAATCCGATGCCTTTGACACAAATATTGGACTAAAGCAGGGAGATGGGCTGGCCCCATATCTATTCAGTTTGCC